>UESW01004396.1:23143-327560 GCA_900491605.1 Calamus simplicifolius | reverse complement strand
TTGTTGGCCCAGATGGCAACCCAAGAGGGGGGGATGAATTGGGTTCTTAAAAATTTAAGTCTTTTTAACTTTAGTTGATTAGTTAGCAAAATGTGCAAGTGAGAGGCTAACTTTAATCAATACACAAGCAAATAATAAAGAGAGATAGAGAGAGAGAAAATATAGCACGGCAAACACAGGATGAATTTATAGTGGTTCGGTGCAACCAACACCTACGTCCACTCCCAAGATTCACTTGGGTCCACACTATAATCTCTTCGATTACAGCCAAGTTGTTTTACAAGTTCACAACTCAAACTTGTTGTTTTCCCGGGATCACAACGAACCCAGCCGATTTTACACTGGCTCACTAGCACAAAACCCTACACGTTGTTTTTCACGAGCTCACAACAACCCAACACGTTGTTTTTCACGGGCTCACAACTAACCCAACACAAGCACTCCAGCTTGCAATGAGGTATAATAACCTCCACTGATTCAATCCACTGATTGAATCAGCAAACAACCAAAATAACAGAGTTTAAATATAGAAACGCTCCCTTGAGCAAATATACAAATAAAGTATAAAAAGGGTTAGAAAGCCTGATAAGATTGCAGATGGTTGTGGCTTTGGCTTTCTTCCTTCTCCTCTTTAACTCCTCTTGAAGTATTGAATCAGGCCTCAGCAGATTCTTGACCGTTTGAAAACTTTGAAGTTGAGATGAAGCTTTTTCTCCTTTGTTGAATGTTGAAAATCCTTCGATTTGATCTTTGAAAAGCTTTGGATTTTCTTTTGACTCTTGTGGATGATGATCTGGAGCAGACGAAACTTCCTCTTTGATTTCACTCCTTTGAATCACTCTATTTTAACTAGAAGATTTTTCCAATAAAGCTCTGTTTTTCCCTCTTTTGGATAAGGCAGTAATCTCTCTTTTTCTTGTTTTTTTTGTATTATTTTTCTCCTCTCTTTGATTTGAAATAGGCTCCTCTATTTATAGATTCTGCAAATATATAGCCGTTAGAAACATAGAAAAATAGTCGTTATTCAAAAATATTACCGTTAGAGCTAATGTGACATCCAGAAAAAATCGCGTTCAGATTCCGTGGAGTCGGCTCGAGCACTGCGTGAGTCGGCTCGAACACTCGATTCCAGAAACACCTAACTTTCAAGGGTCGACTCGAGATATGCAGGGAGTCGACTCGAGAAGTGCTCAAAAATGAGCCTCTCTGCTGTCTGAGTCGAGTCGGCTCGCACAGTCCATGAGTCGGCTCGCGAAGGTTCAGGGTCGACTCTTGAAAACTCAAGTGTCGACTCAGGACAACATTGAAAAATAGACATTTGGGGAGTCGACTCGGAAACCCTTGAGTCAGCTCTGGAGCGATACAAAAATCAGAAAAATATTCTGATAGACTTTAAAACTCGTCCCAAATAAATTTAAATATAAATGTGACTGAATAGAATTGATTTGATCATCAATTCAAGAACTCATTGAATGTAAACATTGAGTTTATATTTTTCATTTTTAAATAAGCTCATGGTATTTGATAAATAATTCATTGTTTCTATTAATATATTCATGGCTTTTGGAAATCATCAAAATCAATAGAGTTGGGGCAATTATGTTTCAATAATTTCTCAACATCTACAATTAAGTTCCTCTTATTAAATACTCTATAGGCTTTACTAGATGTTGAATATCATAAAAATATACCTTCATCAGATTTTGCATCAAACTTTCCAATGTTATCTTTACCATTATTATGAATGAAACATTTACTCCCGAATGCATCAAAATAACTAATGTTTGGTTTCCTATTATGCCATGATTCATAGGGAGTCTTTTAAGGATTGGTCTAATTAAAGATATATTTAAGATGTAACATGCCGTGTTTATAGCTTTCGCCCAAAAGTATTTTGGGAGTTGGCTTTCACATAGCATGATACGAGCCATATCTTCTAAAGTCCTATTTTTTCTTTCTACGACTCCATTTTATTGGGGTGTCCTAGGTGCAGAGAAATTATGATGAATATCATTTTCATACAAAAATTTTTAAATAGATGATTTTAAATTCTATGCCATGATCACTTCTAAGAGACACTATGGTAGTGTTTTTCTCATTTGTGACTTCTTGAAGAATTTCAGAAATATCGAGAAAGTCTCATCCTTGTGAGCCAAAAATAATACCCAAGTGAATCTAGAATAATCATCTACTATCACAAGACCATATTTATTTCCTCATAGACTTGTGGTTCTAGTAGGTCCAAAAAGGTCCATGTGAAGTAGTTCAAGTGGCCTAGAAGTGAAAATAACATTTTTAATTTGAAAGAATTTCTACTTTATTTTTCAAATTGACATGCATCATATATTCTGTTATTTTCAAAATCAAGTTTTGGAAGCCCTTTAACTAAATCCATTCTGATTAATTTTGAAATTAGGTGTGTGCTTGCATGACCTAATCTACGATGCCATAACCATCCAATCTCATTTACATTAGCACTATCAGCAACTAAGCAATGATTACTAGTAGGCAAATTATCTAAATCAATTAAGTATACATTGCCATTTTTATTTCCAATAAATACAATGCTATTGTTAATGGGATTAGAAACAGTGCATATAGAAGCTTCAAATGAAACTTTGAAACCTTTATTATATAATTGGCTAATTCTAATTAAATTATGCTTTAAACCATCAACATATAAACATTCTCAATAAAGGTGGATGGATTTATTTGAATTTTATCAAGGCCCATAATTTGACCTTTGCCATTGTCTCCAAAAGTAACAACTCCTCATCTTTTATCTTCAAGGGTGATGAATTGATCCTTGTCACCCGTCATGTGCCTTGAGCTACCACTATCAAGATATCACTTCGTTTGATCCTTTGGCCGCAAGACACTCCTACAAGATAATCAAATCTTATATTTAGGTACCCAAGCTTTCTTGGGTCCTTCATAGTTAGTCGCAATAAAAATTCTTCCTTTTGGAAACCATATTTTCTTGTCTTTAAGATTTAAATTCTTATTAGTTTTTCTAAAATTACATACATAAGATTTATGACCTTCCTTGTTGCAATAATAACCTAAAACATTATTTTTAACTTGTTCCCTTATAAAGAAATTTTTAACAACCTTTTGTTTCATATTAGCCTATAACCTAATCTAGCTTTATCAAAACTGCTCTTTGATTACTTAATAGCAAATTCAATTTTCAGAACTATATGTAAATTTATCAATAATATTTTTATATTTATCAACTTCTTTCTTTAATTAATGTTTTCATTAAAAATTGATTCTTTTTCTTTTAGAAAACCCTCCTTTTCAACTTTTAAATATTTAATTTCAAGAGTTAATTCATTTTCTCTTTAAGAAGATTTAAATTTTTAGCTTTCAAAGATTTGTTTTTCTTTTTTAAAATTTTGAAGTCACTAACTAGCTCATTAAATGCCTCATACAATTCATCAAATGTAAAATCATGAGTTTCAGAACTTACCTCATCGTCATTTGTCATAAAGAAAATATTTGCAACTTCCTTTTGTTCATCCTCGAAAGAGGATTCTTCGCTATCACTCCATATTTCCACATATACCTTCTTCTTCTTTTTGTAACCCTTCTTTAATTGAGGACACTCATATCTGAAATGCCCCGACTTCTTACACTCATAACATATCAAGGGTTCTTTTTCTTTTTCTTTGTCCTTCTCTTTCTCCTTTTATCCTTCCATTTTAGTTCCATACCTTTTCTTATGAAAGGGTCTCCTTCTTTGCATAAATTTTTTAAATTCCTAGCAAGGAAAGCTGCCTCATCATCATCTTCATCATCATCATCACTGCTGCTTTCTTCAATTTCTGCAGCCTTAAGAGCTATGGTTCTCTTCTTTTTGACCTCTTCCTCTTGATGTTGTTTCATTGTTAGTTCATGGGTCATCAATGATCCAAGTAGCTCCTCCAAAGGTAGAGCATTAAGTCTTTAGCTTCTTAGATTGCAGACACCTTAGCTTCCCATGACCTTGGAAGAGACCTAAGAATTTTGTGCACCAATTCTGAATTAGTATAAGTTTTTCCTAGACTTTTTAAACCATTCACAATATCAGTGAATCTAGTGTACATGCATATGATTGTTTCAGTTTGTTCCATGCTAAATAATTCATATTTATGCACTAAGATATTAATTTTAGACTCTTTAACTTGATTAGTACCCTCATGGGTAACTTCTAATCTATCCCAAATTTCTTTTATGGAAATACAAGTAGAAATGCAATTAAACTCATTAGCATCTAAAGAATAGTACAAAACATTCATGGCTTTAGCATTTAGCTGAGCCAACTTCCTATCATGTTCATCCCATTCCGTTTTCGGCTTAGGAATCACCATGTTATCTACTCTTATTGTGGGTGTGTGAGGACCATTTACTATAATGCCCCATAGTTCGTAGTCAAGTGCTTGAATAAAAATTTTCATTCTAGCTTTTCAATATCCATAATGTGTGCCATTAAATAAAGGAGGTCGATTAGTGGATTGACCTTCTGAAAAAGATGATCCAACTTGAGCTGCCATTTGGATCTTTGACTCTTGATTATTAGATCAAATTTAAATGAGCACTAGCTCTGATACCAATTATTGGCCCAGATGGCAACCCAAGAGGGGGGGTGAAATGGGTTATTTAAAATTTTTAACTCTCTGAGAATATTTAGATTGATATGAAGGTGCTTAAGTAAACTAAATTAATTAAAGCTAAGCACAAATAAGACTGATAGATAAATACATGACAAACACAAAGATTTTATAGTGGTTCGGTGTATCCAACACCTACGTCCACTCCCAGCAACACTTGGGTCCACACTATAATCCTATCGATTACAGTCAAGTTATTTTATAAGCTCACAACTCCAACTTGTTGTTTTACCCGGGATCACAACGAACCCAGCCAATTTTTTCGGGCTCACCAGCACACAACCCAAACCCAAGCTAACCTTAGCTTGTCCTGAGGTATACTACCTCCACTAATTCAATCCCCTGATTGAATTAGCAAACAACAATTTGAAAATAAAGTTTACAATACAAAACAACTCCTCAAATGAGCAAATATTCAATTTAAATAGACAATGATAGAAAGGCCTATTGAAGCGATTTGAATGCAAGCTTTTCTTCTTTTCTTCTTTTCTTCTCCTCTCTTGAATGGTTGAATCAAGCTTCAGCTCTGATTCTTCACAGAAGGTTGTTGTAGAGAAGTTAAGAAAAAATGGGCTTTGAGCTTCTTCTTTCTTTCTTTGTGAATGCTCCAAAAATGATCTTTGAAAGCTTTGTGTTGGCCCAGATGGCAACCCAAGAGGGGGGGGTGAATTGAGTTCTTTAAAAAAAAACTTAACCTTTTTAAAAACTATTGGCTTTAAGATAAATGAAATTAAATGCAATGCAAATATAAAGCACAAACGAGGAGATAGAGATAGAGATAATAGAAGCACAGCAAACACAAAGATTTTATAGTGGTTCAGTGTATCCAACACCTACGTCCACTCCCAAGATTCACTTGGGTCCACACTATAATCGACTTGATTATAGTCGAGTTGTTTTCCAAGATCACAACTCACAACTTGTTGTTTTACCCGGGATCACAATGAACCCAGCCGGTTTTCTGGGCTCTCCAGCACAAAACCCTAAACTCAAGCTAAACTTGTTTGACCCGAGGTATACAACCTCCACTAGTTCAATCCCCCTGATTGAACCAGCAAAAACAAGAAAGAATAATGTTTAAGATACAAGACAACTCCTTAAATGAGCAAATATTCAAATAAATAAACAAGGTTTAGAAATGCCTGTTTGAAGTGGATTGGATTTGAGCTTTTCTTCTTTTCTTCTTTTCCTCTTCTCTTTGGAGATGTTGAATCAGGCCTCAGCTTTGATTCGTTGCAAACGTTGCAGATGAGAAGTTGAAAAATCTTCAAAACAGAGCTTTTTCCCTTTTTTGTGAATCCTTTGATTTTTCAAACTTTGAACGCCTTGAATTCTTCTTTGAGCTTTTTGAAGTGGAAGGATTTGAATTTGAGTACTTCTCTCTTGGATTTCAAGCTCAAGACTTCTTGGATTTTTATTTGGATATTCTCCCTCTTTTCTTTTTTTTTCGTTCGTTTTCTTTTCAAACGGGTGTTCTCCCCCTTCTTATAGATTTCTTTTATCCATTTTTGGAAGAAAACTAGCCGTTGGAATGTACCTAGAAACAAAATATATCCATTAGAGGTTAGGTAAAAAGGAAATATTACCGTTAGAGATGATCTGGCATTTTAAATTTTCATCCCAGACAGGTTGGAGTCGGCTCCAACTTTTTAGGTGTCGGTTACAAGTCGTTTATCCAAAAATAGAAAGTTCTGAGTTTGTTAAGGAGTCGGCTCCAAAAAAGTTAGGTGTCGGCTCGCCATCGTCAGGTGTCGGCTCCAGAATACTGTGTGTGTTGGCTCCAAGATGCTCAAAAAACAAGCGTTCTGTCCCCGCATCGGAGTCGGCTCCAGACACTGTAAGTGTCGACTCCGAAACTCTGGGTGTCAGCTCCAAAACTCTAGGTGTCAGCTCCGGACCGTATCAAAAATCATAAGAATATTTGACTGGCCATGGGGTCGGCTCCAGGAATTCTAGGTGTCGACTCCAGGTTCTGAAACTTTGAAACTTGAGATTTGCAATTGATTCAACACTCATTTCTTAATACATTTAAATCGATCAAATATTTTTAAGTGCTGAAACACTTGTCAAATCCATTAGTAATCAAATAAATATACTCAATTCCTTTATTAATCATCAAAATCAATAATTGGGTCAACAATCTCCCCCTTTTAATGATTATAAAAACATTGAGTATATGCAAAGTATTCTTAAATTAAAATTTTTCAGAAAGTGATCCTCACAAGCAAGCTCCCCCTGAATAAGGTAGCTCCCCTTGTGAAGTTCAAATTATCAATTGTATCTCCTTATTGCTTTACATATTTATCAATTGTTCTTCATATTTGATACCAATTAAATAATTGCCAATTAAAGCATAACTAATCAATGCATATATGACAATTAAAGCATAACTGATCAATGCATATACGACATAACTTTCTCCCCCTTTTTGTAATCAACAAAAAGATAAAAAAAGTTAAGTCAAAAGATAAGATTGATAGATCAAAAGATAATTTCATTTCATTGAAGTCAAGTGTTACAAAAAGAAAGAAACTATACTTTCATTACATCAACGTTTAAACTTCATTACATCAAAAACTAAACTTTCATTACATCAAGACATTAAACAACATAAAAACTACAAGTTGGTTCTAATGATTCTTGTCAAATGATCTAGAATCTTATGCATTCCATCACTCTGAATGGCTACAAATTCTTTCAACCTTCTATCAACAAAGGAGCAAGCAGTCATGATTTTATCTTGAAGCTCTGCATTGCACTTTGAATAGGTCTCAAAATCTCCACATATGTCTTTAAGTTCTTCAAATATATTCTTCAAATCACTACTTAAAGATCCAGTAGAAGAGCTAAGAGAAGATTCTATTTTGGTAATTCGATCATCTAAGGAAAAAAGTGTTTCTTTAAGATTCATAAAATGATTGTCAAACTCAGTCTTCAGTTCATCCTTCTGAGCAGCAAGAAATCCTTTGAGTTGCTCCATTTGAAGGTCTGAAAATCCAACTGATGAAGAGGATGGCTGAACATGAATTTGAGCAGGTACAGAGATAGGAACTGGACTCCTCGGCTGCGGTGAGGGAACCCTCATAGACGGACCAGCCTCACAAGGTGCAGAATGTCTAGGCTCAGTAGCTCTCTCATCCAAGTTACCTTTCCTTTCCCATTGCCCGTTCACCTTTACAAATCCCATCCTATGCAAAGTGGCCAAACTGTAATAATCAGTGTGTCTCAGGTTCTTGGAGGGTTCATTGTCCAAAATTACAACCCCTTGGCTTTAAATACCATAGTTAAAACCATGCCATAGGGTAGTGACGATCTTCTCTTCCCTCTGGCCTCGGCCATATAGAATATCATCATAGCAGCTAAATTAATAGGTTGACCGGTCAAAATACTATCTATGACAACAATGTCCCGCTCGGAGACATACTCAAAACGTTCGGTCTTTGGGAACAAAATTCTGCTGCAAATGTTGTGTAGCAATCTTAATTCCAAGGGCAACTAGTTAGCCCTAATTTCCTCAAATTCTTCAACATCTCTCCCTAACATCCTTGATAGGGCCACTGATCTTTCACTGTGCACATCGGCTGCTAATCCGGTAATGGGGATGCTTAAGAGATTGCCTAATTTTTGAAATGTAAGATGAATCCGTTTGCCTCTAACAGAGCTCACTAAACCGCCATCACCTCTCGACAAATTAAAGTAAAATTCTTTCACTAAAGCTGGGTAAGTAGGAACATCAAGAGAACAAACTCTATCCCATCCAAGCTCCTTGAGTTGATTACCAATCGAAAAACCTTCGGATTGAAAGAACTCAAAGTCAACTTTCCTACCCATTGTGATTACCCTCCCTGCTAGGGTATCTACCTGAGGTGAAGTGGTGTTGGGATTGTCTGAATCGGTGGGGGAATCCTCGCTTGGAGATGGCTCACGGACGGATCGCCTCACGGAGCATTTTTCGGTCACCATAGGCACTCCAATCACCGAACCTCTCCTCTTAGGTGCCATTGGATCCTTAGGAAAGCTTGGATAGAGTGGAATTAGAGATGGGGAGGCTTTGAGAGAGTTTTGGAGAAATTTGGTGAAGGATTTGAAGAGTTATGAAATGACGAGGTGTCGACTCTGCCCTAATAAATCGATTTTGGATTCCAGGTGTCGACTCCCGCAAAGTCGGGTGTCGACTCCAAATCGCTAACACAGTCAGCACTCGAACTGGAGTTGGCTCCACTTATACGGGTGTCGGCTCCAAGGTCAGGGACCGAGAGTGACACAGACAAAGGTGTGACTCCTCATTCTGAGGTGTCGACTCCAATGATAGTTTCAGAGAAAAATAATTGAGATTCAAACAACTAAACTTGTCAAAATAAATTTGATAAAATCTTGATAAAATTTTGGAGTATGAAGAATCAAGTTACTCAGATGACTAGATAATTTGTCCTTAAAATTATGAAAGGAATATCAAGAAATTAATATAGATTTAGAAAGTCATTCTTTAAAATATCAAAATCAATCCAAAGGGTCACATATTCCTAATTCACCTCTAAGATAACAAAATCTCTCTTCACTCAAAGGTTTTGTAAATATATCAGCTAATTGTTCTTCAGTATTAACATATTCAAGACAAATTTCATTATTAGCTACATGTTCTCTTATAAAGTGATATCTAATTTCAATGTGTTTTGTTCTTGAATGTTGAATTGGATTTTTAGTTAGATTTATTGCACTTGTGTTATCACATCTAATTGGAGTTTTATCAAGTGTTATGCCGTAATCTTCAAGTTGTCTCTTAATCCAAAGGATTTGAGCACAACAACTTTCAGCTGCAACATATTCTGCTTCAGCAGTAGATAATGCAACCGAATTTTGCTTTTTGCTAAACCAAGAGATTAAGTTACTACCTAAGAATTGACATGCTCCACTTGTGCTTTTTCTATCTAATTTACATCCAGCATAGTTAGAATCAGAATATGCAATCAAGTTTAATGTTGAGTCTCTAGAATACAATAAACCTACATTTTTAGTTCCACTTAAATATCTTAAGATTCTTTTTACCGCAATTAAGTGAGATTCTTTAGGTTCAGATTGAAATCTAGCGCATAAACATACAACAAACATTATATCTGGTCTACTAGCTGTTAAGTAAAGAAGAGATCCAATCATACCTCTGTAACATTTTTGATCTACTTTCTTACCATCTTCATCTTTGTCCAGCTTGCATGAATGACTCATAGGATTTCCAAGTGGTTTGATTGACTCCATTCCAAACTTCTTGAGCAGTTCTTTTGTGTATTTGGCTTGATTGATGAAAATTCCTTCTTTGCTTTGCTTAATTTGAAGTCCTAGGAAGAAGTTGAGTTCTCCCATCATGCTCATTTCAAACTCACCCTGCATTAACTTAGCAAATTCTTGACATAACAAATTATTAGTAGCACCGAATACAATATCATCAACATATATTTGTACTACTAATAAATCCTTGTCTTTTCTTTTCAAAAATAGTGTTTTATCAACATTTCCTTTTGTAAAATCATTTTCAATCAGAAATTTACTTAATCTTTCATACCAAGCTCTAGGTGCTTGTTTTAAACCATATAGTGCTTTGTGCAATTTAAAAACATGATTTGAAAATTCATGATCTTCAAAACTAGGTGGTTGTTCAACAAAAACTTCCTCATTTATAAATCCATTTAAAAATACACTTTTAACATCCATTTGAAATAGATTGATATGCATATGACATGCAAATGCAAGTAGTAATCTAATTACTTCTAGTCTAGCTACAGGTGCAAAAGTTTCATCAAAATTAATTTCTTCTTCTTGATTATATCCTTTTGCAACTAATCTAGCTTTGTTTCTAATTACTATGCCATTTTTGTCTAATTTATTTCTAAATACCCATTTTGATCCTATAACAGAGTGATCTTTTGGTCTATCTACAAGAGTCCAAACATTATTTCTAGTAAATTAATTTAATTTTTCTTGCATAGCTAACATCCAATTATTATCTTTTTCTGCTTCTTCAATAGTTTTATGTTCAATTTGAGATACAAATGCAAGATGATTATTGATATTTTTCATTGATGATCTAGTTCTTACTCCTTGAGATGGATCACCTATAATTAATTCTTTAGGATGACCATAGGCATATCTCCAGTCTCTAGGAAGATCTACATCATTATGATTTGCATCAACAACATCAACATTAGGAGAATCATTATCCTTAGCTTCTTGTTCATGATCCGAAGATACATCTATATTTAATTTTTCAATTCTCTTTCTAGAATATTGTATCTTCCTCATCATCAATCTTTTCAGAACTCGATGCTAAAGATTCATCAAAAATTGCATGAATAGATTCTTTATCCAAAGATACTGTAAGTGTCGACTCCGAAACTCTAGGTGTCGGCTCTGGACCGTATCAAAAATTATAAGAATATTTGACTGGCCATGGGGTGGGCTCCAGGAATTCTAGGTGTCGACTCCAGGTTCTGAAACTTTGAAACTTGAGATTTGTAATTGATTCAACACTCATTTCTTAATACATTTAAATCGATCAAATATTTTTAAGTACTAAAACACTTGTCAAATTCATTAGTAATCAAATAAATATACTCAATTCCTTTATTAATCATCAAAATCAATAATTGGGTCAACACTCGATTTTTTAGATTTTTCTATATATTTCAAACGGATGGTTCCTCCTTTTATAGATCTCTTAATCCAAGATTAGGTGAGAAAAATAGTTGTTACAGAGTACTTAGATTGCTTCTACATACAAAGAAAAATAGCCTTTAGAGATTAGGTGAAAAAATATTACCGTTGGAGTTCGTTCTGACATTTAAAAATCCGTTCCTGATAGGTTGGAGTCGGCTCCAACTTTGTAGGTGTCGGCTCCAACCTGAGTATCAGAAATCCCAGGTGTCAGCTCCCAAACTCCAGGTGTCAACTCCCGAACTCAAGGTGTCGGCTCCAAAACTAACGCAGAAAGTACTTCTCTGTATCTCAGGTTAGAGTTGGCTCCAGAGTTTCAGGTGTCGACTCCAAACCGTACCAAAAACTTAGAAATTTTCTGATACTCTCTGGTGTCCGCTCCAGACACTGTAGGTGTCGACTCCAAGATCTTAACTTAAATAATTTCTATTTGAAACTTAATTCTAACTAATTTTGTGTGTCATTTGAATAATTAAACATTCTTAATTCCTGAAACACTTCTTAAATTTGTCAGAAACATAATGAATATACCCATGTCTTTTGTTAATCATCAAAATCAATAATTGAGTCAACACTATAGATAAATTTTTTTTTCTCTTTCGTAAAATAATTGCCCTTGATCCCTGAGGATACGATCCTGATTCACCACTAGCTATAGTAGTGAGTAAGTTTTATTTTTGACCGCCAACGATAGCGATCAGCAAGATTTCTAGATGAGAAAGCTATCTTTCACGTAAGGTTTCTTGATCTCGATTCAGGAGAAAAGAAGGTATCCTCAGTTTTGGAGTGAATTAAGAGAGGGGCGATGGCTTTGGAGATGAATCAAGAGAGGGGCAGCATCTTTGGAAATGAATCAAGAGAGAGGGCGATGACTTTGGAGATGAATCAAGAGAGAGAGCAGCAGCTTTAAAGATGGATCAAAAGAGAGGACGACAGCTTTGAAGATGGATCAAGGAAGAGGATGGCGACTTTGGAGATGGATCAAGGGAGAGGGAAATAGCTAGGGTTTCAAGTATGGATTCCTAGAATTTAGGGGGAGGAGTTTGGTGATTGGTTATGAGATGGTGATATAAGGATTAGGGTTTGTTTGGTGGAGCTTGGTAGAGAAGATGGACTAGACTAGGGTTTGATAGTAAGAACACTTTGGCCTCATGCCTAACTTCCTCACGGAGGATCAATTGCTCAAGGCAATGAAAATAGGATGAAAGTTTTTAAAACTTTTTTTTATTCATTCATATCCCTTTTCTATCGCTTCAAGAGAAGAATTTGTAGACCTCTCATGCCATTACAAGGTAAGTTCAGCAATTAGAGTACTAAATGATAGGGATTACAAAATATGGTAGAATATTTATCATCATAGAGCAAAGATTCTTTTTTTCTTTATCTGGTTCGACCAAAATGGCAGCAGCAATATATGATTCTAATTATGGAGATCATATAATTAAGAAGGCGAGGGATCATAAGCAAAGAAGGAAGCTTTGGGAAGACATCCTTCTTTCTTTTCTTTTATCAATAAGGTCCATATAGGGTGCAAGATCCTTTCTAGAATGTTTGAGATGCTCATCTTTATTTTCATTAAAGCATAGCAGGGGACTATTGAATTTCTTTCTCATGGAGCACCCAAGGTTGCCAAAATTGTTTGTGGTGATATGGAGGGACAAGGTTGATTCCACGTCATCAATCCTGATGTAGATGGATCCAATCCATGTAGAGCTCCAAGGGTAGGGTATGAATAAGGTTGAAGAAGATTGGATGGTTGTTAAATACTGCCTAATCTGGGGCTTCTTCTGAATATCTTCAGCAAGGTCTCAACAAGAATAATACACTTCCCTTGAATTATTACAGGACTCAAATAAAATAAAAATATATGACCTAGACATTGGACTAAACCAAACTTGACTGACTTAGTAATGGACTGGACTCAACCAACTAGGAAAAATACAGTACTTCTAGGGTTCAGAGATCCAAATGGAACCCTACAATCTTTTTCTCACTCTTGCTCCTACACCAAAGAATACTGGATGATTGAAGAAAAAGCATATTAATACCCATACATAAAAATAAAGGAGATATTCAAAACTATGCATATTATAGAGGGATTAAGCTGATGAGTCATGCAATAAAATTATGGAAGAGAGTAATAGAAAATCAAAAAAGAGCTAAAACTTTGGCGTCAAATAATCAATTGGATTTATGCCTAGAAGATCGATCATAGTGGCTATTTATTTATTAAGAAGATTGATGAAGAGGCATAGAAAAAAGAAAAAAAGACCTTCATATGGTCTTTATTGATTTAGAGAAAGCATATGATAGAGTACTAATCGTTGTCGTTGATGGTCAAAAATAAAACCTACTCACTACTATAGTTAGTGGTAAATCAAGATAATATCCTTGGGGATCAAGGGCAATTATTTCATGAAAAAGAAAAAAAATTTATGTAAAAGATTATATTAAGAATTACGGTTATTAAAAGGTAATAACTAATTAATTAACAAAATTAAAATAGCAGAAGAAGCAACCTAGGATTCCGAATCCAATATGCAAATAGGTTTTATCTTCTTTTCTTTATGTTGCACTAGCAATAATTTTTATAAATTCAAGGTTAGAATAATTTATCTCTTATCAGGCACGTTCTCTTAGAGTATAAACTATCTAATTATTTACAAAGTTAGAGGTTTAAACTACCATACTACGATCTATCTCTCTTAGGCATATACCACATTCTGAGATCATGGCATGTTGATAGAGGGTACAGGCTATGTATGCCAAATCAAAACCTCAATCAAAAAAATAACTTGAAAGATATATGAAACAAGAGCATGTTTTTATTGTATAAAAATCAAGAACAAAAAGAAAGATAGAACCTAGTTACAGGCTTCATCATCATCCCAAGTTGAAAGAATCTAGCCGCGCATTGCTGCTGCCAACATTTCCTCTATAATTTTTCTCTTCTAGACCTAAATACAATTATCTAAATAAAAGAAAAATAAAAAACTTTGAAGAAAACTCCTTCCTTCGACTACTGTCTAAGGTTTTCCTTTTATTCTAAGTCTTTCTCCCAGTCAAAGTTGGAGTCAATCAGGTTCAAGATCATTCAGATATTGTGAAAAAACTCTTCAGCCATCTGTTTTATGTCACCTGCCTTAGTTTGCATCAAGAATCATGCGAAATCATCTCTTTCTTTCTTTTCAGGCAAACAGAGTCCTGATTTGAGTGCAGTCTGCATTGTTAGACTTTAAAAATCGAGCTCTTTCTATCTATAGGCTTCTTTTCTGTAAACATCAATAAAAAGTATCAATTCTTAATAATTTAAAATAATTAATATTTATTTTAATGGTTAAATTGGGATAATAAATAGACTTATCAAGTACCTAAAAAAATAATATGGTGGGCTTTAGAGAAAAAAGAAGTTACCAAAAGATATATTAAATTGATAAAAGATATGTATGATAGAGTAATAACTATTGTTAAAATAATAATAGGAGAAACTGATATATTTTCAATTATTGTAGGTTTACATCAAGAATCTGCCTTAAGTCCGTATCTTTTTGTATTAGTTATGTATGAATTAACCAAACATATTCAAAATGATATCCCATGGTGTATGTTATTTACAGATGATATAGTGTTGATTGATGAAACTAAATCTGGAGTAAATGCTAAGCTAAAAATTTGAAGAGAGACTTTAGAATCTAAAGGTTTTAAGATTAGTAGAACTAAAACTGAATACATAAAATATAATTTTAGTGAGAGTAGAAATACAAATAAAGAAACAATGAAGATTGCAACTCGAGATATCAAGGAGTAAAAAATTTAGATATTTAGGATTAATTATTCAGCAAAAAGGTGAAATAGGTAAAGATATAAATCATAGAGTTAAATCTGGATGGAGTAAGTGGAGGAGTACTTTGAAAGTATTGTATGATCGGTGCATCCCATTAAAATTGATGAAAAAATTTTATAATACTGCTATTAGGCTAGCTATGCTATGGAATAGAGTATTGGGCAATATTGAAATAATATGTGAATAAATTAAGTATGACAGAAATGCATATGTTAAGATGGATATATAGTAAAACTTTAAAAGATAGAATTAGAAATAAACATATAAGAAAAATGCTAGGAGTAGCCCCAATTAAAATAAAATGAGAGAAAATCAATTATGGTGGCTTGGACATATACATGTAGACCTTTAGATGCTCCAGTTAGAAAGAGGTAGAGGTAGATCTAAACTAATATGGATAGAAATAATTAAAAAATATAATTATTTATAATTTAAATATCAACTTAGTCCTAAATAGAGCAGAGTGAAGAAAGCAGATTCATGTAGCCGACCCCATGTAGATGGAAAAAAGCTTAGATGAGTTGAGTTAAGTTGAGTTGAGATGCATTTATAACAATATAGATCATGATCTATATTATGGGAATGACCCATTATTGATTTTGAAATTGAGAAAAGTAGAAATACACATCTCTTAGTTACGAGAACAATAGTCCACCTCTCTCTTTATGCATGTGTGTATCAAGAATTTAAAAAAAAAAAATTGTGTGCCACTTTTTATATCAAGAAAACCCCTTCTATTCTTCTTAGAACATATATTAATTATTGCAGTAACTTTCTTATCCATGTTAATAATCGCATGCACTCTCTGCTTTCTAATCAAATTAGATTCAACCACTTTAAAACTCCCAAAGGGATTAAACTTCATTTTGATAATGCTAAGCATACTGTGACACTTTTAGCTATTGAAAACTATGCTATAAGATTATATTTGAATACATTTTGTTTGATCAATACATTTAATGTCTCTGAGTGTAAAATGTTTTTAGTTTCCTAATATTGTTCTATTTAACATAGTAAGTAACTCTAATCTAATTCATATTTAAAATTTATTATATTGTTTAATCGATATAATATCAATTTAGTTAGGGTCATGTCATTTTTAAACTAGTTATACATCAAAATCTATTTTATTCAACCTATTTATAGCCCTCTTACTACCTAGCTGTTATTTATATTAGCTTTGTTAGCAAGTTTGTGATAAGGATATGCATGTCACCTTTTAGATTGCCCATATTCATATGTACCATTCATATATAGTATTAGTGGAATGTAATTGTGATCTCATAAAAGTTCAATGAGTAGACTTTCATGAAAAAAAAATGTAGGAACAAAAATAATGGTCATTATAAGTTTGTACAATATTTGTATGAAAATTAGTATAATATTTTAAAAATATATTATTATAATATTAACATAGAGAGAGGCACATAATTTTTTTCTAAAGAAATAAATATTTATTTTATTTGATTCTTTATAGTTCACATTTTTTTTAAGGGAAAAGGAGGTACATCCACCATAATTATTAAGGTGCAAATACTTGAAGGTGCACCACCCAAGATTTGAATCATGAATTTTTGATATCTAATTAAAGAGGTATGACTATTTAGATGCCCTAATTTACATATTCATTGAGAGAACAACTCACTCTATTAGCTTGAGCAATGTTTTAAGAAAAATAATTACATATGATCTCGACCTTATTCTCTAGATTGTTTTTTATATTATTGTCATCTTGGGGTATAGGCATGAGTAAGGCCTATCTATCTATCTCTATCTATCTATAAATTTTTGAATTACAAGAGGCTAATCTTAACTTATTACACCATGCCCACTCTATCTCACCAACATCTGGAAGTGTACTAAGTTAAAGATCATAGAATTGAGGCTCTATTAATTAGGGTTGAAGCAAGGGACAAAGTTATTCAAAAAAACCCTAGTTTACTTATCTTGCTGATCATACCATCTAAATGATACTTCAGTGGTAAGAACCCTAATTTGAAAATGATTATCAACCTTGAAAAGATAACTAGTGACATTTTTTTAGAACTCCAACTCAAAAAATAATGCACTAAAGCAAAAACTTTACAAATTGATGATTCATCTATATTTCGGTTGGACCGGATCCAATCTTTATATTGAAAAATAACAAAAACTAAATTTATCTATATACAAACATGCAAAAGGATTTATTTGATTCAATCAAGCTGCACAAGAAAACAAAAATTTAGCGCTCATTATGTGCGGACTAAGTGTTTCTAAAAACTCCTTTTTGTGGAAGTATTAAATTGATTTCCATCACAAAAATAGGCACTCATACTTGTATACAAATATAAAATTGATTTTTGTGGAATATCATTATATTTGTATACAAAGATCACTCAAGTTTAATAACGATTGACATTCAATGCAAAGAAAAAAAAAATTAGGATATCAGTTCCTATTCTTCTGCACCAATTTTTGAGCACCAATTAAATACAACATCTTATGAATTTTATTCAAAGTACCAAAATGTTCAATCCAATAGTCAGATTTCAGAACCTTTCCTCTTTTTGAGCATCGATGATGCTTCATGGTTCTAAGCAATGATACTCCACTAAATTTACTCTTATCCCATCAAAGTTATCATAAGTGCTACATTTTCCTATATAGGTAGGCTTTTTCTTTTTCCTTCTTCATATCAAGTGCTATTCACGCATGTGGTTCCATCTTGAGCTATGTTTTTTAAAACTATCAAGACTGCTATAAATGAATGACAACTTATGAAATGGCACACTTAATTTTTGTTTTTTGTTTTTATCTGGCACGTAAGTAAGGAGAGTTATACAACGCTGAAATAGCTTTATAATAATAATGAAGAAAAAGAGGAAATGGGTATAAGAAAAAGTGAGGAAAGCATTAAGGAGAAAAAGTAAAGTAATTGGGTGCTGGGCCTAAGAAAACATAGCGCTAATCACACTATTAGTAGTTGTTTCAACTCATGGAATGCCATAAATGGATGAAGGCATGAAGCCGAGTGGAATTGATTAATTTTATAATATTATCAGTGCAGCAAGGGTGCTTTTTCATCTATTTTTATTGTTATATCATATAGTTTTATCATATATTATATATTTCATGATGTTAGCTTTTTTTCTTTTTTTTTTTTCCTTCACAATCTGCCAATCTTCTGCATAGTTTTTTTGAAAATGTTAATACTTTTACCTTCATTTGTTATTATCAAGATATGGATGTTTATTTTCCTCACCATTAATTCAGTCAAACTGAGCTGGCGGCTGGTAAGATAACAAAAGATCAATGGCATATCACGTTGCCATACTAACTTATGTCAGCTGTCATAACTATGTTCTACTCAGCTTATGCAGCCTTCATGCTCTTTCTCGGGCTGTCAGTTTAGGCAAGTAATGATAATGATACTGCAATACTCTACTTCACCGTCAAAATTAGTATCATGTACTAGCGGTACCCATCACATAAACCATTTCTCCCAAATATGTCACTTCCAAACATTTCCATAGCACCACCAAGCCACCTCATCGCCAGAATACCAAAACTGGCAAGCACATTGGAAAAGCCCAAAACTATTTATATCAAAATAATATACTGCAATATATGTAAATCTATAAGAATTCATAATACTCATTTCAAATTATGTAAGAAAATCTCATAACAAAACATGATATATGCAAGCATGCAAGTCCTAAAAATATATCACACAACAGTATGATATACATTTCCTACCTCAAATCGCTACTCTTACTATCCCCTCAATGCAACATGTGTAATTAGTGATCACCTATAATCCCACATAAATAATTAATTAATTTCATCAAAATCCATAATCAAGAATAGTTACCATTTTACCCCTTAGCCCAAAATCTAAAAATGACTCTTTTACACCTCAATTAGTGTCTAGCGATCCCCTAATTATTGCTTTCCACCCCAAATTTAATTAATTTCTAGTTTTATACGTTTTCACTAACTTTGCAATATTTACAAAAATACCTCTCTTTGGCGATAAATTTTTGATGATTATCTTGGCCGTTAATCAATTTGAACATTATTATCAAACTAGACTCACTATTCATTACCATGTTTCAGTCCCAAGGTTAGATTTGATTAATATAATTTTAAATAAATGTGTTTCCTTGAGCCTATTCAAATCATTTTATTCCAACTCAACATGAGCATCACATGATTTTTGGTGAAATAAAGATGAGATGCATCTCCATACCTAAATTTAAATCTACAGCGTGAGCTTAGCTAAACCTCATGAATTATATAACTAAATCCTAATATTTTCTTTTATTTTTAACTTAAAAACTAGCTACCAAGGTTTGAACCAATATGAACCAGTCAGCCCACTGGTTCAAGCTAAGCCCAGCCCAATAAGAAGGACCCAGCCTCCTTCCCACCGCTCATGCAAAGCCCCTCTTCCCTTCCCCCTCGACGCGAGTGCCATCCTTTCTTTTTCGTCTTCTCCTCGTCCTCCCTCTCTCTCTCTCTCTCTCTCTCGATCACCCTCTCCTCTCTCTCTCTCTCTCTTCCAGTCAGCGCCAACCCATTTCCGGCTCCCACCCTTCCCGTCGCCTGTTCACCGTCGATGAAGGGCGGTGGCGCTCGCCACCAGGTCCAGCGGTCTCCCATGCCGGACCCGGTTGGAAACAGGAAGAAGAAGACTCAGTCTTCTTCTCCCAACCCAGCTCCCCTCTCCCACCATGCCTCCTCATTGCCGGCCACCATGGCAGCGGCGAGCGGCGGAGACTCTCTCTCGCTTCCACCACAGTGAGTTTCTCCGGCAACGGCAACCCCTTCTCAATAAGGAGGGAGAAGTTTACCTCTGCTTTGCTAGAGTTGCCTGCGATGATCTGAACTTCCTCGGATGATCCTCTAGCCCCTGTGATCCCTCCCTACTCTTTAAGCAGAAGATCTCCCACCCTATCCGCTGGAATCAAAGAAATGGTCAGGAAACAGAGGAATAGAAAATAAAACAGAGGAAAACAACAACACATTTTCTCCGCCTTTCTACCTCACCGACAGCGTTAACTTCAGCTCTGATAATGTTCCTCGGTAAAGGGGTTCAAACTATACCCTCCAATGGTGGTTACCAACACGGATGCACGGAGAATAGAAGGAAGAAGGAAAAGAAAAAAAATAAAGATAAATGACGATGAAAAGAGATGAAAACTCCTCCACTCCGACACCTGCAACAAAAGTTTCGGACCGGTGGCTTCAACAGAGACCCTCCGACACCCAAGTTAGCGATTTGGGGAACAGGGATTGTTGTTTCTGTTCTGATTAGATTCCTCCCTTACCTTTAGGGCTAGAGCCCCCTTTATACCTCCTTCGGGGATCCCTCTTACCTTCTTTCCCTCATGGTCAAATCCTTTTTGGACAGTTGTTGATTACCAGTCTTCAATGTGCCGCAAAGGACGGGTAGTGAGACTAAACATGGGGGAACCACGTCTGCCGTTAGTGGTGCCAAGGGAAGGCACATTCATTGCCCATGTTGCCGAACACATTTGTGGTGAAGTGATCTGCCATTCTTGAGGGAAGTGGGCCACGTAGCTTGAACGTGGATGGCCGTCGCCGAGGTTGACACCGAGGCCGACGCCGAGGTCAATACTGAGATCGACGTCGAGGCCGACGCCGAACCAGAATGGGCCGTAACCGACACAGAGATCGAGATGGGCTGCAGATGACACGGAGGTCGAGATGGGCTGCGATCGATGCCGAGGCCGATGCTGAGATCAGAATGGGCCATGACTGACACAGAGGTCGAGATGGGTCATGGTTGACACGGAGGTCGAGATGGGTTACGATCGACGTCGAGGCCAGAATGGGCCGTGACCAACACGGAGGTCGAAATGGGCCGCGATCGAAACGGAGGTTGAGATGGGCTGCGATCGACGCCGAGGCCAGAATGGGCCGTGACCGACACGGAGGTCGAGATGGGCCGCGGTCGACACTAAGGTCGAGATGGGCTGCGGTCGACGCCGAGGCCGACGCCGAGACCAGAATGGGCCATGACCGTCACGAAGGTCGAGATGGGCTGCGGTCGACGCCGAGGCTGACGCCGAGACCAGAATGGGCCGTGACCGTTACAGAGGTCGAGATGGGCTGCGGTGAGCCCAATGCCAAGGGATTGAATCATCGCCAGACCACGTGATGCAGGGCTTGTGATCCCGACACCCTGCGGGCCCTTTGGTCTGATCAGCCACACCAGATGCCCCCCTCCCGCCCTTGAGCTGGTGCCACCGTCTAAGTGAAAGGGGCGTATAATCGTTAGCGGCTGATCCCCATGTCGCATTAAAGGGTGTCCATACACGTGTCCTTGATAAGACAGCTCCCTCAAGGCGATAGGATCGTGAGGCGTCATCATCTCCGCCTCCTGACCGTCAGATTCGCCTCGAGGCTTGGAAGCAGTCCAAGATCCCAAAATATTAACAACCATCATTGAGCCGTCAAATCACTGGCACCGATGCGTTCTCATTGGTTGGGAGTCTCATCTACCTCGCACCCAGAGCGTCGCCACAGAGTCCTTCTCAATGACTAGCGTCCGCGTGGAAGATGCGTCGGGCGAGACAATTTTGAAGATATCGATAGGAAATATATAAGCGATGGCGTGCTCTAGCTTCAATTTTTCTCTACTGCGCTAAGTTTCTTCCTCTTCCGGCTCGAGAGCTTCTCCAGTTTCTTCTTCTTCCTTTGTCCAGGTTAGTTCCCCATGCCTTCTCAGTCGTCTTCTTCTAATTCGCTCTCTCGGTCCTCCACAAACCAGGTCTCCCCGACCCGTAGGGCTATGGCTAGGGAACCAGTTGCTAGGAGTCCGCCGATGGCTATAACTCCGCCTTCTAGGGTAGCTTCGTCTTCTAGGGCAAGCAGGGGTTCCCCCGAGGGGACTGCCTCCACAGTTACCTCTGCTGATCTTGCGACCCTTAGGGCAGCCTATAGGATACCCAAAGAGGTGCGACTGATCGCGCCAGGCCCCAATGACAAGGTGACCTCTCCCCCTCGGGGGGGTGCCCTTTATGAGGAGTTTTTTAAAGACGGTCTTCATCTTCCTCTTCATCCTTTCATCATCAATCTCCTTGATAGATACGATTTGGTCCCTGCTCAGCTAATTCCCAACTCAATTAGAGCCATCTGTGCCTTCTTAGTGCTAACCCACCTTCAAGGCTTCCCGAGTAATGTTTCCCTCTTCCGCAGCCTTTACACCATTCGGGCTCAATCTGGCTGGTGGTTATTTGCCCCCCAGCCGGGTAGAGCCCTTAGGTTAGGTCTCCCTTCATCCACAAAGGGGTGGAAATCTCGATTCTTCTTCGCCGAGGTGGAGGGGGTAAGAAGGGAATGGGGCACGCCCAATACCAAGGCTAACAAGAACATCTCGGTAGTACCGAGAGATCAAGAAGCCTTCAATCTTCTTCTGGCGACCGAAATCCCATCATATGAGAGCTATTGTCGGAGGACAACCTCCGGCACGGCGGCATCGCTTCCGATGACGATGAGAGGCTCCTTGAAAATAACATTTTTCTTTCGATCCCCTGCCTTCTTCTTTTTTTTCTTTTTTTTTTTACACCTCAGTTTTCGCGCAGCTATGAAGATCAACATCCCGGCTGAGGCTTTTCACAAGGTCGCTATTAAGAAGAGAAAAGGGCAGAGTGACAGAGCTGAGGGGTCGAGGAAAAAGCCTCGGTCCCGATCGCCACCTGTGTCCCTGACATCCCCAAACTCCCTACCCCATCGCCCCTTCCCCATCGATCCCCTGTACAATCACCGCTGCTGCCCCCCCCGACGGTCTCCTACTCCACAGCCGCCGCGGTGATCTCCCACACCGCTGCCACTATCGGAGCCCATCGACCGGACCGCAAGCACACCGCACGAGGGGTCGGGGGCTCATCATCCAGTCAGCCGAGTGCCCTGGTCCGTCGGCCACTGGGCCGGCCCCGAGGGAAGAGCCTCAGGTCGGTAAAGGGGCACCAGTTAATAAGAGGCAAAAGGATGTCGTGGGTTATGAGGCCCGCCGCGCCGCGTCCGAGCCCACGGGAGATAGGATGGGGCCGGTTTCCTCACGGCTATCGCTTATGAATCACCCCAACCTCGCCGAGAAGCTACTGTCAGCGGCATCCACTCCTGCTATTCGGGAGGAGATCATGCGGACCAACTTCCGAACCCTCTTCAAAGATGGCCAGACGGCCATGCTTCGGGTAAGCAGCCGTTTACACTCTAATCCTGTTTGTTCTCCATGTGTTTACTTTGGGTAACTGATATTAGCCCAGAGGTGTAGATGGTAAATATCTTCAATCATACTCAAGCCCTTGTTGCCAGTGGGGAGCGTCGGCTTGATCGTTACCGACGGGAAGCTTTCGAGTACCGGGACCGGGCTACGAAAGCTGAAGATGCTCTCAAGCTGACTCAGGCTGGGGAGGCAGAGAGGCTTGAAATAGTCCGATCTCAAGCGGACTGAGGCGACAGCGGCGCAGCAACAGATGCACAAGGCCCTCGAGCGTGCTATCGCGGTCGAGGGGAAATTGATGGCCGCCGAGGCGGAATTGGTCGACATCAAGGCCCAGCTCGAAGCGGCAAAATCCGAGCTGCGATCTTCCGAGGAGAAAATTGAAATCGCCGAGGAAGTGGTCCACCTGGCTGACATCAAAACTGCCGAGGCCACGGAGGCAGTGAAAGCCACCGATAAGAAGACAGCTGAGGCTGAAGCGGCGGCTCGGGCCACTGTGGGAAGGTAGCTGAGGTGGTGGAGAAAGCTGTGGAAAACTACCGGAACTCTCAAGCCTTTGTCAATGAGGTGGCCAAGGCGGGGGAGAAAGCCATGAAGAACTACCGGAATTCCCCGGTCTTCATCGAGGAGGTGGCCGAAGCGGGAGCCGGTGCCTACCTTCAGGGTTTTTATTGCTGCCGAGACAAGGCAGTGAGGGTCTCGGGGGTTGAAGGCCTTAAGGATTTAGAACCTGAAGAAGGAGATCTTGAAGCCGAAGAGGTCAACCAGGATTCCGCTCCGGCCGACAATACCGCTCTAGCGTAGAACTGAGGTCCCGCCTGCGGTCTTGGCTCTCTTCTTCTTTTCTTTTAAACAATGTACTCAAATCCGACTATGGTCGGCATTTTGTAAAAGCTTATTTAATCAATGAAAAGAAAATATCTTTTGATATTTGTGTTAGAATTATCGATCATTCTCCTTCCCTTTTTTTTTACGTTATCGAGGCTTAGCTTCCCAAGCCGCTAGCCCATCGCGGTCTATGGGTATCTGTAGGAATTGCATGGAATCAAACCAACCCTGCCAAAACAGGGCCACTTATATTCTAGGTAGGGACGTTTTGGGATCGGTACGCGTTGATCCTTGACCACCGATGTCAGGTTGCTGATGAACCAAACAGTCTTATGATTCTGATCCTTCGGCGTCATTTTGTTGAGAGACCCTATGATGTAGCCCCAGCCATATTACGTGTGTCATTCTGCCGACATGCATTTGGAGCGGTACGGTGGGAGTGATCCGATATCGTGCCAGGGAGCCTCTTGGCCCCGAAGGGCGGCGACCCGAGGGTGTCACAACCAAGCTCAGGGTATAATTATCGGAACTTGGACTCGTGTAGACGCAAGAGTCGGGCTTTGGTGCCGACACGGGCGTCGGGCATTGGTGCCGACATGGGAGTCGGGCTTTGGTGCCGACGCAAGGTCGGGCGTTGGTGCCGACACGGGAGTCGGGCTTTGGTGCCGACACAAGGTCGGGCTTTGGTGCTGACACGGGGGTCGGGCATTGGTGCCGACATGGGGGTCGGGCTTCGGTGCCGACGCGGGAGTCGAGCTTCAGTGCCGACACGGGAGTCGGGCTTCGGTGCCGATGCAAGGTCGGGCTTTTGCCGATGCGGGAGTCGGGCTTTGATGACATGATCGTAGGACAAAAAGGTAATGCAAAATGATGCATAAGAAAGCATTTTCATTTCAATAATATGGAGGAGTGGGGTATCCGAACCTACAATCATTCAGTTGAGAACGTCACTGGTAGTATCGGCGAAGGTTGTCGGAATTCCAAGTTCGTGGGAGCGGCCTCCCGCTGAGCTCCTCGAGTCGGTAAGCTCCTCAGTGAAGGGCCTCCACACCCGGTAGGGCCCCTCCCAGTTAGGTGATAATTTTTCTCCCTCCATTGGCTTCGAGATCTCGACCTTCCGAAGAACCAAGTCCCCAGGACGGAATGTTCGGGGTCTAACGCGGGCATTGTAATACCTTGCCGCCCTCTGTCAATAAGCGGCCATCTTGATCCGTGCTTGGTCGCACATCTCCTCGATGAGATCCAAACTGGCCCTCAGTTAGGCTGAGTTGTCTTCCTCATTGTAGGCTTCCACTCGAGGGCTGGGGACTCCGATCTCCACTAGAATGACAGCCTCGGATCCGAAAACAAGACTGAACGGGGTTTCGCTAGTGGAATTTCTCGGAGTTGTATGATAGGCCCACAGGACATGGGGAAGTTCTTCCACCATCTTCCTTTAAAGTCGTCGAGCCGTGTCCAAAGCCTCTGAAGAATAGTATGATTTGTTACTTCTGCCGCTCCATTGGTCTGTGGGTATCCGACAGAGGTGAATCTCTGATTGATTCCTAACTCGCTACAAAATTCTCTGAAGGGGGCGATATCGAACTGTCGGTCATTGTCTGTGATGAGAGTGTTGGGAAGTCCGAAACGACAGATTATGGACTTCCAGAAGAAAGCTCTGCTTTGGGCATTTTGGCTAGAGCCTCGGCCTCCACCCATTTGGTGAAGTGGTCAATGGCGACTAGCAAAAACCTTCGTTGACCGGAGGTAGGAGGAAATGGTCCCAAAATATCCATCCCCCACTGGGCGAAGGGCCATGGGGCAGAGATGGGACTCAAGTGAGAAGTAGGCTACCGCTGGATGTTGGCGTGACGTTGGCAACTGTCACATCTCTGCACCAATTCGGCCGCGTCCTCCCACATGGTGAGCCAATAATAGCCTTGACGAAGGGCTTTATATGCTAGTGCTCTGCCCCCCAGATGGTTCCCGCATGCACCTTCATGAATTTCGTGGAGGATGTAGTCGGCCTCAGCAGGACCGACACACTTGAGGAGGGGATACGAGAAGGACCTCCGATACAAACGTCCATCCATTATCAGGAATTTGGAAGATCGCCCTTGAGGAGTTTGGCCTTGGAAGGGTCATCGGGGAGGACACCATCGGTGAGATATTGGACATAGGCGTCCATCCAAGAAGGCCCCTGTTCAATTGGCAGGGCCTCCTCTACTGCCTCGATGCTCGGGATTAGCAAATGCTCCACGTAAGTCCTTCCCAAAGTCTCGTTGGCCGAGGTGGCCAAGCGGGACAATGCATCAGCCCAAGCATTCTCTTCCCGGGAAACATAGCTAACATAGAAACGAGCAAAGAGGAGGGACTCCGACTGGACCTTGTCCAAGTATCGGGACATGATAGGATCCCGAGCCTCATACTCCCCCGCGATTTGTCCTGAGACAAGTTGGGAGTCGGTATACGCTCTGAGATGCTCCACTTTAAGTTCTCTGGTGAGCCTCATCTCGGCCAACAAGACTTCGTACTCGGCTTGATTGTTCGTGGCAGGAAAGAGGAAACGAAGGGCATACTCAATCGTTACACTGTCGGGACCGACGAGAATGATCCCGGCACCGCTCCTTGGGAGTTTGATGCCCCATCCACATGAAGGATCCAATCCTTCCTCGTATCCGTGGTCGGCGCCTCTAGGGGTTTCGTCAGAGCCCCCCTGGCCTGCTCATCAGTCCAGATGCACTCAACCAGGAAATCCACCAAGACTTGGGACTTCATACTCGACCTTGGTTCGAAGGTCAAGTCGAATTCTCCCAACTTGAGCGCCCACTTTGCCAGCCGATCGAAGGTATTAGGGCGGGATAAGATTGTCCTCAAGGGCTGGTCCGTTAGCACTATGATTGAGTGGGCTTGGAAATAAGGCCTGAGACGTTGAGCCTACACTATTATCGTGAAAATAATTTTTTCGGTTTTGGTGTACCTGGTCTCAGCATCATGGAGCACTTTACTGGTGTAATACACCAGCTTCTGCGATCGCTCGGTGTCTATCCGAACGAGGACAGAACTGACAGCCTCCTGAGAGGTAGCCAGGTACAAAAAGAGGTTCTCTCCCTCCATCGGTTTCGACAGTAGCGGCGGAGTCGATAAGAAGTTCTTCAACTCCTCAAAGGCCTTTTGGCAGTCACCCGTCCACTCGAAGGTGTTGACCTTTCATAAGGCCTTGAAGAAGGGGAGGCTTCGCTCAGCCGACCTGGATAGAAAACGGCTCAGAGCTGCTAGCCTTCTGGTCAGGCGCTGGACTTCCTTTTTATTCACCGGCGGCCTCATATCTAGGATAGCTTGGATCTTATCGAGGTTCGCCTCTATCCCTCGTTGTGTCAGCATGAATCCTAGGAATTTGCCCGCTGCGACTCCGAAGACACATTTTCGAGGATTCATCCTCATCTGGAACCGACGAAGATTGCTGAAGGTCTCCATTAGGTCAGATTGGTGGTCGCCAGTTCGGATGCTTTTGGTCAGTATGTCGTCTACATATACTTCCATGTTGCGCCCGATCTGGCCTTCAAAGACCTTATTCATCAATCTTTGGTATATAGCTCCGACATTTTTTAGTCCGAAAGGCATGACTTTATAGCAGTAGATCCCCTTTTCGGTCATGAAGGAGGTGGCCTCTTCATCTGAGGGCTCCATTCTGATCTGGTTGTACCCCGAGAAAGCATCCATGAAGCTGAGAGTCTCGTGACCAGAGGTGGCGTCCACTAACTGATCGATCCTGGGGAGCGGGAAGCTGTCCTTGGGGCAGACTTTGTTGAGATCAGTGAAATTGACACACATCCTCCAGCTTCCATTGTCTTTCTGCACCATCACTATATTAGCCAACCAGTCGGGGTAGTGGACCTCTCGAATGTGGCCTGTGGCGATCAGTTTGCAGACCTCCTCGTCAACGGCTTTCTGACGCTCGGGAGCGAAGCTTCTCTTCTTTTGCCGAACCACCCTACAATTAGATTTAATGTTAAGTTTATGAGTAATTACTTCGGCTGGTATACTTGGCATGTCGGTCGGCGACCATGCAAAAATATCGGCGTTGGCTCGGAGGAAACTAAGGAGCCAGCTCCTTTCCTCCTCAGGGAGAGAGGCCCCGATTTGGACAGTTCTCGTCGGGTCCTCTCCTAAGGGAAAGTCAATAGATGTCCCACCGGTTCCCTCCTCTTCTCGGCCTCTCTCGGGTCTGGCAATTCGGAAGTCGGTGAAGGGACTGCCGACTGAGGGCTAGGGGTCATGTGATAGCAGAGGGACATCAGGCTTCTTTCCCCCCGTATTTCCCCGATCCCATGACGAGTAGGAAATCGGACCAGTAGCCTCTTCGTCGAGATAATGGCATCCAGCAGATTTAAACCTGGCCGGCCGAGAATAGCATTGTATACTAGAGGAACTCTCACTACCAGGAACTTTATGAAGATCGTGTTCTGGCGAAGTGAAGTTCCAGCCGTGATGGGGAGAGTAATTTCTCCCTCAACTTTCACCGCATCTCCGGTGAAGCCGACGAGAGGCGTCGTCACTGGCCGAAGGGAATCCAAAAGCAAGTTCATACAAACAAATGCATCATACGTCAGAATATCAGCCGAGCTTCCACTATCAACTAATATTCTCTTTACAAGATGTTTAGCAATCGTCATGGATACGATGACGCTTTCATCATTTGGTTTATCTACCCCCTCTAAATCTTTTTTGGGGAAAGGAATTACAACGTTATCTCTCTCACCCCCAGAGGTCTTTTTGAAGTGCCCCCCGCTACCAAGGAGATCATTGCCACCGTCTTCTCAGTCGGGGCGTTGTCGACATTGGCTTGCTGAGCGGGTGGCATCGAAGGGCCTAGTGTTGCTGGATTTCCTCTCTGGACAAACTGGCCAAGGTGGCCTTGCTGGATGAGCTCCTCTATGGCCTTCTTCAGCTTTTGGCAGTCTTCTGTGTCGTGGCCGTGATTCCGGTGGAAACGGCAGTATAGATTTTTGTTGCGAGGAATCCCAGGCTTCAGGGGCGCGGGGCGCTTGAGATAAGGTTCACCCTCGATCTCCATAAGGATGTGGGAGATCGGGGCTAACAGAGGAGTATAACGTTCACCTACAGGGGCAAAAGTCTGTGGCCAATTATCCGCCCGACGAGGCAGCTCGGGCTTTTTGGTATGAGATCCGCCAGGCTCTGATCGAACTTGCTTTTTATTGGGGCCTTCATCAGTTTCCCGCTGAGAGGAGTCGGCCTCATCAGCGCGAATATATTTCTGAGCTCGACTCAGTAGCTCCGCGTATGAGCTCGGGGGCTTCTTGTCTAATGAATATGCGAAGCAGGAAGGGCGGAGCCCACGCTTCAAGGCCAAAGTGGCCACCGAGTCGTCAAGGTGGTAAACCTCCATCGCTGCCTCCTTGAAGTAGGCGACGAAGTCCCGAAGAGTCTCTCCATTCTTCTGTCGGATGGCAAAGAGGCTGTCAGCCACCCGAGGGATCCTTTGGCTCGCATCGAAGTGGGCGAGAAAAGCTTTCTCCAGCTGTCTGAATGAACTGATACTACGAGGAGGTAGATGGGAATACCAAGCCCTTGCAGCCTTTCGTAGGATGGCAGGGAAAGCAATGCATAGAAGAGCATCCGATGCCCCCTGGACCTACATGTGCACCTTGTAACTTTCCAGGTGGTCTAGGGGATCGGTAGTACCATCGTAAGGATCTAGCTGAGAAAGGCGAAATCGAGAAGGGACAGGTTCTTCCATGATCCGCCTAGTCAGGGGGGCGGCTGTCATACTTCGCCTTCGATTGATTGGTCAGCTATCGGCCGAGCTCCTCCAAGCGCCGATAGCGCTCTTCTAGTCGTTTCTCCGCGCGGAGATGAATCCTCTCGCCTGTGGACTCTTCTCCCGACGAGGTAGATAGGGGACGGGGGGACGGGCGGTGTTGACGTGCTATACCCTTCCCTGGGGCCTTGTCCCAGGATTGTCAGAGAGAGGGACTGTCAGAGGATCTCCTTCCTGCGGGGACGTCCCGGTGGTGATGAGCCTTCCGTCGGGAATGTTCCCCGTGGGTGGATTGTTGGTTAGGCTGCGCCACAACTTCTTCCAAGGATTAGGGTGGCGGCAGAGGTTGAGCGGTCGCCGATTGTTGTTGGAGTTTCCGAATCACTGCAGCAAGGGACTGCACCTCCTGAGCGAGGGCGGTGACCCTATCACCTTGACCTGGTGGTGAAGGATGAACTGGCGGGAGGGCCTCCGGCTGCTCGACCCTTACCTGCAGCTCCCCAGCTAGGCTGGTGGAAGCTTCTTGAGCACGAGTTACCACCATCTCTTCTTCGGGTTAGGAGGGATTGAAAGCTTGCTTGTTCGCATCAGTTACTTTCTTCCCTACACGCCTTGCTGCTCACGCCGCCCCCCTTCCTGGCACGCTAATCTGTTGCCGCCAGATCACTTTTTATGAGCGTCAGATGAGAGAAAGTCTTCTCTCGGGCCTCCAAAGGAATGACGGGATCCTCTCCTCCACTCCGACACCTGCAAGAAAAGTCCTGGACCGGTGGCTCCGGCAGGGACCCTCCGACGCTCAAGTTAGCGATTTGGGGAACAGGGGTTGTTGTTTCTGTTTTGCAAGAAAAGTCCTGGACCGGTGGCTTCGGCAGGGACCCTCCGACGCTCAAGTTAGCGATTTGGGGAACAGGGGTTGTTGTTTCTGTTCCGATTAGATTCCTCCCTTACCTTTAGGGCTGGAGCCCCCTTTATACCTCATTCGGGGATCCCTCTTACCTTCTTTCCCTCGTGGTCAAATCCATTTTGGACAGTTGTTGATTATCAGTCTTCAACGTGCCGCAAAGGACGGGTAGTAGGACTAAATATGGGGGAACCACGTCTGCCGTTAGTGGCGCTAAGGGGAGGCACATTCATTGCCCACGTTGCCGAACACGTTCGTGGTGAAGTGATCCGCCATTCTTGAGGGAAGTGGGCTACGTAGCTTGAACGTGGATGGTCATCGCCGAGGTTGACACCGAGGCCAACGCCGAGGTCAATACTGAGATCGACGCCGAGGCCGACGTCGAGACCAGAATGGGCCATAACCGACACAGAGATCGAGACGGGCCGTGGATGACACGGAGGTCGAGATGGGTTGCGGTCGACGCCGAGGCCGATGCCGAGACCAGAATGGGCCGTGACCGACACGGAGGTCGAGATGGGCCGCGGTCGATACGGAGGTCGAGATGGGCCGCGATCGATGCGGAGGACGAGATGGGCCGCGGTCGACACAGAGGTCGAGAGGGGCTGCGGTCGACGCCGAGGCCAGAATGGGCCGTGACCGACACAGAGGTCGAGATGGGCCGCGGTCGACACGGATGTCGAGATGGGCTGCGGTCGACGCCAAGGCCGACGCCGAGACCAGAATGGGCCGTGACCATCACGGAGGTCGAGATGGGCTACGATCGACGCCGAGGCCGATGCCGAGACCAGAATGGACCGTGACCGTTACGGAGGTCGAGATGGGCTGCGGTGAGCCCAATGCCAAGGGATTGAATCATCGCCAGACCACGTGATGCAGGGCTTGTGATCCCGATACCCTGCGGGCCTTTTGGTCTGATCAGCCACACCTTTACTAAAATTTCTCTCTTCATTCATTATAAATATTCATGAGGACGGGAGAAAAATCAGTTTTGCGAGTGAATGGTACTTAAGGCCTTTCTTTAATTTTTATTTTTAATCGTCACAAAAGATTAGAGCTCACGAGGAAAAAAAAAATCCATGGACGGGTCAGTGGCCGTCCAAGTCGTCTCTTGGCAAAGCAAAATAGTATTATGAAAAAAGAAAAACAGTAAAGTTTAAATCTTTCAAGAACTGCAACAGTCGATATTTGATATGAACGTTACGATTGATGGTATATGGTTGTCTCCTCAGCAATAGCCAAAGTGATGAAATAAGGCCACGTTAAAGTTTTATTCGTATCGTACCATGGGATGCGGCATCTCTCTCTCTCTCTCTCTCTCTCTCTCTCTCTCTGCAAAATCCTTCTGTTTTATGTTAGGTGCCGTGTGAAATTAATAAACGGATCTTGGTAGGCACAGTCAAGAAAAAAATAAAAAAAATAAATAAAGCCCAGCACGACCGTCATGGGCCGGGGAGCTTCTATTGGCACCCACAAAAATCTTCTCAGCACCCGCATAAAAAAAAAAAAAAAAAAAATTGCTAACTACACCCACACCTGAACTCACTACACCCACACATTTTTTTTTAATCCCTAAATTACCCCCACCCCATATTAACCCCTCACAATTTCTCAGCACACCCCACCCACCCCTGCCAGTTTTCGTCCGCGCCGCCCCCGCCCCCCCCCCCCCCGCCCTCCACCGATCCTCTCCTCCTCTCCCGGCGGAGCTCCTCCTCCCCTCCGGCGGAGCACCTCCTCCCCTCCCGGCGGTTCTCCGGCCAGGTGAGTCACATTTTTTTTTTTTTTTTACTTACCTCCCATGCTCTCGGCGGGTTGTCCAGCATGGGAGCTCCCATGCCGGCGGCGGTCCGGCATGAGAAGGAGGAAGGGATCCGGCGGCCCGCCGGCTCCCTTCCCCGTTAAGTTTTTTTTTTTTTGTGAGTGCCGGCGGCATTCCCGCCGGAGCTCCCTCTCCGGCGGGTTGTCCGGCATGGGAGCTCCCATGCCGGCGGCGGTCCGGCATGAGAACGAGGAAGGGAGCCGGCGGCCCGCCGGCTCCCTTCCCCGTTAAGCATTTTTTTTTTTTTGTGAGTGCCGGCGGCATTCCCGCCGGAGCTCCCTCTCCGGCGGGTTGTCCGGCGGATGGGAGCTCCCATGCTGGCGGCGGTCCGGCATGAGAACGAGGAAGGGAGCCGGCGGCCCGCCGGCTCCCTTCCCGTTAAGCAATTTTTTTTTTTTTTTTTTGTGAGTGCCGGCGGCATTCCCCCGGAGCTCCCTCTCCGGCGGGTTGTCCGGCGGGTTGTCCGGCATGGGAAGCATGGGAGCTCCCATGCCGGCGGTCCGGCATGAGAACGTTCCTTCCCCGTTAACTTAGTAACTTATGCCCACAGTAAACTTATTAACCCACTTGCACACAACACTACTGAATTTTGGCAATTGCACTTATTGGCTTCTCATTCTTGATCAATTTAGTCTTATAATTCATAATGTAAATCTGAATTTTTTGTTCAGTTTCATCATATAACTTGTCTACTTGAATTGCATTTTGATTGACGTATATGCTGATACTCAGTTTCAGATATGGATGCTGGTTCCTCGCGATTTAGACCCACGGCGTCAGCCAGAAGACGTCGTGCCGGTCATGCTGAGGCCGAGGTTCCTGCTGCACCATCGCCCCCTGCTGAGGCCGTAGACGAGGACATGCCCGCTATGGACGTTGAGGGTGAAGCTGTCGGGCCATGTCCAGGAGGTCCAGAGGATGAGTCTGTCCTGAGTAGTTTCAGGACACATATAGCAGCCTCGATCTGGAGGCAACAGGTATTATTTAATTGCTATTGCATTTTACTTTCTTTAATGTATCATTACGATGCTGTGATATAAATTATTAATGGCATTTATATTACAGGAACGGGCTCCACTGAAGTGCATGAACCATGCTGCCAAGGTAGCTGAATGGCAGTGGTGGGAATCAAGGCAATCCAAATAGGAAGTTCAGGGCAATCATAGAGCAGTCGGGCCTTATAGATCTAGTGCACTCCTCTTATCGGTTCACCGATAAGATTCTTGTCTCCGGCTTTGTAGAGAGATGGCAGCCCGAGACGAACACCTTCCATCTACCCTGTGGCGAGATGACTATTACATTGGACGATGTAGCCGCCATCTTAGGGATTACTGTCACGGGTTCCTCAGTGTCATGTGAGAGGATGAGCGATCGGGAAGCTGAGGACATCCTTGTTGAGCTATTGGGTGTGTCAGATACAGATGCGCGTCAGGAGGTTCTATCTGTACGTGGTCAGTCTGTTAGGTTAGAGTGGCTGAAGAGTCATTTTCACACTGTATCTGATAGAGATAGTCATCACAGGATAGAGTGTGCAGCGCGGGGGTATTTGCTATTTTTGATAGGGTGCACACTCTTTGTTGATAAAAGTGGAACGAGGGTGCCTATAGCTTATCTTGCTCTATTTAGGGATTTGGATAGAGTGAGATCATATTCCTGGGGTGCCGCTGCTTTGACTTTCTTGTACCGTCAGCTGGGGATTGCGTCTAGGGCATCAGTTAGACAGATCAGTGGATACATGACGCTGCTCCAGGCTTGGATTTATGAGCATTTTCCAGATCTCACTCCTCATCCATCCCTTGATTATACTGATGCGAGGCCCCGCGTGCAGCGTTGGCATCCTGGCACTCCATCACGTACCTCGATGGACCATTTAGTGTTTCTTCGTGAGTCATTGGACGTTTTGAGGGCCGATCAGGTATGTACCATGATGTGTCGCTTGTATATTTAAGTTTTTTTAATTTGCTATATATGACCTAGCTGGGTATTGTTTATATGTTGCAGGTCATTTGGGATCCCCATCGTCATCAGCGAGCTGATCGTCCGTTCCTAGACATTGCATTCTTCAGTGGATGCCTAAAGTGTATGGATGTCGTAGAACCCTATCATCCTGAAAGGGTTCTACGACAGTTTGGTCGGATACAGACGATCCCTCGCGCGCCACTAGCCCCTGCGCGAGCCAGTAGAGGACCGACAGCAGGATCGTACCGTATTGCATATGTCTTCTTGGATCAGTTATGGGAGGAGTGGGAGGATCACGTACTGAGCCAACGTCGTAGGAGCCATCCGGTTGTCCGACCATCGGACTGTGTTCCAGGATATATGGATTGGTATTCTCGTATCACGCACTTGGTTGTCCACCCCCCAGAGAGCCGATCCAGCATATATGATCGTGCACGAACTGAAGATGTCGATGTTGATCTTGACGTTTACCGGCGGCGCTGTGAGGATGCCATCAGCATTGGTACCAACACTCTACATATGGGTCGGGTGGAGATTGCATCATTTGGGACCGACTACATGTACGATGTTATGTCGCATATGGTTGATGTTCTGCAGGGTCAGCACATCTCGACTGTTGAGCCTGATGTGCCTGGACCTAGTCATGCGACACCTGATGTGCCTGGACCCAGTCATGCACGACCTGATGTTCCTGGATCTAGTCGGGCACCCACACAGCAGTATAGGCGTCGACGACGACGGGCTGGGGATTGATTGGGATGGGATTTGTATTACTTTTGCTTGTTACAAAGTCAATATTTTGTTATATGTAACATTCAAAGCAAATGAAATGAAATGAAAGTTTCAATTCCAAATTTTTTATCTTATTTACAAACATTTCATCCCTTGCCATTCCGTTTCATCCGTGCCATCCCGTGCCGGTACGTGCCGGGCCGCTTGTATTAACACCGCACAATTATCGCGCAAATCACATTGATTATATCTAAAATATAATGACATTTGTTATTGAAAAATATCAAAGGCCAATCAAAGGCGTGCCGTGCCAATGAAACGCTTGCCGGGCCAATATTACGCCTGGGCCATCAATTGCTGCCCCGTGTCGATCTGCGCACCAGATGGCCCGGGACCCATATCCTCCTCGACATTCCACTCAACCACAAAGCCCCGTGCCGGCCCGTGCCGGTGGCGTGCCAAATTTTATTAAAGATTTTGAAATAACTCAATAAATCACTCATTTTAAATTTTGAAAATATAATTTGAGTACCCTCTTGTCTGCGCACCCGACGGCCCGGGGACCATATCCTCGGACCCATTCCACACAACCAAATAGCCGCGTGCCGAATTATCCTCCGTTCGGTCTGACAGAGCCGAACAGAGGCAAACTGTTCGGCCCTGTGTGGCCGAACAAATTGCCTCTGTTCGGCCCAGTGTGGCCGAACAGAGGCAATTGTTCGGCCACACAGGACCGAACACGGTTTTCAGGGAAAACCCTGTTCGGTCCTGTGTGGCCGAACAAATTGCCTCTGTTCGGCCACACTGGGCCGAACAGAGGCAATTTGTTCGGCCACACAGGGCCGAACAGTTTGCCTCTGTTCGGCTCTGTCAGACCGAACGGAGGATAATTCGGCACGCGGCTATTTGGTTGTGTGGAATGGGTCCGAGGATATGGTCCCGGGCCGTCGGGTGCGCAGACAAGAGGGTACTCAAATTATATTTTCAACCAATTTTAAAATGAGTGATTTATTGAGTTATTTCAAAATCTTTAATAAAATTTGGCACGCCACCGGCACGGGCCGGCACGGGGCTTAATTGAGTGGCCCGGCAGCGTATTATTGGCCCGGCAGTAGCCTTCATTGTTGCCGGCCCGGCACGGGATGGCACGAATGGAACGGGATGGCACGGGATGGAATGTTTGACATTGATCGAAGTGTATACAAACAATTTGCACACATAAGAAGATAAAAAAAATGATATTCAAAACTTTCATTTCATTTCAATTGCATTGAATGTTACATAAACAAAATGTTGACTTTGTAACAACCAATGCACTCTACAACTCAACAGTCTCGCTAAGTATTACATCGGACGATATATTTTCTCTGAACTGTTGAATCCTAGATTCATAAGAATTGGCCCATCCGGAAGCACAAGGTAAATGGTATTTTAACCAGTTGGTTGCTATTGGCGGTACTGGATGACCCGGCAACAAGAAAACCTACAAAGAGTAATCAAGTTTAAAAAATCGTCAAGAATAACAGCAATGTCTTAAATTTAACAAAGAGTAATATATTTAATACCTCAACAAAATGGTTGCTATTAACGAAGGCCACTGCAATGTCTTTACGGGATACAAGAGGAAGAGGCACTGATCTGAGCGGTAAGAAAGTCAGACATTGTTGCAAGGAGAGGTGGTACAGACAACATTGTAGCATGATGCTATAAGATGCCCCATATCTGGCATGGTCATCCACCGGTCATATGGCGGACAATCCTCAAAATATGATAATGCATGAGCGATCTCGTCAACCCTCCCCTCGACAGCATACAATGCGCGATAGTGCTCTATATGACAGTTCAACTCATGTAATAAATCCCTCCTGACACGTGGCCAATCTTCCTCTCCGAAGCCAAGTAAGTCAGCAATTGCTCGAAATCCACAGTTGCCATCAGCTTTGACATCCTTGATGTGCTGGATGAATGCCCTCAACCCGTCTGGAAGTTGATTTATATAGATCATTGGCTTATGTGACCGGATTCGTTGACGAATAACCTACAAATTGTATGAATGATATGAATTATATAAAATATAACGATAAGCTATATTAAAGAAAAGCTTCGTACCTTCTTCTTTGGCTGCCCCTTCGGCATCTGCATCCTTGGGATCCCTAAAATATTTTGCTGCGAACCAGGTGAATAACTATCCTGTCCAGATAGAACCAACTCAAATGCGGAAGGGTCACGGCGAGTAGAAGTATCAACCTCCAATGAAGCCCGCCCACGTATACCGATCTTCCTTTTCGCAGGTTCTTCAAGAGATGTACTATCAGGACTTGCAATCTCTCTTAATTTCTTTAACATTTGCAATTGAGATGCCCCATCTAACTGCTCGAATTTCTCGGCAATTATATTCAACTCTGGTTTACAGGTCAACTTCACACTTTGCACATTTTTAGCAGGCTGCATATCAAGTTTCGTCCAATGAGGATCTATGCAGTCGAGGGGAATAGGCTGACCTTTCATCCTATACCGCAAAATCTCATGAGCACATGGTAAGCCATGTGTGCGTCGAATAGCACACCCACAAGCTGATTCATGAATCTCAGCTGAATTGGCCCGATTCGATTGGGCAAGGATATGATTTAATGCACATATAGATATGAATCCTCGCAGTTCTTTGAATTCAGCAGGCTTAAAGTTGTGTTGCACGACCGTCAAACTCTTCTCGAATGAGGCTTTAATGTCGCTGTGCTGTAGCTCAATCAAACTATTTATTTTTGTCCAAGAAGACTCGAAAGTACCTTGGCTTGAACCAAGCTGTCTTTTAAGCCTTGCATGTGCACTTTCAGCCCTAGTAAAGTAAGAAAATTAGATCAAAGTTATATATCAAAGATAAAAATATAATATATGAATTGCTAAGGGAAATCTTTTTCTTGTAATACCTATTTGTTGTCACATTCCCGTAGTGCCTATAATTGTCCGTCCATGCTGAGACAAATCTTTCCCTGTATTTGCTCAACCAGGTATCTGATACATATCGCAAGGCATCTGGATACGAACTGAAATCTCTCTGAAGTGCACTCCAACGAACATTATAGTCATCTTCTGTGGCTGACAGGACCAGTATATTCCAACTCATTATAAACATATCCCATTTCTCCTTTGTTTCAAATAATCTTTTGCATTGAGCCAGAACATTCCTACTAATATGCCATCTACATAACATATGTGAAGATGTAGGAAATACCCTCTTAATTGCATTCAATAGAGCCAAATCTCTATCTGTGATTATCACCTCAGGCAAAACATCAGCATCCATGACACTGCGCAATCTATCTAATGCCCATGTATAGTTATTTTCCCGCTCAGAGTCCATGTATGCAAAAGCAACAGAAAATGTGAGATTAGTTGATGTCACCCCCACAATCTCTAACAGAGGAAGACGATATCTATTCGTCTTGTATGTGCAATCCATAATCAATACACGAGGAAATGCACGTAACAAATCTATACATCCAGGGTGTGCCCAAAACAAGTCACGCACCACGTCAGTACTACCGCAACTCCTATGCCACTCAATATATTTAGCATCGGCTAATTGACCAAGAAGATGTTGCATCTGTGATCTCCCTGCTTTCTCTAAAACCTTACACCTCTGGCGTGCATTGTAGATCGTCTTCATTGTCGTAACATTGTGGGCATCTCTTTGCTTCAATGTGGACAATATATCCTTTGGCCGAACCAAAGTTTTCGACATATCCACTAACAATGAAGTCTCCTCCCTAGATAATCTTCCAGCATATGAGTGTCCCTCGAAATGCTTCGCAGACGGATGATTGTGCACTCCACAAATAACCTCCAAAATCCAATCATCCCCAGTGTCCAATTTCCTTCCTCTTAATAAAAATGGGCATCCACACTTCTTTGTACCACTAGCCCTCTTCTTTGATCCCTTTTCCTTTTCCTTTCCGCTTGTGCATTTGTGCTTACCGCTCCTTTCGCAACCTAACTTGATTCTTGGTTTCCTAACATTGCTTCCCGAATCAGATGTTTTAATTACAATAACTAATCCATTCCTCCTCCCAGCTTCCCGACACCAACTACACAATTCTTCTCTACTCTTGAATATCTACACAATAAATAGTATAATTTAGCAAGTATAGTATACAATTAAAACAAGTCAGCAACAATTGCAATCAAAATTATCTTACTTCGTAAGTTGTAAATTCATTTGTGTAATCCATAACACAATCTGAGCCAATTTTGCTTGATTCGGTTGACGCATCATCCTACAAGGATAAAATATTATGTTAAATTTATATTTGGAACATAATGGTTTCGTTCGGCTAAGTATGGCCGAACGGAATAGATTTGTTCGGCCAGGGCTGGCCGAACGAATGTTTTGTTCGGCCACACTGGCCGAACAAATCATTATGTTCGGCATAACCTAGCCGAACAGAATGCATCTGTTCGGCCAGGTTAAGCCGAACATATTGTTTATGTTCGGCCAGCCCTGGCCGAACAAAACTATTCCGTTCGGCCCTGGTAGGCCGAACGGAACGCGTTCCGGGAAAAAAAAAAAAGACGATTCAGTTTTAAAAACGAACCTTATCGTCACCGTCGCCTTCCCAGATTACTAGTTGCTTCTCCATTGTTGAAATGAGAGCTTTAAACCTTGTCTAGACCCTGATTTCAGAGACAATCGTTGAGAGAGGGAGGGAGGAAGGGAGATGGCTGTGCCTGGGAGAGAAGTTTTGAAATGTTATTAGGGGTTTTGATCAGGTGGGTGTAGATAGAAATAAGCAAGGGTAGATAAGTAATTACATCTTAGGGTATTTTAGGTATTCTAATTTTAAGTAAGTGTGGGTGTGGAGAGTAATCTTTGGGGCGCCAATAGAATTTCCCCATGGGCCAAGTTGGTACGGTCAAATTATGGTCGTTTCTAGCCATTTCTTGCTCGTCATGGCCAGGTTGGCACGAACAAATTATGGTAGTTTCTGGCCATTGAAAACGATATGGGGGGGGGAGGGGGGGGATGGGGGAGGCTTTGATCATTTTAATTCCTCAACAGCCATATGATGTTTTAATGCCTATTATACGTTAAATAGAAATTAAATGAAATAATATTGAAATAAGATACGTCCTTTGCATAACTTAGCTATTGTTTTTGATCTTAGAGTTAAATTAAGTGGTACAAAAATTTTAATTGATGAATATTATGAAAACATGAATCATGATTCTGAACCTGCTAAAAATGAGGTAACATGACTTCTTAATGATATTTATGCTTTATATAATGATAAAATTCATAGATTTAAAATACATGCTCAAAGCTCTGCTTCTTTTTCTAGATCTTTTTTGTCATCTATATTTTTATTCATTGCATAAAGAAGACACACACATGCTTCATCTTCTTCATCTTCATCTTCTTCATTAGAATTTTATTTACGAAATGATCTTCATTCTGCATATGATAAAGATCAAATAGAAAATCTAGATATATTAGCTTAGTGGAAGAGTGTTAGAAATCAATATCCTTTTATATCTACTATTGCACAGGATATTTTAGCTGTGCCGATGTCCATAGTAGCATCGGAATCCACTTTCAGTGCAGGTCGGTATGTTCTGAATGAAAAGAGAAGTATGATGACTTGTAAGACGATTGAGATGCATCTCTGCTTCAAAGATTGGTTGGATGCTGAGGGGAGGCTTCAAAATAAAGATGAACATGACTTAACCAGCGAAGATGATGACACAAATACTACTGATGAGTGAGTCATCTATATTTTTATAATTATATATTTTTATTTTTTTAATTATTAAAGTGAGTCATCTCTATTTTTTTCTTTCTTATTGTATTATGGAGGTCAGGCGTAGCCCTCTTCCCTTCATGTACCATTTTGATTTTAAATTAATAAACTAGTAAGGGTCTATGCCAAACCCTCCACCATTAAGGGGGCTTCATATTAATAAATTTCTTTATTTTCAATAATTTTTTAATTTATTTAAAAAAATATTTGTTTACTTAATTTTTTTTATCAAACCCTTATGGGCCGTACTGGGCTGGCATGGTGGGTCGTGCTATGCCTGGCACGGCTAGGTTGTGCCAGCCTAGGCCTATCACGGGCTATGCCGGGCTTGGTTCATGGGCCAAAATTTTTAAGCCTGACACGATCCCTTTTACTAGGCCATGCCTATCATGGTCTGGTTCATGTTGGATTGGGCCAGACTATAAACGGTCTGGCTCAGTACCCAACTCTAGCTGTATCCAACCGTGGCAGAGGCTTTTGGTAGGACAACTTAATAAACATGCATTGCTCCCAACTTAATGAATACTTTTTGGATTACACTCATTGGGATCCGCTACTAGAAAAAATCGGCGACTCTTTGCCCTTCTCTTATCAGCTACGTACATGATATCATCATTTGGATCATATTTATAATCAGAGAACCCATTCTTCTTCCTCTTTTTTAATCAAACAATAGTGACGCATGAAACATATGGAATGTTGCACCATGGGGTATATGACGGGGCAAATAAACGACCTCCTTATATATTTTTTTTTTCAAACGAATTATAGCAACATGGGATGTTGCATTTATGGGGCATCGGGTACATCATATGATAGAAGTTGCGACTCAGCATGAGGGTGGCTCAAATGGGTCGCATCAAAAGAAGAAAAAAAAAAAAATTAAAGAATGGGCCACATAATGATTGCTTTTAGGCTATGTTTGAATTTTTGAAGAAAAATAAAAAATAAAAAGAAGTAAAAGAATGAAAAAAAAGAAATGAAAAAAGAAAAATTATTCTTCTTTTCTTATTTAAAAGAATAGAAGGAAAAAAAAAGTAATATAAATTATCTTATTTTGATAAAAAGAAAAAAAAGAAAGAAAAAAATTTATGTGACAATTATACTCAGAATACGAAATGAACAGTAAAAATGAAAGAATAAAAATAAAAAATAAATAAATATTTTGATCTTTCAAAAAAAAATGTAACTTAAATATTTTTTTCTTTCCAATTTACTCATAATTTAGGGGTTAACAAATTTATCCTCGTTAAAAAAAAAAAGGTGAACCAATTACTCTCATTTCTTTTCTTTCTCTTTTTTATGAATCAATTACTCTCATTTTTTTTTCTTCTCTTTTTCACCTTTCTTTCAAACAAAAGTAACTTATGATTTTTTTTTTCTTTATTTCTTTTCTCTTCCTTTTATTCATCCCAACCCAAAAAGATTCTTAAAGATAAAAAAGCAAAGGTAACTGCGGTACAAGGAAAAGCGCACCGCTGCCGCACTTAAAAAAAAAAGCTTCAACTTTAATAATATATAACCGATTATGTCAGGCATTGAGAAGGAAAAAGGCATTATAAATCAATATGACGCATAAAGAGTCTCAACAAAGGAAGGAAAAATGAAAAATGATAACAAAATATGGATAAGAGAACTTGACCAAAGATATGGAGAAAAATAAGTAAGCAAGGCCATATTAACAAACAAGCTCCAACTGTCATGCTCAATTATCACGATAATTTTCATGATTTATATATATTATAAAGTTAGCACTTATTCTACCTCTTTTTGGATTAACAACAAAATTTATGGTTTAAAAATCAAGTGCCATTTCAATGTATGATTGGTATAATATAATATTAAATCAAATTATATTAATACTTAGTGCACAAATATGTATCAATTTGATATTGATACCATATTTTTTAAAAAAATTTAATATTATTTTAAATTCAATGGATATTTAAAAGTCTAAAGTATACTTATACAATTAGGCCTTGGGTTACTATATAAAATATCCAATTAGGGTTTACTGATGTTCAAAAATATCTTTATATGATAATGTTGTTTGTTTAATTTTTGCTTGACTTATGATATGCAAACATTTGCATCAAATTATATTAACTAGTTCATAATACATTATTTATTGTTTCAAGAATTATTTCGTTAATTGCTGTAATCTTTAATAATTTGAAGTATTAAGCAAATTTTGAAGACCCGCCAGGAAGGAAGACCAACGCGTCGCTGGTGAACACGCGTTCGCATGGGAGAACGCGCCTCACGTCGCCACGCTTTTTCTTTTTCTTCCCTGGGAGAACCGCAACCTCTGGATCCTGCTCGCGTTCCGTGAGAGATGTTAATTGTGATGAAAAAATTATTTCGAAAAAAAAATATATATTTTTTATTCATCAAATCCTAAAATTCAAAGTTTAAAGTTTAAATAATTATTCAAATGAGTTTGGTCCAAACTCAACAAATTTTTTTATGGATTAATTCAATAAAATTAAAATAATCTTCAAGTTCATACACACTGATTTGATTTAATCTCAATCATTGAATTCATATCTAACTTAATACAAGTTAGTTCAATTTAAGCTTTAATAGCATCGCATCAGAATGATGGCAGATAACTTATAGCATATCTTGTGCACTAATGGTGTAAGATATAGTACGACTGCTTAAGAGATTTTGAACTGTGGCATAGCATTATCGTCTACGTGTTATGATGCTAAGACCACCATGCGTTCCTTAAGTTGTCCGTATCTGACTGGCTAAAATTGTCATCAACTACTCCCCTTTTAAGTGTCTCTGCTGTAGCCATCCAGAGCCAACCATCACAATTGGCTCAGCTTGTAGCAAAGACTTAGGCACAGTTTAAGGCAATGTTAGACAAGATGGTTGCTCCATTCTGTTGCGAGAGTAACTACAAGCTTTGGGTGAGCAGAAGCCCAAGTACTCACCTACAACTGCTCAACCATCCAGCTAAGGTGGTGTCAGGTTAAATTTTCTTATGCTAGGTTTATGGGGCTCAGTTGCATATGATGAATAGGGACCTGAATCTCACACTATTATAAACTTTTTAAGATAGAAAAATTGAATCAACTCCAATGGCAGAACTGGAAGGGTTTTGCTGTTGTTTTGTCGTAGACAAGGGAACCTTTCCCAACCATCACATTAGTTGTTAATATCAAAGACCTAATCACCAGTTGACTATCTGTCAAGCTAAAATTCAGTAACATGTTATAATAATCGAAACATGCAGATACGTTTTATTTTTGATAATAGTCATACTTTTTTGTTACTAAATGCTAATTACAATTTCAAAACTGCAGTTCAGCTGGCGGGCAAGTCAGCTTCTTTGTTCCTTTGACCATTAGTTTTTCACCTTATCTCAACGATAATGACCTCTTACCCTCCAAAAAGGATATACTTCCAGGGAAAATCTTTAAAATGCTGCTCAGTTCCCAATTTTTAATTCTGCAATAAATGAAAGCGCCAATTAGTCCCAACGCTCATAATGAGAGGCAAATTGTCTTACCACCTGGTCAAGCTTCTACGACAGAAGTTGAATGGTGCAAGCTTAAGAATTCAACTCATCTAAGCCTTTTTTTTCAACTACATGGGATCGTCTGCTCCCTTCACTCTACTTTATTCAGAACTAAATTGATATTTAAATTATAAATAATTATATATTATTTTAATTATTTCTATTCATATTAGCTTAGGTCCATATTCAAATGGTGCAAGAAGTTGCATTGAAATTCTCCACCTTATCTCTTTCTCCTTCCCGTCTCTGCCCAGCCTTTCCTCCATATTACTGCAGACGTGGCTTCCTCTTCTTCTGCTAAGCAGTTCCAGCAGCCATGAACCACCCTCTGCTCTTTCCTTTCCTCTTTTTCTTCTTCAGCTTCCTTAACTCCCCTCTCTCTTTCGCTGCCAGTTCCATCTCTTTGAACCATTCTCTCTCGGGAAACCAGACCATAATCTCGCAAGGTGGAAAATTTGAGTTGGGCTTCTTCCAACCGGGTGGCAAATCCTCCAATAAGCACTACATAGCCATTTGGTTCAAGAAGGTCTCAGAGTTCACTCCAGTTTGGGTGGCAAACAGAGATGCACCCGTCTCTGACCCAACCTCATCAGAGTTCAAAATCTCTGATGATGGCAACCTAGTCCTCGTCAACCAGTTCAAGAACCAAGTCTGGTCCACCAATCAAACCACCATAGAATCCAACACCACAACTGCTGTGATCCTGGACACTGGAAACCTTGTTCTTATAGATGACTCTGACCCAACCAAAATCTTCTGGCAGAGCTTTGACCACCAAACCAACACATTCCTCCCCGGAGCCAAGCTCGGAATTAACAAGGTGACTGGAGAGATGCACGGCCTCACCTCCTGGAAGAACTCTGATGACCCTTCTCCTGGGATCTTCTCCTTGGAGGGAGACCCCAATAGTACTAGCCTGTATTTAGTGTGGAATGGAACCAAGCGGTATTATTCATCTGGGGAATGGAATGGCCACGGCTTTACCGATCTTCCGGAGATGGTAGCAACCCGGATCGTAACCTTCGAGTATGTCTCCAATGCAACGGTGAACTACTACACCTATCATCTTAAGGATGAAGAGATGATTGTGAGGGAAGTCTTGAATATCTCGGGAAACTGATGCATATGATCTGGGTGGAAGACGTACAGAAATGGACCGTTCCATCTTCTGTACCAAAACAGCAGTGTGATGTCTATGCTCTCTGCGGTCCTTTTGGCAGCTGCAGCGAGTTGAACTTTCCCTTCTGCAGCTGTGTGAAGGGCTTCAGGGAGGCCTCTCAAAGCAACTGCGAGTTGGGTGATCACAGCCAAGGTTGTGTGAGAAACACTCCTCTTCAGCAGTGTGGCACTAATAGCTCCAATCATGGTGACAGAGACAAGTTCTTTACACTGTCCGATATGGTATTACCCGATGGTCCCCATCTTTTGGAAGTTGCTACAATTAAAGATTGTGAAATAGTTTGCTTGAACAATTGCTCCTGCACTGCTTACTCTTATAGTAATAGGTGTACAATATGGTATGGAGAACTTCTTAATTTAGAGAAAATATCAGATGGATCGACTGGAGAGACCCTATACATCCGTCTATCTGCTTCAGAGCTGCCAGAGTCCAAAACCAAGAATCGTTTACTTACCGTTGTGGTGGGAACGGTGGTGGGCATAGTTACATCTGCAATTGCTCTCATGCTGGTTTGCAGATACCAACAAAGACGAATGATTGGTATTACAAATCTATGGAGAATAATTTGGTGATGTTTAGATACGGTGACTTGCAGAAAATGACCAAAAACTTCTCTGAGAAAATAGGGGGCGGAGGGTTTGGCTCTGTCTTCAAGGGAAAACTACCTGACTCGACTGCCATTGCTGTGAAGAAGCTCGAAGGTCTTCGCCAGGGGGAGAAGCAATTCAGAACCGAGGTGAGCACTATTGGAAAACTTCAGCATGTTAACCTGGTTCGCCTTCGTGGATTCTGTTCTGAAGGGGCTAAGAAGTTGCTGGTCTATGATTACATGCCAAATGGTTCTCTTGATGCTAAGCTTTTCCGGAGCAATGATTCCATGGTTTTGGATTGGAAAATGAGGTACCGGATTGCCCTTGGAGCTGCTAGAGGATTAGCTTACCTCCATGAGAAATGCCGGGACTGCATCATACACTGCGACATTAAACCAGAAAATATACTCTTAGATGCCTCATTTGTTCCAAAGGTGTCGGATTTTGGCCTTGCAAAGCTCGTGGGCCGCGACTTCAGTAGAGTTTTGACGACATTCAGGGGAACCATAGGCTATCTTGCACCAGAATGGATCTCTGGCATGTCTATCACTTCCAAAGTTGATGTTTATAGCTATGGGATGATGCTTTTAGAGATCATATCGGGCAGGAGAATGAAGAAGGAGAATTGCTTTTAACTTATACCATAATTGGTTGGCAAGTTTGCATAGACTATAGGAAACTGAATAATGTTACTAGGAAGGATCATTTTTCGCTGCCTTTTATTGATCAAATCCTAGAACGATTAGTTGGTCAGCAATTCTTTTGTTTTATGGATGGTTATTCAAGATATAATCAAATAATAGTATTTCCTGATGATCAAGAGAAAACCACCTTCATTTGTCCCTATGGAATGTTTGCTTTTAGACGCATTCCATTTGAACTTTATAATGCACATGCTACATTTCAACGATGCATGTTGGCAATTTTCTCATACATGGTAAATAAATTTTTAAAGGTATTCATGGATGACTTTTCAGTATTTGGGACCACTTTCGAGGATTGCCTTAATAACATAGCTTAAGTATTGAAACGATGTAAACAAACAAATTTGATGTTAAGTTGGGAAAAGAGCCATTTCATGGTCCAAGAGGGATTGTTTTAGGCCATATTATTTCTAAGAAGGGGATTGAGATAGATAAGCCCAAAGTGAAAGTCATCTTAAAACTCCCATCTCCAACTTTAGTCAAACAAATACGATCCTTTCTCGGTCATGCTGGGTTTTATAGGAGATTCATCATCAAAGACTTCAGCAAGATTTCTAGACCTTCATGCAAATTGCTTGCCAAGGAAATCCCTTTTATTTTTGATGATAATTGTTTGAAATCCTTTCATACTTTTCGTGTAGTTTTGACAACAACATCAATTATCAAGCCCCCTGATTGGTCCTTTCCCTTTGAGATCATGTGTGATGTATCAGATTTTGTAATTGGTGCAGTGTTAGGACAAAGAATCAATAAAGAACCACATGTGATTTATAATGCTAGCAAAATCCTTTCAAATGCTCAACTGAACTATACTACTATTGAAAAGGAGTTATTAACCATTGTGTTCACCCTAGAAAAATTTTGATTATATCTTTTAGGGTCTAAAGTTCTGGTCTACTCTAATCACACAGTTCTTAAACACCTCTTATCAAAGAAAGATACTAAACCATAATTGATCAGATGGATTTTGCTTCTACAAGAATTTGACTTAGAGATTCATGATAAGAAGGGTTTTGCAAATGTGATAGCTGATCACATCTTCAGAATTTTAGTTGAACACACATCAAGCACATATGAGAGATCAGAGAGAAATTTCCTGATGAACAACTTTTTTCATTTTCTTCTGGTCTTCTCTGGTTTGCCTATATTGTCAATTACTTAGTAACAGGGCAAATTCCTTCCCACTGGTCTAAACAAGAAAATGATAGATTTTTTTTTACAAGTATTATTTTTGGAAAGAATCTGAATTGTTTAAGTTCTATCCTGATTAGGTAATTAGACGTTTTATCCCTAAGTGTGAGTTCAAAGTATACTTATTTTTTTCCATACCCTTGCTTGTGGAGAACACTTTAGTGGAAAGAAAATGCAGCAAAAGTGTTGTAAAGTGGGTTTTATTGGCCAACACTTTTCAAGGATGCACATGAGTTTGGCCAAAACTGTTTGCGGTGCCAGCAAACTAAAAATATTTCCAATATTTTCAAGAAGGATATGATGCCACTGACCCTCATATTAGTAGTCAAAATTTTTGATGTTTGGGGGATCGATTTCCTGGGACCCTTTTCTATTTTTGGATACGAATACATATTGGTTGTAGTAGATTATGTGTCAAAATGAGTTGAGGCCATAGCAACCCAAACTAATAATCATAATGTCGTAATCAAATTCATTCAACATAACAACATCTTTAGTTGGTTTGGGTGCTCAAGAGCTATCATTAGTGATGGAGGTACATACTTTACCAATAGGCACTTTGAGAACTTAATGAAGAAATATGGGATAACCCATAAAGTGCTACACCATATCATCCTTAGACTAGTGGCCAAGTAGAGATCTCTAACAGGGAGATCAAACAGATTTTAAAGAAGTCGATAAGGCCCGATAGAAAAGATTGGTCAACATGTTTAGATGATGTACTATATGCTTATTGTATTGCATTTAAAACTCCCATAGGAATGTCTCCTTACCGACTCTTGTTCGAAAAAGCTTATCATTTGCCAGTAGAATTGGAACATCATGCATTTTGGGCTATTAGACAGTTTAACTTTGATATGAAAAATGCATGTTTCAATAGGAGACTCCAATTGATGAGTTAGAAGAGCTACGCAATAAAGCGTACAAAAATGCTAAAATTTATAAGGCTTGAACTAAAGCATACCATGATAAATACTGTTGGGGAGATTGTTGAGAAAGTGTTGCCCCAATCTTATTGATTTTGATGATTACCAAAAGCCATGAGCATATTAAAAAATGCAATGAGTTTATTTACATGAGCAATGAATTTATTTAGAACAATCAATGAGTATGTTAAGTATGACCTTTAATCTATTTGAAAGTAACTTCAAGCTCCATGTTTAAGCTTTCAAAAAGAAATTTTTATACTTTATATTTCAATCAATGAGTTTTTGGAATATTTCTTGAATTGATTCCGAACGACAATTTTATTATATTCAAGTCAAAAAATTGATTTAAAATGAATCTGGAATGAATTTCAAGTCAATCAGAAAATTCTCTGATTTTTGATACGTTCCGGAGCCGACTCTAGAGTTTCAGAGTCGACTCCACTCAGTATACAGAGTTTCCTTATTTTCACGAGTCGACCCCTGTGATTTCAAGAGTCGACCCCCGATTCTATCGAGCTGACTCCATGACTGTGTGAGTCGACTCCGCTCAGACACCAGAGGAGTGTTTTTCTGAGCACTTCGCGAGTCGACCCTTGCCTTTCATGAGTCGACCCCCGACTGTCAGGAATCGACACTTTATTTTCGATGAGTCAACCCTTTAACTTTCTGAATATTTCTATTTTTGGTATCGCATCTTCGAGCCGACTCGCGGAAAGCAGGAGTCGACTCCAACAAATCTGGCGTGATTTTTCTAAATGCCAACTCAGCGCCAACGGTAAGATTTTTTTTAACGGCTATATTTCTTTGTTTCTAACGGCTATATTTTGCAGAATCTATAAATAGAGAAGCCGTTTTCAAATCAAAGATATACAAATAGAGAGATATACACATCAAGAGAAAAAGAAAAAAATCAGAAAAACAGAGCATCATTTGAAAAATTCGAGATTCAAAATAGAGTGAAAGAAAAAGTGTGAAATCAAAGGAAGCTTCGTCTGTGCTCAAGTTCATCAATCCAAAAAGCTTCAGAAGAAAATCCAAGAGCTATTCAAGAGCAAATCAAGATTTTCAATATTCAAAGAAAGGAAGAAAAAGCTCAAATCAACTCCAACGTTCAGTCCGTGAAGAATCCGAGCTGAGGCCCGATTCTACACTTCAAAGGAGTTGAGGAAAGAAGAAAAGAAGAAAAGCTCAAAAGCCAACCAACTACAAATCAGGCTTTTCTAAACTTTGTTCTTTTATTTGATTATCTGCTCATTGAGGAGCTGTGTAATTGAAAAACAATATTTCTATTATTTGTGTCTAGTTCAATCTGGGGGATTGAACTAGTGGAGGTAGTCTTACCTCGGTACAAGCTTGGTATAGCTTGTGTTAGGGTTTTTGTGCTGGTGAGCCCGGAAAACCAGCTGGGTTCGTTGTGATCCCGGGGAAAACAACAAGTTTGAGTTGTGAGCTTGTAAAACAACTCGGCTGTAATCAAGGAAGATTATAGTGTGGACCCAAGTGAATCTTGGGAGTGGACGTAGGTGTTGGATACACCGAACCACTATAAAATCTTTGTGTTTGCCGTGCTTATTGACTCTATCTCTATCTCTGTTTTATTCACTGCACTTTGTATTTACATTGCATTTGCTTTCATTTTCTTAAGCAAACTATTTTAAAAGGCTAAATTTTTAAAGAACCCAATTCACCCCCCCCCCTCTTGGGTTGTCATCTGGGCCAACAATTGGTATCAGAGCAAGTGCTCATTAGATTTTGATCACACGATCAAGAGCTAAAGATCCAAATGGCAACTCAAGTTGGATCATTTGCTGAAGGTCATTCTACGAATAGACCTCCACTGTTTAATGGTTCAAATTATTCTTATTGGAAAGCAAGAATGAGGATATTCATTCAAGCTTCTGATTATGAATTATGGGGTGTTATAATTAATGGACCTAGTACACCCACACATGTTATTGATGGCACTATTGTTCCTAAGCCCGAAAGGGACTTGGAATGATAATGATAGGAAGATGGCACAGCTTAACGCTAAAGCCATGAATGTTTTATATTGCTCTTTAGATGCTAATGAATTCAATAGAATCTCCACATGTAATTCCGCAAAGAAGATTTGGGATAGATTAGAGGTTACCCATGAGGGTACCAACCAAGTAAAAGAATCTAAAATTAATATTCTTGTTCATAAATATGAGTTGTTTAGCATGGAACAATCTGAAACCATTGCATGCATGTATACTAGATTTACTGATATTGTAAATGGTTTAAAAAGTCTTGGTAAGACATATACTAACTCAGAACTTGTTCGAAAAATTCTTAGGTCACTACCAAGATCATGGGAAGCAAAAATGACAGCAATCCAAGAAGCAAAGGACCTCAACACTCTACCCTTAGAGGAGCTTCTAGGATCACTTATGACCCATGAGCTGACAATGAAGCAGCATGTAGAGGAGGACACAAAGAAAAAAAGTGATTGCCCTCAAAGCTGCAAAAGAAGAAGAGAGCAGCAGTGATGATGATGATGATGATGAGACTGCTCTCTTAGCTAAAAAGTTTAAAAGATTCATGAGGAGAAAGAAACCCTTCCACAAGAAGAAATTTGGAGCAAAGTGGGAAGGAGAAAAGGATAAGAAAAGGACAAGGACAAAGAAAAAGAGAAAGACCCCTTGACTTGCTATGAGTGTAATAAACCGGGGCACTTTAGGAATGAATGTCCTAAATTGAAGAAAGCCTACAAAAAGAAAAAGAAGGCTTATGTGGCGACTTGGAGTGATAGCGAAGAATCTTCTTCCGAAGAAGAAGAACAAAAGGAAGTCGCAAATGTATGCTTTATGGCGGACGACAACGATGAGGTAAGTTCTGAAACCCTTGCGATGAATTTGCATTTGATGAATTATTTGATGCTTTTAATGAACTTGTGGCGATTTCAAGGTTTTGAAAAAAGAAATACAAGTTTTTGAAAAATGAAAATTTAACTTTCATTAAAGAAAAGGAAGATCTTAATAATGAAGTTAAGAAACTTAAATCTGAAAATGAAATTTTGTAAAAGAAAAGAATTAATTTCCAATGAAAATAATTAAGGAAAGAGGTTGAAACATAAGAACATAGTTGATAAGTTTACCTTAAGCTCAGCTAAATTAACATGTTATTAAATAGTCAAAAAGCAGTTTTTGACAAAGCCGGATTAGGGTATAACACTTTAAGAAAACAAAAATCACTGAAAAATATTTTTGTGCGTGCTGGCCAAAGTAATTTTACATGCTTTAAATGTAATCAAAAAGGACATAAATCTTATGAATGTAAAATTCTAAAACCTAATAAAAACTTAAATATTAAAGGAAAGAAAATATGGGTTCCGAAAGGAACAATTTTGTTGCTACTAACCATGAAGGACCCAAGAAAGCTTGGGTACCTAAACATAAAGTTTGATTTCATTGCAGGAATGTCTTGTGGCCAAGAGATCAAAGAGAAAGTGGTATCTTGATAGTGGCTGCTCAAGACATATGACGGGTGACAAAGAAGAATTCATCACCCTTGAAGAAAAAAAGGAGGAGTTGTTACATTTGGCGATAATGGCAAAGGTCAAATTATGGGCCTTGGTAAATTCAAATAACTCCATCCACATATATTGAAAATGTACTTTATGTTGATGGTTTAAAGCATAACTTAATTAGTATAAGCCAATTATGTGACAAAGGTTTTAAAGTTCATTTGAATCTTCTATATGCACAGTAGCTAATCCATTGATAATAGCATTGTTTTTATTGGAAATAGAAATGGCAATGTATACTTGATTGACTTAGACAATTTGTCTACTAATAATCATTGCTTAGTTGCTAATAATGCTAATATGAATGAGATTGGTTGGTTGTGGCATCGTAGATTAGGTCACGCAAGCACACACCTATTTCAAAACTAATTAGAATGGATTTAGTTAAAGGTCTACCTAAAATAGATTTTGAAAATAACAAAATATGTGATGCATGTCAATTTGGAAAACAAACTAGAAGTTCTTTCAAATCTAAAAATGTTGTTTCAACTTCTAGGCCATTAGAGCTACTTCACATGGACCTTTTTGGACCAACTAGAACCACAAGTCTAGGAGGAAAGAAATATGGTCTTGTGATTGTAGATGATTACTCTAGATTCACTTGGGTAATGTTTTTAGCTCACAAAGATGAGACTTTCTCGATATTCCTGAAATTCTTCAAGAAAGTCACAAATGAGAAAAACACTACCATAGTGTCTCTAAGAAGTGATCATGGAACTGAATTTGAAAATCATTTATTTGAAAGTTTTTGCAATGAAAATGGTATTAATCATAATTTTTCTGCACCAAGAACCCCAACAAAATGGAGTAGTTGAAAGGAAAAATAGAACTTTAGAAGACATGGCCCGTACCATGCTATGTGAAAGTAAACTCCCAAATACTTTTGGGCGGAAGCTATTAACACAGCATGTTACATCCTAAATAGAGCATTAATAAGACCTATTTTAAAGAAAACACCTTATGAATTATGGCATGATAGAAAACCCAACATTAAATATTTTCATGCATTTGGTTGTAAATGTTTTGTTCACAATAATGGTAAAAATAATTTAGGCAAATTTGATGCTAAATCTGATGAAGGAATATTCTTAGGATATTCAACAACTAGTAAAGCATATAGAGTATTTAACAAGAAAACTTAGTTGTTGAAGAATCCATTCATGTAGTTTTTGATGAATCTTTAGCAACTCGTTCCGAAAAAATTTGATGAGAAGATACAAACATAATTGAGAAAGATCTTGAAAAATTAAATATTGATGTATCTTCAGATCATGAGCAAGACGCTAAAGATAATGATTCACCTAAGGATGATGATACTAACACTAATCATAATGATATAGATCTTCCTAGGATTGGAGATATGCTTATAGTCACCCTAAGGAATTGATTATAGGTGATCCATCTCAAGGAATAAGAACTAGATCATCTATGAGAAATATTAGTAATCATCTTGCATTTGTATCACAAATTGAACCTAAAACTATTGAAGAAGCTGAAAAAGATAATAATTGGATGTTAGCAATGCAAGAAGAATTAAATCAATTTACTAGAAATAATGTATGGACATTAGTAGAAAGACCTAAAAATCATTCTGTTATAGGATCAAAATGGATATTTAGAAATAAACTAGATGAAAATGGCATAGTAATTAGAAACAAAGCTAGATTAGTTGCAAAAGGATATAATCAAGAAGAAGGTATTGATTTTGATGAAACCTTTGCACCAGTAGCTAGATTAGAAGCCATTAGACTATTACTTGCATTTGCATGTCACATGAATTTTAACTTATTTCAAATGGATGTAAAAAGTGCTTTTCTAAATGGATTTATAAATGAAGAAGTATATGTAGAACAACCACCAGGTTTTGAAGATCATGAATTTTCAAATCACGTTTTTAAATTGCACAAAGCTTTATATGGTTTGAAACAAGCACCTAGAGCTTGGTATGATAGATTAAGTAAATTCTTAATTGAAAATGATTTTATAAGAGGAAATGTTGATAAAACATTATTTTTGAAAAGAAAAGGTAAAGATTTATTAGTAGTTCAAATATATGTTGATGATATTATTTTTGGTGCTACTAACAATCTTCTATGTCAAGAATTTGCTAAGTTGATGCAGGGTGAATTTGAAATGAGCATGATGGGAGAACTCAACTTCTTCCTTGGACTCCAAATCAAACAAAGCAAAGAGGGAATCTTTATCAACCAAACAAAGTACACAAGAGAAATTCTAAAGAAGTTTGGTATGGAATCAATCAAACCCCTCGGAACACCAATGAGTCCTTCATGCAAGCTGGACAAAGATGAAGAAGGTAAGAAGGTTGATCAAAAATATTATCGAGGTATAATCGGATCCCTACTTTACTTAACTGCAAGTAGACCAGACATAATGTTTGCTGTTTGCTTATGTGCTAGATTTCAGTCTGAACCTAAAGAATCACATTTAATTGCTGTTAAAAGAATACTAAGATACTTAAGTGGAACAAAAATGTAGGTTTATGGTATTCTAGAGACTCAACATTGAACTTAATTGCATATACTGATTCTGATTATGCTGGATGTAAGTTAGATAGAAAAAGCACAAGTGGTGCATGCCAATTCTTAGGAAGTAACTTAATCTCATGGTTTAGCAAAAAGCAAAATTCAGTTGCATTATCAACTACTGAAGCTGAATATGTTGCAGCTGGAAGTTGCTGTGCTCAAATCCTATGGATTAAGCGACAACTTGAAGACTATGGTATCACACTTGATAAAACACCTATAAATGTGATAACACAGTGCAATTAATCTAACTAAAAATCCAATTCAACATTCTAGAACAAAACATAGAAATTAGATATCATTTTATAAGAGAACATGTAATAATGAAATTTGTCTTGATTATGTTAATACTGAAGATCAATTAGCTGATATATTTACAAAACCCTTGAGTGAAGAAAGATTCTGTTATCTTAGAGGAGAGTTAGGGATTTGTGATCCATTAGAATGAATTTGAAACCCCTAAGGAAATTTTATCTAAAATTCTTTCAAATCCTTGATCTTTAAGGAAATCTTATCTAGAATTCATCTAATTGATCTATTAAAATCCAATGATTATTTTATCAATTTTTATGATCAATATCCGGACACATTTCAGATTATCTGAAACTTTATGTTTTTTGCTCTGAAATGGTCTCGGAGCCGACTCGGTGAGTATCGGAGTCGACTCCATGTTTCTACTGAAACTCTAGAGTCGACCCCTTCTCTGCGCGAGTCGACTCCACTTCGGGATAGTTTTCTGTGACTACCCGGAGTCGACCCCTCGCTTTGCGGGAGCCGACTCGAAGTGGTCCCAGGTCGATTTATCTAGGGCAGAGTCGACTCGCCGCTCATTTCTATCATCTCAAATCCTTCAAATACTCTCTCCAAAATTTTTCCTGACCTTCCAAATCCTCAGAAATCCCTGATTAACCCTTCCAATAGATCAAATGGCCCCTAAAACCCGTGGATCTAACCTTGGTGCGGCCGGAGTGAAAAGGAAGAAGGCGGTGAGGAAGACCGTGAGGCGTCCCGTTCGTGAACCTTCACCGAGCTTGGATTCAACCTCATCTTCTTCGACTCCTAGTGCTTCTCCCTCTACGGCTCCATCACAGGTAGATAGACTTGCCGATAGAGTGATAACTACCGGGAGGAAAGTCGATTTTGAATTATTTGAGGCCGAAGGATTTCTTGTGGGGAGGCAGTTGATTGAGATGGGTTGGGAAAAGATTTGTTCTTTAGATTGTCCTACCTACCCAGCCCTAGTCAAGGAATTTTATAAGAATCTATCTAGAGGAGACAATGGACTTGTAAGCTTCATTAGAGGAAATAGAATTTCAGTGACAGTGGATTTGCTTTCAAGGTTGTTGGATCTTCCAGTGTCGGTACATCTACTTTTCTTCTGAAGATAGAAGCCCAGCTCTATCTAGACTGCTTAACAGGGAGATTGTTGGTTTTGAAGAGGTCTTTGCTAATCAATTGTCCTTAGAATTGAGACTTCTCCACAATATTTGTAGTAGAATCCTATTCCCCAAGATTGGGAGATTTGACTATGTTTCTGAAAGAGATATATTTGTAATGGATGCAATAGTAACTGGTAAACCCATTAATCTTCCAAGCATGATATTATGGTACATTGCTGATTGTGGAGCAAGAGAAAATCCAGTTTACCCTACGGCATGATTCTTACTAAAATTTTCAAAGCCAAGGGATATCATATCAGATAGTGAGCCAATGAGGAACTTAAGACATACCGATTACTATAGTTTGGCCACTATACATAGAATGGGTTTTGTGAAGAAAATGGCAGATGGGAAAGGAAAGGTTGATGGAAGATAGAGCCGCGGACATTGAGGCACCGGGACCGTCAGTCAGACATTCTTCGCCTGTACCTCCGAGCTCTCCTGTTCCTGCTCCAGTCCCTTCCCCTGCTCCGTTGGTTGATCAGACATCATCTTCATCTGTCGGTTTCTCAGAACTTCAGTTAAGGCAGCTTAAAGGTCTTCTTGATGATCAGGCAGATAAATTGAAATCAGAGTTTGAAAACAAATTTATGAATCTTAAAGAAACTCTTTACTCTTTAGATGATCGGATCACCAAGATTGAATCAACCCTTAGCACTTCATCTGAGTCTTTAAGTGGAGACCTAAAGAATATCTTTGAAGAACTTAAAGACATCTGTGGAGATGGTGAAACATATGCAAAATGCAATGCTGAACTCCAAGACAAAATATTGACTGCTTGCACTTTTGTAGATGAAAGACTGAAGGATTATGTCAAGATTCAAACAGATGGAATGAAAAATATTATAGATCACTTAACTAGGATTGTAAGGACTCACTTTTGATGTATTAGATGCTTAGTCTTTACAATGTAATGAAGTTCATTTATGTTTTACATTTTGATACATTGATGTAATGAAAAGTCTATTTTGAATGCTCAATGTAATCTGAGTTTAATGTACTTCTCCTATTATCAATGAATCTCAGATTTTGTTAAAACATATCTTGAATGAATGATTATGTTTGATGCATCTCTACCTTTTTGTTGATAACAAAAAAGGGGGAGAGTTTTATAACTATATATGCATGGGGAGAAATTAATTAATCAATGATATTAAAATGATTGAATGAATGAGATAAATAATTGAATGAATGGGATATTTAATTGAGTTTCATAGGGGGAGCTACCTCATTCAGGGGGAGCCTAAGCCTAACTATGAAAATAAAATAAATTCTTTAATCAATCATGCATATACTCAATGTTTTTGTCATCATCAAAAAGGGGAGATTGTTGGGGAGATTGTTGAGAAATTGTTGCCCCAATCTTATTGATTTTGATGATTACCAAAAGCCATGAGTATATTAAAAGATGCAATGAGTTTATTTACATGAGCAATGAATTTATTTAGAACAATCAATGAGTATGTTAAGTATGACTTTAATCAATTTGAAAGTAACTTCAAGCTCCATTTAAGCTTTCAAAAAGAAATTTTTATACTTCATATTTCAATCAATGAGTTTTTGGAACATTTCTTGAATTGATTCCTAATGACAATTTTATTGTATTCAAGTCAAAAAATTGATTTAAAATGAATCTGGAACGAATTTCAAGTCAATCAGAAAATTCTCTGATTTTTGATACGTTCCGGAGCCGACTCTAGAGTTTCAGAGTCGACTCCACTCAGTATACAGAGTTTCCTGATTTTCACGAGTCGACCCCTGTGATTTCAAGAGTCGACCCCCGATTCTGTCGAGCCGACTCCATGACTGTGTGAGTCGACTCCGCTCAGACACCAGAGGAGTGTTTTTCTGAGCACTTCGCGAGTCGACCCCTAACTTTTCATGAGTCGACCCCCGACTGTCAGGAGTCGACACCTTATTTTTGATGAGTCGACCCTTTAACTTTCTGAATATTTCTATTTTTGGTATCGCGTCTTCGAGCCGACTCGCGAAAGCAGGAGTCGACTCCAACAAATCTGGGCGTGATTTTTCTGAATGCCAACTCAGCGTCAACGGTAAGATTTTTTTAACGGCTATATTTCTTTGTTTCTAACGGCTATATTTTTGCAGAATCTATAAATAGAGAAGCCGTTTTCAAATCAAAGATATACAAATAGAGAGATATACACATCAAGAGAGAAAAAGAAAAAAATCGAAAAAACAGAGCATCATTTGAAAAAATCCGAGATTCAAAATAGAGTGAAAGAAAAAGTGTGAAATCAAAGGAAGCTTCGTCTGTGCTCAAGTTCAACAATCCAAGAAAGCTTCAGAAGAAAATCCAAGAGCTATTCAAGAGCAAATCAAGAGATTTTCAACATTCAAAGAAANACTGTGAAGAATCGGAGCTGAGGCTTGATTCAATCAGCAAGGAGAAGAAGAAAAGAAGAAAAGAAGAAAAGCTCAAAAGCCAACCAACTACAAATCAGGCTTTTCTAAACCTTGTTCATTTATTTGATTATCTGCTCATTGAGGAGCTGTGTACTTGAAAAAATATTTCTTTTGTTTGTGTCTAGTTCAATCTGGGGGATTGAACTAGTGGAGGTAGTCTTACCTCGGTACAAGCTTGGTATAGCTTGTGTTAGGGTTTTTGTGCTGGTGAGCCCGGAAAACCAGCTGGGTTCGTTGTGATCCCGGGAAAACAACAAGTTTGAGTTGTGAGCTTGTAAAACAACTCGGCTGTAATCAAGGAAGATTATAGTGTGGACCCAAGTGAATCTTGGGAGTGGACGTAGGTGTTGGATACACCGAACCACTATAAAATCTTTGTGTTTGCCGTGTCTCCTTTACTCTATCTCTATCTCTATCTTATTGATTGTATTTTGTATTTGCATTGCATTCACTTTCATTCACACTAAGCAAACAAATATTTCAAAAGGCTAAATTTTTTAAAGAACCCAATTCACCCCCCCCCCCTCTTGGGTTGTCATCTGGGCCAACAATTGGTATCAGAGCTAGTGCTCATTAGATTTTGATCACACGATCAAGAGCTAAAGATCCAAATGGCAACTCAAGTTGGATCATTTGCTGAAGGTCATTCTACGAATAGACCTCCACTGTTTAATGGTTCAAATTATTCATATTGGAAAGCTAGAATGAGGATATTCATTCAAGCTTCTGACTATGAACTATGGGGTGTTATAATTAATGGACCTAGTACACCCACACATGTTATTGATGGCACTATTGTTCCTAAGCCCGAAAGGGACTGGAATGATAATGATAGGAAGATGGCACAGCTTAACGCTAAAGCCATGAATGTTTTATATTGCTCTTTAGATGCTAATGAATTTAATAGAATCTCCACATGTAATTCCGCAAAGGAGATTTGGGATAGATTAGAGGTTACCCATGAGGGTACCAACCAAGTAAAAGAATCTAAAATTAATATTCTTGTTCATAAATATGAGTTGTTTAGCATGGAACAATCTGAAACCATTGCATGCATGTATACTAGATTTACAGATATTGTAAATGGTTTAAAAAGTCTTGGTAAGACATATACTAACTCAGAACTTGTTCGAAAAATTCTTAGGTCACTACCAAGATCATGGGAAGCAAAAATGACAGCAATCCAAGAAGCAAAGGACCTCAACACTCTACCCTTAGAGGAGCTTCTAGGATCACTTATGACCCATGAGCTGACAATGAAGCAGCATGTAGAGGAGGACACAAAGAAGAAGAAAGTGATTGCCCTCAAAGCTGCAAAAGAAGAAGAGAGCAGCAGCGATGATGATGATGATGATGATGAAGAGACTGCTCTCTTAGCTAAAAAGTTTAAAAGATTCATGAGGAGAAAGAAACCCTTCCACAAGAAGAAATTTGGAGCAAAGTGGGAAGGAGAAAAGGATAAGAACAAGGACAAGGACAAAGAAAAAGAGAAAGACCCCTTGACTTGCTATGAGTGTAATAAACCGGGGCACTTTAGGAATGAATGTCCTAAATTGAAGAAAGCCTACAAAAAGAAAAAGAAGGCTTATGTGGCGACTTGGAGTGATAGCGAAGAATCTTCTTCCGAAGAAGAAGAACAAAAGGAAGTCGCAAATGTATGTTTTATGGCGGACGACAACGATGAGGTAAGTTCCGATAACCCTTGCGATGAGTTTGCATTTGATGAATTATTTGATGCTTTTAATGAACTTGTCGGCGATTTCAAGGTTTTGAAAAAGAAATACAAGCTTTTGAAAAATGAAAATTTAACTTTCATTAAAGAAAAGGAAGATCTTAATAATGAAGTTAAGAAACTTAAATCTGAAAATGAAATTTTGGTAAAAGAAAAAGAATTAATTTCCAATGAAAATGATAAACTAAGGAAAGAGGTTGAAAAACATAAGAACATAGTTGATAAGTTTACCTTAAGCTCAACTAAATTGGACATGTTATTAAATAGTCAAAAAGCAGTTTTTGACAAAGCGGATTAGGGTATAACACTTTAAGAAAACAAAAATCACTGAAAAATATTTTTGTGCGTGCTGGCCAAAGTAATTTTACATGCTTTAAATGTAATCAAAAAGGACATAAATCTTATGAATGTAAAATTCTAAAACCTAATAAAAACTTAAATATTAAAGGAAAGAAAATATGGGTTCCGAAAGGAACAATATTTGTTGCTACTAACCATGAAGGACCCAAGAAAGCTTGGGTACCTAAACATAAGACTTGATTCATTGCAGGAATGTCTTGTGGCCAAGAGATCAAAGAGAAAGTGGTATCTTGATAGTGGCTGCTCAAGACATATGACGGGTGACAAAGAAGAATTCATCACCCTGAAGAAAAGAGGAGGAGTTGTTACATTTGGCGACAATGGCAAAGGCCAAATCTTGGGGTTTGGTAACATTCAAATAACTCCCTCCACATATATTGAAAATGTACTTTATGTTGATGGTTTAAAGCATAACTTAATTAGTATAAGTCAATTATGTGACAAAGGTTTTAAAGTATCATTTGAATCTTCTATATGCACAGTAGCTAATCCCATTGATAATAGCATTTTTTATTGGAAATAGAAATGGCAATGTATACTTGATTGACTTAGACAATTTGTCTACTAATAATCATTGCTTAGTTGCTAATAATGCTAATATGAATGAGATTGGTTGGTTGTGGCATCGAAGATTAGGTCACGCAAGCACACACCTGATTTCAAAACTAATTAGAATGGATTTAGTAAAAGGTCTACCTAAAATAGATTTTGAAAATAACAAAATATGTGATGCATGTCAGTTTGGAAAACAAACGAGAAGTTCTTTTAAATCTAAAAATGTTGTTTCAACTTCTAGGCCATTAGAGCTACTTCACATGGACCTTTTTGGACCAACTAGAACCACAAGTCTAGGAGGAAAGAAATATGGTCTTGTGATAGTAGATGATTACTCTAGATTCACTTGGGTAATGTTTTTAGCTCACAAAGATGAGACTTTCTCGATATTCCTGAAATTCTTCAAGAAAGTAACAAATGAGAAAAACACTACCATAGTGTCTCTAAGAAGTGATCATGGAACTGAATTTGAAAATCACTTATTTGAAAGTTTTTGCAATGAAAATGGTATTAATCATAATTTTTCTGCACCAAGAACCCCTCAACAAAATGGAGTAGTTGAAAGGAAAAATAGGACTCTAGAAGACATGGCCCGTACCATGCTATGTGAAAGTAAACTCCCGAAATACTTTTGGGCGGAAGCTATTAACACAGCATGTTACATCCTAAATAGAGCATTAATAAGACCTATTTTAAAGAAAACACCTTATGAATTATGGCATGATAGAAAACCCAACATTAAATATTTTCATGCATTTGGTTGTAAATTTTATTCATAATAATGGTAAAAATAACTTAGGTAAATTTGATGCAAAATCTGATGAAGGAATATTCTTAGGTTATTCAACAACTAGTAAAGCATATAGAGTGTTCAATAAAGGAAGTTTAATTGTTGAAGAATCTATTCATGTAGTTTTTGATGAATCTTTAGCATCAAGTTCCAAAAGGATTGATGATGAGGAAGATACAAACATTCTGAAAACAATCTTGAAAAACTTAATATTGATGTATCTTCAGATCATGAACAAGAAGCTAAAGATAATGATTCACCTAATGCTGATGATATTAATACTAATCATAATGATATAGATCTACCAAGAGATTGGAGATATGCTTATAGTCATCCCAAGGAATTGATTATAGGTGATCCATCTCAAGGAATAAGAACTAGATCATCTATGAGAAATATTAGTAATCACCTTGCATTTGTTTCACAAATTGAACCTAAAACTATTGAAGAAGCTGAAAAAGATAATAATTGGATGTTAGCTATGCAAGAAGAATTAAACCAATTCACTAGAAATAATGTATGGACATTAGTAGAAAGACCTAAAGATCATTCTGTTATAGGATCAAAATGGGTTTTTAGAAATAAACTAGATGAAAATGGCATAGTAATTAGAAACAAAGCTAGATTAGTTGCAAAAGGATATAATCAAGAAGAAGGTATTGATTTTGATGAAACCTTTGCACCTGTAGCTAGATTAGAAGCCATTAGGCTATTACTTGCATTTGCATGTCACATGAACTTTAATTTATTTCAAATGGATGTCAAAAGTGCATTTTTAAATGGATTAATAAATGAAGAAGTATATGTAGAACAACCACCGGGATTTGAAGATCATGAATTTTAAATCACGTTTTTAAATTGCACAAAGCTTTATATGGTTTGAAACAAGCACCTAGAGCTTGGTATGATAGACTAAGTAAATTTTTGATTGAAAATGATTTTACAAGAGGAAATGTTGATAAAACATTATTTTTGAAAAGAAAAGATAAAGATTTACTTGTAGTTCAAATTTATGTTGATGACATTGTATTTGGTGCTACTAACAATCTTCTATGTCAAGAGTTTGCTAAGTTAATGCAGGGAGAATTTGAAATGAGCATGATGGGAGAACTCAATTTCTTCCTTGGACTCCAAATCAAACAAAGCAAAGAGGGAATCTTTATCAACCAAACAAAGTACACAAGAGAAATTCTAAAGAAGTTTGGTATGGAATCAATCAAACCCCTCGGAACACCAATGAGTCCTTCATGCAAGCTGGACAAAGATGAAGAAGGTAAGAAGGTTGATCAAAAATATTATCGAGGTATAATCGGATCCCTACTTTACTTAACTGCAAGTAGACCAGACATAATGTTTGCTGTTTGCTTATGTGCTAGATTTCAGTCTGAACCTAAAGAATCACATTTAATTGCTGTTAAAAGAATACTAAGATACTTAAGTGGAACAAAAAATGTAGGTTTATGGTATTCTAGAGACTCAACATTAAATCTGATTGCTTATTCTGATTCTGATTATGCTGGATGTAAGTTAGATAGAAAAAGCACAAGTGGTGCATGCCAATTTTTAGGAAGTAACTTAATCTCATGGTTTAGCAAAAAGCAAAATTCGGTTGCATTATCTACTGCTGAAGCAGAATATGTTGCAGCTGGAAGTTGCTGTGCTCAAATCCTATGGATTAAGAGACAACTTGAAGACTATGGTATCACACTTGATAAGACACCTATAAGATGTGATAATACAAGTGCAATCAATCTAACTAAAAATCCAATTCAACACTCAAGAACAAAGCATATTGAAATTAGATATCACTTTATAAGAGAACATGTTGCCAATAATGAAATTTGTCTTGATTATGTGAATACTGAAGAACAACTGGCAGATATATTTACAAAACCCTTAAGTGAAGAGAGATTTTGTTATCTTAGAGGAGAATTAGGAGTTTGTGATCCTTTGGAATAGTTTTCTGAAACTCTTAAGGACATCTATCTAGATTTCATCAATTTCTTGAAAAATCTCGATATTCAATAAGGAAATCTATCTAGATCTTGATTCATTGTTTCCCCAATTGCTAAGGAACATTTATCTAGAATTTGATGATTAATTTGAATAGTTTCAGATCCTTGAAACTTGATTTTTTATCTCTGAAACTGTTAGAGTCGACTCTAACAGTTTGTGGAGTCGACACCTTAGTTTTTGATGTTCTGTCTAAGCAATTAGAGCCGACTCCGGCTTCTGTAGAGCCGACTCTAATTCGAGCGCTGACAGACTTTCTGGTTCGGAGCCGACACCCAGTTTTCGGGAGTCGACTCTAGGTCGAACTAGGTCAAAAATAAAAAGGCGGAGTCGACCCCAAATCATTCCATCCGTCTCCCAAAACCCTCCAAGAAGTTCCAAAGCCTTTCCAACTTCCCCAATCTTCTCAAAGCCTTTGATTAACATTCCAATCTTCTCAATGGCACCCAAGAGGCGCGGTTTCGTCGGTGGAGCGTCCGTTCCCACGAGGCGACGCACGATTCGGAGGCAACCCTCGCCATCCTCCTCTTCGGCCACTCAAGAAGATTCCCCTCCTTCACCCTCTTCACCCAAAGTAGATCAACTAGCCGGTAAGACTATACAACTGGAAGAAAGGTCAATTTTGATTTCTTTGAGTCGGAGGGCTTCTCAATAGGAAGATGTTTAAAAGAAATGGGGTGGGAAAAGATTTGTTCATTAGATATCCCCACTTATCCTGCCCTAGTGAGAGAATTTTACAATGATTTGAGTAGAGGAGAAGGCGGTTTAATCAGTATTGTAAGAGGAACAAGAGTTACAATAACACTGAAATACTTGGAAATTGTTGGAAATGCCCACAATTGGTATTATGGAATATCAGCATGATGATAGAAGTGGTGCATTGTCAAGAATGTTAGGGAGGGATGTAACCGAGTTTGAGGAAATCCTTGCAAATCAATTAAATCTGGAGCTCAGGTTACTACACAACATATGTGGAAGAATTTTATTCCCCAAAATTGGTAGATTTGAGTACGTCTCGGAGCGAGACATTCTTTTGATGGATTGTATAATACTGGAAGGCCAGTCAACCTAGCTGGCATGATGATTGGATATATGGCAGAGGCTGCTACAAAGAAAAGATCTACACTGCCATATGGTATGGTTCTGACATTAATCTTTAGAAGCCAAGGTGTGCTTATTATGGATAATGAACCCCTAAGGAAATTAAGGCACACTGACTATTATAGTATTTCTACTATTCATCGGATGGGCTTCAAGAAGTTAAATGGTATATGGATGAAAGGAGGACGAGAAGAAAGAGCTGAGAGAGATAGAGCTGAAGAGGCCAGAGTAGAAGATATCCCTGGACCATCCACTGTGGGACCATCAGTCCCTGATCCATTTATTGCGGGACCATCTACAGCTGGACCTTCAGAGGCCGGACCGAGCACAGTTCCCTCTCCTCCACATCAGTCTGTTACTGCTTCTGGGAGATTCTCTGATGAGCAGATTGGTCAGTTGAGAGCCTTGCTTGCTGAATATGACAGTCAGAGATCTCATGAGATTAATCAATTAAAAGAAGACTTCAATCAGCTAAGAAGAACTTAACTCGAGACTTGACATGATCTCCTTTTCCATAAGCAATTCTGTTGAATCCTTTGGTGCTGAACTTCACAAAATCTTTGAAAGGATGGAAGGCATTGCTGATGGCTCGGGATCTTATGTTCATGCAACTGGTCAACTGAAGAAGGACATTGACCTTGCAGTCTCACAGATTGAAGCTTGTCTTGAAAATTTTAAGAAATCTCAAAAAGATGATGTAATGGAAATCATAGGTCACTTGAAGAAAATTGTATTCAAACATAACTGATATTTGTATCTTTGACTTTTTTGATAGTTTGTATTTAGGAATTTTGAGTATCTAATGTATCTCATTTTGGAATGTACATGAATCAACTTATGTAATGTTTCTTACTTATGTAATGCAATTTTCAAATCTGTCTATGATTGACTGCTTGAATCCCTATGTCTTATTGAACCAACAATTTTTCTCTAATAACTTTCTTTATCTAATACTCTCCTTATTGCTGATAACAAAAAAGGGGGAGAGATGGTTGAATATGCAAAAAAAAAAAGACTTGAAATTTTAATGAGAGATGGTTGAATATGCAAAAAGAAAGAAAGAAAGGGGGAGAAATGATTGTTTATGCAAAAAAAAAGAGACTTGAAATTTTAATCAGTTCAATTAAAATTCAATTTTTTTATATAGGGGGAGCTATTCAATGCAGGGGGAGCTTAACAACAAGCTTAATTGCAATTTTCTGTACATTTAGTTTAAATGTTCATAATTGATGGCTTATATAGAACTCATGCATAATTTTAAAAGTTCACTTTGAATATTGGCATCAAATCCTTCATTAAAAATGTTTTAAGCTTTAAAATGACTATAATCTTTAGTTCGAATGAATTTTTTGAATGCATATACTCAAAGTTTTTGTTATCATCAAAAAGGGGGAGATTGTTGACCCAATTGATGATTTTGATGATTAACAAAACTATTTGAGTATAACAATTGAAGGCTCTAATGATTTTGATTAAGTTTTTCAGATTATAAGTCGATTGAATGATCAAAATCAGGAGTTAAATCTTGTTTTGGATCGAATCTAATGTCTAGGTAAGATTGCAGACATTAGAGTCGACTCCGAGAATCACAGAGCCGACTCCAGTATCTGGCACGGAAGTTAGAGTCGACTCCGAGACTGTTAGAGCCGACTCCAACAAAAAATAGAACGTTGATTTTTCTGGCCCCGACTTAGAGTCGACTCCTCCGGGTCTGTTAGAGTCGACTCCAGAAAAGTTTCTTGTCGACCCCAGAAAAGTCAGAGACGACTCCAGAATTAACGGATAAAGTGTTTCGAGTTAGAGCCGACTCCAGAAAAGTTAGAGTCGACTCCAACCCACCTGGAATGAAAAATCAAATTGCCAGATCAGCTCTAACGGTAATATTTCTATTTTACTTTATTTCTAACGGATATATTTTGTTGCAAGGTACACTCCAACGGATAGTTTTCTTCCAAAAATGGCTTGAAAGAAATCTATAAAAAGGGAAGACTATCATTCAAAAAACGGAAGAACGAAAAACAAAGAAGAAAAACGAAATAGAGAAATCCCAATTCAAAAATCCAAAAAGAGAGAGCCTGAATCTCAAGAGAAAACCTTCTAGCTCAAATCCACTCCACTCCAAAAAGCTCAAGAGGAATCCAAGGCATTCAAATCAAAGTTTTGGTGGATTTCCCAAATTGGAGAAAGAGGATCAGTTTCTTGCTTTTCAATCCTTCTCAACTGCTTCAACTGTGAAGAATCGGAGCTGAGGCTTGATTCAATCTAGCAAGGAGAAGAAGAAAGAAGAAAAGAAGAAAAGCTCAAAAGCCAACCAACTACAAATCAGGCTTTTCTAAACCTTGTTCATTTACTTGATTATTTGCTCATTGAGGAGCTGTGTACTTGAAAAACAATATTTCTTTTGTTTGTGTCTAGTTCAATCTGGGGGATTGAACTAGTGGAGGTAGTCTTACCTCGGTACAAGCTTGGTATAGCTTGTGTTAGGGTTTTTGTGCTGGTGAGCCCGGAAAACCGGCTGGGTTCGTTGTGATCCGGGAAAACAATAAGTTTGAGTTGTGAGCTTGTAAAACAACTCGGCTGTAATCAAGGAAGATTATAGTGTGGACCCAAGTGAATCTTGGGAGTGGACGTAGGTGTTGGATACACCGAACCACTATAAAATCTTTGTGTTTGCCGTGTCTCCTTTATCTCTATCTCTATCTCTATCTTATTGATTGTATTTTGTTTTTGCATCTGCATTCACTTTCATTCACACTAAGCAAACAAATATTTCAAAAGGTTTAAATTTTTCTTAGAACCCAATTCACCCCCCCTCTTGGGTTGTCATCTGGGCCAACAAACTCATTGTACTTAGGTGCCGGACCACCTGGATTTCTAATCCAGCTACGAAAGGTTACTGGGTGCAGTCAAGTACTTGTGGTAGTCAGTTATGGATCAAGATGAAATTTGACCTATCCCATTAAAAGGAGAAATGCTTGTATTTCAATTTAGCAAGACCTTGGCCAAGGCACTTCATGTGAAAGTCACATGATCACTAAAGTTGAAATCACTTTATGGATTTTCTATTTAGAGTTGACAGGCTCTTAAGCCATCCTTAGCATTTGTGGTCAAGAGGATGAATTATACGGTAACTGTTTCTTAGGATTCTTGGAGTTTGCTCGGCAACTCTTCGACCTATCCGGACGTTGAGTTCCATTGCTAGATGGGCACATCGATTAGTATAGAAAGTTGTTTCTATGCTACCGGCTTAGGTTCGAACCTAGAGAGTCACACGCATAGAAGTTTCCTAGGATGATCTATTTGCTGATCAACGATTGAGAATCGTATATGATTTAATTAATCAATTTGATTGATTGAATTATCTCAATTGGGTTAAGTACAATTGAATAAGATTCAATTTGGTTTAAGTCTATTAGAAGGACAAGTCAATTTCAAATATTGATTTGAAATTAGACTTGATTTGAATTTAAATAGATTCAGGACTAGCCAAATTTGATTTGGGCTTGGACCATGATCTATGTGGGTTAAGTCAAATAAATTCAGATCAGAACCCAAACCTCTCGAATATGGATCTCATATGATGAGATGGCTAAAATCTCATCTCATGAGATAGAATTTAATGCATGACATTTATTTACCGAACGTCGGATTTATCCCTCGTCTCTTTGGTTTTCTCCGAACGACAGAACTAAACCAAACGCCGCGACTCCTTGGTTTTCTCCGAACATCGGAATTAAACTAAGCGCTGCGCCTTCGGCGTCTCTTCGCTTTTGCCAAACGACGGATTCTTAAATGTCAGAATTAAATGTCAAGGCTAAATCGAGACTATAAATAGAGGGCATTCCCTCATTAGAGAACACAGAACAAAAATAGAACAACAATACATGATTTGTCATAGATTGTAATTCTAAATTATCATGGATTGTAATTCTAAAATGTTAGAATAGAAAATCCTGGTGATTCTGGTGTTAGCAGAAGCCTGGTGGATCTTGGAGGAAGATTCAAGTGAGAGGATTCAAGATCAGCAAAGCTATTTTTCCGCGAGCTAGCACTCTCAGAAATCTGATCATTCGGGGCTTTGCGTGGACGATACTAGAGGCCGGACGATTGAACGGCTGCAGAGCAATAAGGATTTACCTACTGTTCTTAAGGTAAGTGATTTGATCCCTAGATCTTAAGGCAGGCTTCAAGATAATAGTGTAACTAGTCATCTTGAAGATCAAGATATGATCTTGATGTTTTTATATGCATATTTTAGATCAAACGACCCTGAATATACAGGCAAAGATATGATCTTAATGCATATTAGATAGATTAATATGTAATCTTTTAATTTCCGCAATGATAATAGTTATCAATTTTTAAAATATGCATGCCTCAGAGACTATTTCTCCCTACCATCTTTAGCTCTGCATTGATTACTGAGAAATCAATAAGGTAACAGTACGGAATAAGTACCCTCTGTCGAGGATTGATGACTTGTTTGATCAACTCCAATGAGCCCGGATATTCTCAAAGATTGATCTCAGGTCAGGGTACCATCAACTCAAAGTCAAGGAGGGGGATGTGCCTAAGACAGCATTCAGAACCAGATATGGCCACTATGAGTTCTTGGTGATACCGTTTGGGTTAACTAATGCCCCAATAGCATTCATGGATTTGATGAACAGAATTTTCAAGCCATACTTGGATCAGTTTGTGGTGGTTTTCATTAATTATATCTTGATATATTCCAAGAGCCATAAGGAGCATGAGGACAACCTAAGAATCATGCTACAGATTCTTCAAGAGAAGAAACTTTATGCCAAGCTACAGAAGTGTAATTTTTGGTTGGATCAAGTATCTTTCTTGGGTCATATAATATCCAAAGATGACATATCTGTGGACCCAAAAAGATTGAAGCTATCATTAGCTGGAGCCGACCTTCCAATGTGGCAGAAATTAAAAGCTTCTTAGGGCTAGCCGGGTACTACCATAAATTTGTGGAGAACTTCTCTCGCATTGCTCTACCCCTAACTCGCTTAACCCAAAAGCGAGTAAAGTTTGACTGGACAGAGGAGTGTGAGAAAAGTTTTCAGGAGTTAAAGCAGCGCCTAGTGACAGCTCCCATTCTTGTTCTTCCGACAGGATCTAAAGGTTTTACTCTATATACTGATGCCTCTCGGAAAGGATTATGATGTGTTCTGATGCAGAACGAGAAGGTGATAGCCTATGCCTCTAGACAATTGAAGCCTTATGAGCATAATTATCCTATTCATGATCTGGAATTGGCTGCTGTGGTTTTTGCTCTGAAGATTTGGCGACATTACTTATATGGGGTGTCGTGTGATGTGTATACAGACCATAAGAGTCTAAAATACATCTTCACACAGAAGGAGCTAAACTTGAGGTAGAGGAGGTGGTTGGAGCTACTGAAGGATTATGACTTGACCCTGCACAATCATCCTGGGAAGGCCAATGTAGTAGCTGATGCCTTGAGCAGAAAATCCTCTTCTGAGTTAGCTGCTATGATTACTTCCCAGCCTCACATATTGAGGGACCTTGAGAGGTGGAAGGTTGGATTGAGAGTACAGCGGCCTGATGGGCTTGTTGCAGCACTTGTACTCCAGCCAACCCTTGTTAACAGGATCAAGTCCTCCTAGAAAGAAGATCTATATTTACAAAGGATTAAAGAAGCTATGCAGTCCCGAGTTCAAAATGAATTTTATGTAATGGAGGATGGATCCTTGAAATTTGAAGGTAGACTTTGTGTGCCAAATATAAAGGAGCTAAAAGCTGAAATTTTGAAGGAGGCTCACTACTCTCCTTATACTGTGCATCCAGGTGGCACTAAGATGTACAGAGACTTAAAGGAAAATTTTTGGTTGAAGGGTATGAAGAGGGAGATTGCTCAGTAGTGGCCAAGTGCTTGGTTTGTTAGCGAGTGAAGGCCGAGCATCAAAGGCCTGCGGGGCCTCTTCAATCTCTGATGATTACTCAGTAGAAATGGGAAAAGATTACAATGGATTTTGTGACTGGTCTGCCCAAAACTCCCAGGAGTAATGATGCAGTTTGGGTTATTGTGGATAGACTAACAAAATCAGCTCATTTTCTACCTTTTAGAGTTGGGGTCTCTAGTGAAAGATTGGCTAGTTTGTATATTGAGCAGATCGTAAGACTCCATGGTGTTCCTGTATCTATTGTATCAGATAGGGATACAAGGTTTGTGTCCCAGTTCTCGAAAAGTCTTCATAAAGCTATGGGAACCAAATTAAACTTCAGTACAGCCTATCATCCCTAGTCAGATGGACAATCAGAGAGGACCATACAGATTCTGGAAGATATGTTGCGAGCATATGTGATAGACTTGGATGGAGCTTGGGATAACCACATACCTTTAGTGGAGTTTGTATATAATAATAGTTACCATGCCAGTATCTAGATGGCTCCATTTGAAGCTCTGTATGGTAGGAGGTGCAGATCTCCTTTATGTTGGGATGATGTGGGGGAAAGAAAATTGCTAGGCCCTGAGCTAATTCAGCAAATAATTGAAAAGGTGCAATTGATCAGGGAGCATCTTTGTATAGCTCAGAGCAGGAAGAAGAGCTATGCTGATGTTAGAAGGAGGGAATTGGAATTTCCGGTTGGGGACCATGTATTCTTAAGGGCATCACCAACCAAGGATGTGATGAGATTTGGGATTAGAGGAAAGCTAAGTCCATGTTATATTGAATCTTTTGAGATCTTGAGCAGAGGAGAGGTAGCTTACAGCCTGGTACTGCCACCAATTCTATCTGGGGTACATAATGTGTTTCATATTTTTATGTTGAGGAAGTATATTCCTGACCCTAGCCATGTAATAGAGTATGAACCTATACAGTTAAAGAAAGATTTGTCATATGAGGAGCATCCTGTGCGTGTCATGGACCGCAAGGATTAGGTTTTGAGATGGCATACAATTCCCTATGTCAAGGTACAGTAGAGTAATCATTCTGAGAGAGGGGCTACTTGGAAACTTAAGGAAGAAATGAAAAAGAAATATCCACAATTATTTGTACTTAATATAAATAAATGATGTATTGATGATAGTTGACTTTTGAATAAAATCTAGTTGATTATGGAATAGAAAATTTGGATTCTATATTTTTTTAATGGAAATGTATCAATTTCGAGGCCGAAATTTTATAAGGAGAAGAGAATGTAAACCCCGATAATTAATTTAGGGGAGAATGTAACCCCGGTAATTAATTTGGGCACACATGGCATGTTTCTTTCTAACGTTTAGGCGACGTCTGGATTTCTGAACCTCTGCGTAACGGATGGGTTCTCGATTTCCTTGAGCCGAGGCGTCACGAGGGTGCTTAAAAGGAGATCGAGGGCAACCCTCTCCTTCATCCTCCTGCATGCCTGCTCTTGGTAAGCCACTGTCCATGCTAGAGGGTGAGAGAGACAGAGTGAGAGAGCTGATTTTTGGGCTCTGCTTTGGACCGGGTTTAGGAAAGAGAAAAATGGGCCAGATCACTCTTGATCCTAATTTCTTGGGGTATTTTTTTTTTTCATTTGGACTGAGAGATATTCGAGGCCAAAGTTGGGCCCGAGATTAGTTTGGGGTAAAATTTAAGGGACACTTTATTATTCAAATTTTAGGGATTTAATTATGGAAATTAATGCTGGAGGTAACCAGATGTCCAAATAGCTGGTTTACAGAGCTAATTATCATGATTTCATAAATTATTTAATATATAAATCTTTAAATTTATAGCTGTATGCATATTTATGAAATGAAACAAATAAAATTTTGATATTTAATTTGGTAATAGTACCACGAGTATACAAATGAGTATTTGCTATGATTATTACAGCTAGTAATATTTGCAAAGTAATGACTTTATATGTATGTGCAAAAGATGAATTATATGTTTATTTTGACTTTGCAAAATATAATGGTACTATTGATATGTTTATATGTACTTGTTAATAATATTCAAACCACTATATATGTGATATGAGAAGCTTATGCTTATACTGATGCATAAAGTGTGACATGCAAATATGAGAAGCTTATGCTTATATTGATACATGAAGTGTGACATGCAAATATGATGATGATATTGAGATATTTATATGTGTCGCCGCGGTTCTCATATGATATGAATGATGTGAAATGATATGGAATGCCAAGTGATACGGGACCCACCTCCATAAGGGAAGATATGTGAAGGACATACATTTATAGGGTGTGTTGTGATTATTTTTGATACATGGCATAACGCTGATACCAGGACCCTTCCTTTTAGGGGACATTTAAGAGTGATACACCAGTTGGGTGTTATAGGGCCATGGGACACATAAGGAGTGGTAATTATATAAATACAGTGGGTTTGTTTACATTGCATATGTTGGCATTTATTGTATGATTTAGCTTCCAAAATTACTTTGAGAAAATGATATGCATATTCTGATAATATAGAAAGTATATTTGAAATTGGAAGCTTTTTATTGGTAAAGCCGAGTTGATTTGATAATATTTTAAAATGATTAATGGATTATTTATATTATAGTAGGCTTACTTATTGAGTGTGAGCTCATATAAATCTAACAATGTTTTTCAGAGCCACAAGACTGAAGAAGGAATTATGGGTTCGATGGAGCTTCTACTAAATAAATTAGTTCCATTATGTTGATGTAAACCCCAGTGATGTTTATATGTAGGGCTTGTAGCCCAAACCTTATAATTATGGATTGTATTAAGTTATGAACTTGGATTGATATGTCAATATTGCCTTATTTAAATTAAGTGTCTTGATTTGTGACGCCTTGCATGCCTGGCATGCGGCAGGTTGTCACCCTAGCTCAAATTTTGGGTTTGGGGTGCGACAAGGCTCATATAAGGGCTTTGGTGGTAAGATGAGGTAGGGGCTAAGGAATCTCCTTTCTTGAGAATGGCTGCAGCAATCAAGGGGCTAGCCTCAACCTTCTTCTAAGGATCTTGCCTCAACTTTCTTCTTGCACTTAAGCATTGAAGTCTCTAAAGCTAAGGCATGTCAGCACAAAAAAAAAAAAAACCAATTCGGTTAGTAACAGAAGAAAATGGAGATAAAGGAAGAAGAGACAATATAGGGCCAAATGAAGCCTAGCTTGGACCAAGGCCACCGCGGTCAAAAGTTCCAAGGTCTTAGGGTTGGCTTCCCAAAGATGGTTCAAAGCCTTGGCCTCCCCAGCAGAAAGGTTGGGGACTTGGTTCAACTTCAGGTTGGGCTGCTTCTAGACCATGCCAAATGATTAGAGGTTTTTAAATTGGGTGACAAAGAAGTACCCACTCTTCCATCTATGAATAGAAGAGGGGTTCCCAATGTACCTCTTCGAGCAAAGAGGTACAACCGTCCCTCTTCTTTGGCATGACTTAATGATAAAGGTTGCTCAGAACAAACTGAAGTTTGGGATTAGTCTGAGCTGAGAAACTAGAATAAAAAGCCTATGATAACTAATTAAGAGTTCAGCATTAACTGGGTTGGAGAAATAGTGTAGAAGTTTAGACGGTCAGCCACAAAGTAATGGATCAAGAATTGGGGCCTTACCTTGAGGGGGTCCTCATATAGGTAGAGCCAACCTTCTTTATGGTCATATACTCTAGATTAGGAATGACCAATTGGTACGAATTAGGAATAAAGAAGACCCGATGAGTCCTCGTCATGCCGTCCTTAGTGATCATGCTAGCTTTCTTGACCAATGAGGTCTCCACCTCATATGAACTAAAGGGCAGTGAAATGGACATCCTAACTAATCTAAAGAGAAGAGAAAGATGTATCTAAGTAAGGGCTGAAGTGAGATAAGTGGTGTGAAAACTTAGCTGAGGACTCTAAAAGCTATCAGCTAACCTGAGCTCTGAAAATTTTGGTAGAGTTTAACCTCTTAAATGTCCTCTTTTTATATAGTTAAGGGGAATGGTGAGGCATGGGGATCAAACCATCATGATCTTGGTGCCCGCATCCACCATGTCAAACTATGCCATATGGCATTGCATAAAGATGTTAGACTTAATTTACTTAAATATAATTACCTCCAGCCATTATTATTTAATGGTGGTAAGGAATCTGATCTTCCTATGGACTGCACGGGAGATCTTCCTTCCTTAACGATATCGATTGATCTTCTTGATCTTTCCTCTTCCTCTCGATGGATCGGTCTTGATCTCTCTCGAGAACCTTGTTCTGAAACTATAGGATCTCTCTTGAGAGAACCGTATTCAGAAACCTTAGGATCTCTCTTGAGAGAATAGTGTTCTGAACCCTTAGAGAACCCTTCGTAATGAAACCTTAGGATGGGTTCCTATTTTATACCCTTTTCCTTCAACGCTTGCCCCATCAAGCGAGCGCTTAGGAATTAAGGGAGGAAGCGGGCGCTCAGGAATTAAGGGAGGAAGCGAGCGCTTAGGAATTAAGAGAGGGGGCTGTTATCACTTTAATGGGGGATACGTTGATTTAATAAATTAGGACCATTAATTAGATATGTTACTACATTCTCCCACTTGGTCCGTATATTTTATCAACACTGAACAAGAAACTAAATACATGAATCATAGCGATAGGTCCTCTATAATTGAGTATTATCTTCTATGTATTACAATGCATTCAATTTCTTTATCACCATTCCAAATGTGACAACATAACATAATGAATAAACCATATGTTTATTCTGAGTCCAAAAGAAAAGTTTGTCATTTCTCAAAAGTCATATAACGTGTACACCTGAATGAGAAATAAACAAACGCTTGAAATAAGAGTTTCATTGTACAAATTGTTATCAATACAATTATATCATGGGACCAACTCCCATTCTTATCACATGATCCTTAAACTTCTTAATTGGCATGCCTTTAGTTAAAGGATCAGCTATCATCAATTCAGTGCTAACGTGTTCTATGACCACTTTATTCTCTCCTTTAGTTTTTAGCCAAAAATACAGCAGCTGAATTGTCACAGTACAATTTAATTGGCCTAGTAATGGAGTCAACAATTCTAAGCCCTGAGATGAAACTCTTCAACCATACACCTTGCGATGTAGCCTCAAAACAAGCAACGAACTCTGCTTCCATAGTAGAGGTAGCAGTCAAGGTCTGCTTTGCACTTCTCCAAGATATGGCTCCACCAGCTAACATAAATACAAATCCTGATGTTGATTTCCGAGAATCAACGCAGCCAGCAAAGTCCGAATCTGAGTAGCCCTCTATCTCCAAATGATCAGTTTGTCTATACATGAGCATGTAGTCCTTGGTCCCTTGAAGATACCTCATGACCTTTTTAGCAGCTCTCCAATGGTCTAAACCTGGATTACTCTGATATCTTCCCAACATTCCTATTGCAAATGCTATGTCAGGTCTTGTGCAAACCTGAGCATACATTAGGCTTCCAACAGCTGAAGCATATGGAATGTTGTGCATCTGTTCCCGTTCAAGTTCATTTTTAGGGCACTGGTTCAAAGCGAACTTGTCACCCTTCACTATAGGTGCAACACTTGGTGAACAATTTTTCATCCGAAATCTCTCCAAGACTTTATTGATATAAGTTTCTTGAGACAATCCCAAAATGCCTCGAGATCTTTCTCTATGGATCTTAATGCCAATGACATAAGATGCCTCACTCATATCTTTCATATCAAAATTTTTAGAGAGAAATTGTTTCACCTCATGTAGCAACCCTTTATCATTGGTTGCAAGTAGAATGTCATCCACATATAGGACCAAGAAACAAATTTTGCTCCCACTAACCTTCTGGTATATACATTGATCCATGATGTTCTCTTCAAAACCAAAGGAAGAGATCACATCATGAAATTTTAAATACCACTGACGTGAGGCTTGTTTCAATCCATATATGGATTTCTTAAGTTTGCAAACCAAATGCTCACCATCACTAGAGGAAAATCCTTCAGGTTGTTTCATGTAAACCTCTTCCTCTAGATCTCCATTAAGGAATGCGGTCTTCACATCCATTTGATGTAACTCAAAATCAAAATGAGCTACCAATGCCATGATTATTCGGAGAGAGTCTTTCTTGGATACAGGAGAAAATGTCTCAGTGTAGTCGACTCCTTCCTTCTGAGTGAATCCTTTGGCAACGAGTCTTGCTTTATATCTCTCAATGTTGCCTTGCGAGTCTTTCTTTATTTTGAAGATCCATCTACATCCAATGGCTTTTACACCATCAGGCAACTCAACAAGATCCCAGACTCGATTAGATGCCATAGATTCCATCTCTTCTTTCATGGCATTGAACCATAAGTTTGATTCCTTAGAACTCATGGCTTGTGAAAACGTTTCAGGATCATTTTCGGCTCCAATGTTATAGTCAGATTCATGTAGATACACAACATAATCACCAGGAATTGCTGATTTCTTTATTCTAGTTGATCTTCTTAATGATGTGTCAATGACCTCTTGAGGAGTATCTTGCACAACTGATTGTTGATGAACAACACGATCTTCTAGATTACCATCAGCTTGTGAAATCTCAATGACTGGTTGTTGGGCACTTAATTGAGTTTGAGGAGTGCTATAAATAACAACCAATCCCTCACTTGAAGTGGAAGTTGGAATAACTGAATGATCTTTCTCAGAAGAAGCCAAATACTGAGATTGATCACTCCCACTGATCAAGTCATTCTCAAGAAATTTTGCATTTCTTGATTCCACAATCCTAGTGCTGTGAGATGGACAATAAAATCTATAACCCTTGGACTTCTCAGCATATCCAATAAAGTATCCACTGATAGTCCTTGGGTCTAGTTTCTTTTCTTGTGGATTATAGACTCTTACTTCAGATGGGCATCCCCAAACACGTATATGTTGCAGACTCGGTTTCCAACCTTTAAATAACTCAAATGGCGTTTTGGAAACAGCCTTGGTTGGAACCCGATTCAATATATACGTAGCAGTTTTAAGAGCTTCAGTCCACAAGGATTTAGGTAACTTAGAGCTGACAATCATGCTCCTTACCATGTCAAATAATGTCCGGTTTCTCCTTTCAGCTACACCGTTTTGGTCAGGAGACCCTGGCATGGTGTATTGTGCAACAATTCCATTTTCTTCAAGAAACCGAGCAAACGGACCAGGTGCTTGTCCATTCTCAGTGTATCTACCATAATATTCTCCACCTCTATCTGACCTCACGATTTTAATTTGCTTGCCGCATTGTTTCTCTACTTCTGCCTTAAATACCTTAAAGGCATCTAATGCTTCGTTCTTATTATGAAGTAGGTAGAGATACATATATCGTGAATAGTCATCAATAAATGAGATGAAGTATCTCTGACCATACGAATCCATATCTGGGCTACAGATATCCGTATGTATGATCTCCAGTATTTCCGAACTTCTCTTGGCATTTTTCTTGGACTTGTTGGTTTGCTTTCCCTTTATGCAATCCACACAAGTGTCAAAATCAGTAAAATCAAGAGTATCAAGCACTCCATCTTTTACTAATCTTTTAATTCTGTCAATGGAGATATGACCTAATCTCCGATGCCATAAAATAGAGGAATTCTCATTTATAACACATCTTTTCATACCAGTTTGGGCGTGCATCACATTATAGGTGGTATTATTTTTCAGATTGATTTGGAAAAGATTGTCTGACAGTGTACCATTCCCAATAAGCTTAGATTTATAAAATAAATCAACAGAGCTTTTATTAAAATTAAAGGAATATCCTGCTGGTACAAGCCTTGACACTGAAATCAAATTTCTAGAGAAACTTGGAATATAAAATGTCTTTTCCAAATCCAAAACAAAACCAGAATGTAAAATAAGTCTGCACGTTCCAATTGCTTCCACATGTGAACCCATCTTGTTTCCTGAATAGATGCTTTGTTCACTTCCCAATGGTTTCCTTTGATTTAGAAAACCCTGCAAGGTATTTGAAACATGGATTGTAGAACCAGAATCAATCCACCATGTGTTATGACATATAACTAAATTGGATTCATGACATACGAATGAGGTTAGAGTACCTTTCTTGTCAAGCCAAGCTTTGAATTTGAGACAATCTTTCTTTATATGTCCTTTCTTCTTGCAAAAGAAGCACTTGGACTCCTTCTTGTCTTCTGTATGGATGGATACTTTACCCTTTCCTTTGCGTTTGGCTTTGGGAGCTTTAGTCTTCTCTGAGTGACTAAATGTGCACTTTCTCCCATTTCTAAAATCAGCCTCCCTTCCTCTTGAACACACATGGTCAGAAGTTCATTAATTGACCATTTGTCCTTATGTGTATTGTAAGATATTTTGAAGGGACTATATTGCTGTGGGAGTGAACTCAAAATAAAGTGCACCAAGAAAGATTCCGACATCTCAACCTCTAGGGATTTCAACTGAGCCGCAATGTCCCTCATCTTCATGATGTGCTCACGCACACCTCCAACCGTAGTGAGCTTCATTGATGATAACTTTGTCATTAGGGTGCTAGCCATTGCCTTATCTGAAGACTCAAATTGTGCATCAATAGCCTTCAGAAGTTCCTTGACATTTTTGCACTCAGGAATTGAACCACGTATACTAGCAGAAATTTTAGTACGTATGAACATCATACTGAGGCGATTGGACCGTTCCCATCGTTCATACGCAGCAATCTCAGCCTGAGTGCTAGTAGATGTAACTAAATGTGGTTCATCCTTCCTGATAGCATAGTCAATATCCATACACCCTAATTGAAGAAGAATTCTCTCCTTCCATAATTTATAATTATCACCACTTAAATCGGGAATGTCACATTTCATATCAGAAATATTAACAGGCATAATAGCTGCATAAAAATAAATCATGTTCATGTAATTGAATTTGAGGCATATAACTGATGTCATATTTTACCAATGTAAACATGCAATAACATGAATCAATAACATACAATAACTACCTGTGGGCTAAGTTATTATACTCAAATAGACTCATTAGCTTAATGATGTGACTAACAAATTAGGACCATTAATTAGATATGTTACTACAAAAGATCCATAATGGTGAGTCTTTGTGCACATTGACATCAATGAGGCAGCATTAAAAATCATTGATCATATTTAAGTGCAAACTGAAGTAGCACCTTAGGAAGCACATAGCCAGACCATCTCTTTGTCTTTCGCTTAAAGATTCGTGCAATGATCATGTAGTGGCTGCATTGAATGGATGCTAAATGCCATTTGGCAAGCACCTTATCACTGAGCTACCTAGCAACTCGATCAAGTCTGGTGAGGATTCCTAAATCCAAGAATGGTGACATCCTAGGCGCATGGTTGTTGAGCTACATGATGGCTTCACCCATAATTCTAAGCTACATGATAGCCCTATCATTGACCATATGGAAGATGAGCTATCAGATAGCTCTGTTTTGAGGAGCCATCAGATCGCTCAAAAGGAGAGGTCTCAAAGCACAACTGATATGGCTGATCAGGCCACGTTAGAGCTAATGGGAGGGGCAACTGATAGAACTCCGGCCTTGGACTCCGAGGTCCCCTCGGCTTCCGACTCCAGGTCCCCTCGGCCTCCGACCCCAGGTCCCCTCGGCCTCGGACTCTAGGTCCTAGTCCCCTCGGCCTCGGACCCCAGGTTCCTTCGGCCTCGGACTCCAGGTCCCCTCGGCCTCGGATCACCTGACACCGCCACATGGCCCATTAACCACCTACAACCACCACATGGCCCATTAACCATCTATAACCGCGCGTGGCCACTATCCATTACGGCGCATGCCTGACACGGCTAGGCCCACCTACCACCTGCGGCGTCGTGTCTGCAGGAGGCTGGCAGGGCGGGACACCTCTGACATGCTCAGTGGACACCTCTGACATGCTCAGTGTTTGTTGCGACCTATCTTTGTCAGCCTTGCCGTCTGCCCACTACCAGAAAGTAACGTCTCAGAATCAACCACCTTCCAAAAGCGAGTAAGAGGGACCTCCGGATAGGTATAAGAACCTTCACTCACAACAAGAGAAAGGATCTGAACTTCAAGTCCTCTAGCTAATTTTTAGTTCTTTTTTCACTATTTTTCAAGTTGCTTACTCGAGCATTAGAGGGTCCCCACCAGTGCAACCGATCCCCAGGGACTTTCTTGCAGGAATCCCATTGAGAAGAAGGCGTTAGAAGATTCCCCCGCCGTCCTATTAGCCCTTTGGATCCTCTTCGTTCCTGACATCCGAGCAACATGATTTGGTGGCAACAGATTAGCGCGCCAGGTAGGGGAGGGTAGAAAGCTTCAAACCAGCCAGCTACAGTCCCTTTTTTCCTGAGCAAGCGAGAAGATGATGGTGATGCGCGCCCAGGAGATTTCCACCAGCTGCGCTGGGGGCATTGCTAGGGAGCTGAGCAGTCGGAGACCGATCCCCTCGCTCCCCAAGCCAGTGTTCCTGCACAGCCACCGCCACCACCCCAGGATGATCGAATCACCACCATAACCGTACAAGTTTAATCACTTGTGGCGGTGGTTCAGGAGCGTAGCAATAGCTAGCGGCTGCGCAACAGCACCCAGGACCGCCCTCGCATGGTCCGAGGATGGTTTAGCCCAGTCAACAATCCACCCGCAGGAGATCTCCTCTCCAGAAGACCCATCGCCGTCGTGCCTCACCCAGGCATCACTGCTGGGAGGCCTCCAAGAGGCTCCGATCCCCTTCTCGCCATGCTAGCGCTTCTCCCAAGCGGTGGCATGGGAAGGAGACCGAGTGCGCACATCCCTATCGGCGCCACCCCTCCCCATCCTTGGGGTCTTCAAGGGAGGGGTCATTCAATGGCCGGATCGCTCGCCGGACTGAGTGACGGCTAGACGAGTACAACCAGTGACTAGAGGAGCTCAGCCGCAGAATCATGAACCCGCTGGAGGTGGACTATGACAACTGCCCTCCGCTGTCCCACCGCATCATGGAGGAACCAATCTTGACCCGGTTCCGCCTTCCTCAACTAGACCCATACGACGACACCACCGACCCCCTGGACCATCTGGAGAGCTACAAGGTCCTCATGCTAGTCTAGGGGGTGATCGACTCCCTCCTCTGCATCGCCTTCCTTGCCACCCTTCGAAAAGTTGCCCGTGCTTGGTACTTCCGCTTGCCGCCATGCAACATCAACTCCTTCCGGCAGCTGGAGAGGGCCTTCCTAGCGCACTTCGATGCATGCCGGAAGATCCCACGGGTGGTCGATAGCTTGTTCGCCATTCAGCAGAGGAGTGGCGAGTCATTGAGGGACTTCATAGCCCGGTTCAAGGAGGCCACGCTCAAAGTCTACAATCTCAAAGACTCGGTGGCCACTTTGGCCTTAAAGCGAGGGCTCCGCCCATCCCTCTTCGCCTACTCCCTCGACAAGAAGCCTCCCGATTTCTATGCCAAGCTTCTGAGCCGGGCGCAGAAGTACATCCGCGCTGATGAGGATGACTTTTCTCGGCGTGAGGTGGACGGGGGTTCCAGCAAGAAGCAAAGCCTGTCTCGAGCCTGTTCAGGCTCGACCCAGGAGCCCTGAGCCTCCTCGCCGACCGAACAACCGACTGCGAGCACTCGTCCTCAGGGAGGGACCCTTTACCCCCCTGCTCGCCTCGATATCCCATATTCTGATGGTAATCGAGGGCGAGTCGTATCTTCAGCGCCCTCCTCCCATGAAGCCAGGGGCCCCGCAACAAAATTTCTACTGTCGTTTTCATCGGAACCATGGCCACAACATGGAGGACCGTCGCCAGCTGAAGAAGGCGTTTGAGGACTCATCCAATGCAATCACCTGGGAAAATTCGTCCAAAGGGGGAACCCGACCACGCTAGGCCCGTTGGCACCCCCACCTCCCCAGGTCGCATCGATAACGCTTCGATTGAGAAGACTGTGGCTATGATTTCCTAGGAGGTAGGCATCACTCCAAAGAGGCCTCGGGGGGATAAGGGGTTGGATTATGTAATTCCCTTTTTAAAGAGGGATCTAGAGGGGGTAGCTAATAATAATGATGACGTCATCGTTGTGTCTATGACAATCGCAAAGCATCTTGTAAAGAGAATTTTGGTTGACAGTGAAAGTTTGGTCGATGTTCTCAGTTATGATGCCTTTGCTCGAATGAACTTATCCTCCGGCTCCCTTCGGCCTGTGACCACACCCCTAATGGGCTTTACTGGAGACTCTATGAGGGTTGAGGGAGAAATCACTCTCCCAATCACAACTGGGACGTCGCCGTGCCAAAGCATAGTCTTCATAAATTTTTTGGTCGTCCGAGTTTCCTTGGCCTGCAATGCCATCCTCGGGAGATCCGGTCTAAATCTCCTAGATACCATCATCTCCACCAAGAGACTGCTTGTGAGATTTTCACTAGTAGGGGAGTCGAGGAGATGTGCAGGGAGCGGAACCCAATGCCACTCTGCTATCATACAGCCCCCAACCCTCAGGGGGTGATGGCTATGCTAGTGCCTGAGTCGCTTGATCCCCGAGATTCAGAGAGAAGGGGGGAGCCGGATGAGCATTTGTTGACCTTTTCGCTGGGGAAGGACCTGATGAGAACGGTCCAAGACGGGGCCTTTCTACCCGAGGAGGCACAAGATCAACTTTCCGCTTTCCTGCGGGCCAATTCGGATATCTTCGCTTAGTTAGCGTCTGACATGCTAAGCATACCAGGAGAGGTAATCACCCACCAGCTCAATATCAACCCAGGATGCCAGCCTATCCGACAGAAGAAGAGGAGCTTCGCTCCCGATCGACAGAAGGCCATTGATGAGGAGGTCCACAAGCTAGTTGCCGCCGGCTACATCTGGGAGGTGCACTATTCGGACTGGCTGGACAATGTGGTGATGATCCGCAAGGCCAGCGGGAGCTGAAGGATGTGTGTCGACTTCACCAACCTTAACAAGGCATACCCCAAGGATAGCTTTCTGCTGCCTCGAATCGACTAGTTAGTGGATGCTACATCTGGCCACGAGACCCTCAGCTTCATGGATGCCTTCTCAGGGTATAACCAAATTAAGATGGACCCGGCGAACGAGGAAGCTACTTCATTCATGACTGAGAAGGACATCTACTATTACAAGATAATGCCCTTCAGACTAAAGAATACAAGAGCCACATACCAAAGGCTGATGAAGAAGATCTTTGAGGACCAAATCGGGTGCAACATGGAGGTGTACGTGGATGACATTTGACCAAAAGTATCCACACCGATGACCATATTATTGACCTGGCAGAGATCTTTAGCAATCTCTGCCGATTCCAGATGAGGCTGAATCTCCGCAAGTGCACCTTCGGGGTTACAACGGGCAAGTTTCTGGGCTTCATGGTGATACAGCGGGGGATCGAGGCGAACCCCGACAAGATCCAAACCATTCTCAATATAAGAAGGGGGTGCAGCGTTTGATCGAAAGAGTGGCAGCTCTGAGTCATTTCCTGTCCAAGTCAACGGAAAGGTGCCTGCTTTTCTTCAAGGCCCTGCGCAAGGTCAACAATTTTGAGTGGACAAAGGAGTGTCAGAAAGCCTTTGAAGAGTTGAAGGAGTTCATGTCCACTCCGCCATTGCTATCCAAGCTGCGCGGTGGGGAGGAGCTCTTCCTCTACCTTATGGCCTCCCCCGAGATGGTTAGCTCCGTGCTCATCCGCATGGACGTCAACGGGACATAGAGGCCAGTTTATTATACCAGTAAGGTGCTTCATAATATAGAGACTAGGTATTCCAAAATTGAAAAGATCATTTTTTTCTTTAATTGTTTCTGCTCAGCATTTCAGGCCTTACTTCCAAGCCCATCCTATCATGGTGCTTACGGATCAGCCGCTCAGAACAATCTTGTCTTGTCCTAACACCTTCGGCTGGCTGGCGAAGTGGGCCATCAAGCTGAAAGAATTTCAACCTGTCATTCCAGCCAAGGTCGGCCTTAAAGTCCCAGGTGTTAATTGACTTCTTGGTCGAGTGCACTTGGGCCGAGGAGCAATCAGAGAAGCCCCACCCGACGTCCTCAGACATGATGGCCGAGGCAGGGAGAGAGGGCTGGATCCTCCATGTGGACGGCACATCGAATTCCCAGGGGAGTAGAGCTAGGCTCATCTTAGCAAGCCCAAAGGGAGAGGCGTTGAGTATGCCCTCCATTTCCTTTTCTCTGCCATCAATAATCAAGCGGAATATGAAGCCTTGCTAGCAGGAATGAAGCTAGCCAAGGAGCTTGGAGTAAAGCATCTCAGAGCCTTCACCAACTCTCAACTTGTTTCTGGACAGGTCGCTTGAGAGTACGAGGTCCAAGATCCCATTATGTCCCGTTACCTGAGTAAGGTCCAATCACAGGCCTCTCTTTTTGCTTATTTTAGTGTCAATTACATTCCTAGAGGTGAGAATGCTATAGCCGATGAGTTGTCTCATTTGGCCACCTCGGCCGACGGGGCCCTGAGAAGGACATTCGTAGAGCATCTGGAGGTCCCGAGCATCGAGGCCACCAAGGAGGCCCTTCCGGTCACCCAAGAGCCTGCTTGGATGGATGCTTATGTCCAATACCTTATCAATGGCACCCTCCCCGAGGATCTAGCGTAGGTCAAACTGCTCAAATGGCAAGCTCCCAAGTTCCTGATACTAGACGGGTAGCTGTACCGAAGGTCCTTCTCATACCCAATCTTTAAGTGCGTTGACCCTGTGGATGCCAATTACATCCTTTGTGAGATCCATGAAGGCATTTGTGGGAGCTACCTGGGGGACAGAGCACTGGCATACAAGGCTCTGCACCAAGGGTATTACTGGCTCACAATGAAGGAAGACGCCTCCGAGCTAGTTCGAAGATGTGATAGCTATCAGCGACACGCCAACATCCAGCAATAGCCGACCTCTCAACTGAGCCCCCTAGCGGCCCCATGGCCCTTTGCTCAATGGGGGATGGATATCCTGGGACCATTTCTCCTGGCCTCTGGCCAGCGTAGGTTCCTACTAGTCGCCGTTGACCACTTCACCAAATGGGTTGAAGCCGAGGCCATGGCGAAGATCACCGAGAGCAAGGTGAGATCCTTCTTCTGGAAATTCATAATCTGCCGATTCAGGTTGCCCCATACCCTCATCACCGATAATGGCCGATAATTCGATAACGCTCCCTTCAGAGGATTTTGCACTGAGTTGGGCATCCATCAGTGGTTTACCTCCGTTGGTCACCCTTAAACCAACGGGGCGGCCGAGGTGATGAACCGTACCATTCTCCAGGGGCTCAGAGCGTGGCTAGATGACTTCAAAGGAAGATGGGTGGAAGAACTCCCCAATATACTATGGGCCTATCACATGACGCTGCGGGCTCCCACCGGGGAGACCCCCTTCAACCTTGGATCTGAGGCTGTCATCCCTGTGAAGATTGGCATCCCAAGTCGGTGGGTGGAATCATATGATGAGGAGGGTAACTAGAGCCGGATGCAAGCCAACCTTGACCTTGTAGAGGAGGTGCACGATCAGGCACAGCTCAGGATAGCTTCCTATCACCAACAAGCCACCAGATACTACAACACTCATGTCCACCCTAGGGCATTCCTGCCAGGGGACCTGATCCTCAGGCGGGCCGAGGTCTCGAAGCCGATGAAAGGAGGCAAGCTATCACCGAACTGGGAAGGACCCTATCAGATCACCGAGGCCCTCCACCATGGAGCATACCGAATCGAGGGACTTGATGGGAAGCCACTCCCCCAAACCTAGAATTCTGACAACCTTCGTTGGTACTACCGGTAATGTACACTAACATTGGGTCATGAATTTGAGTATTTTATTCTTTTAGATTTGAATGCCTCACCTTCCCGACTAATAAATATATGTTTAAGTAACTCGTCTTCTCAACCAAAGCCCAACTCCGATCGGCATTAAAAGCCTAAGGCCAGCTCGGCACCAAAGCCTGACTCCGGTCAGCACTGAAAGTCCAAGGCCAGCTTGGCACCAAAGCTCGACTTCGGTCGGCGCTGAAAGCCCGAGGTTAGCTCGGCACCAAAGCCCGACTCCGATCGGCACTGAAAGATCAAGGCCAGCTCGGCATCAAAGCCCGACTCCGATCGGCACTGAAAGCCCGAGGCCAGCTCAGCATCAAAGTCCGACTCCGATTGGCACTGAAAGCCCGAGGCCAGCTCGGTACCAAAGCTTGACTTCGATCGGCACTGAAAGCCTGAGGCTAACTTGGCACCAAAGTCCGACTCCAGTTGGCACTGATAGCCCGAGGCCAGCTCGGAACCAAAGCCCGACTCCGGTTGGCACTGAAAGCCCGAGCCAGCTCGGCACCAAAGCCCGACTCTGGTTGGCACTGAAAGCCCGAGGCCAGCTCGGCACCAAATCCCGACCCGAGCCAGCCCTAAAGCTTCGACGACAGATCAATGCCATAAACCTGCTGCGAGAGCAATGCCCAAGACCAATCGAGTCTTTACGAAGGTCAATTCCAGAGCTGACCTCGGCACCTACTCCAAGATCTGCCTCGACACTACCACTAAGTTCCAAGCCCGCTTACAGTGAGCGCCAAACCGATGCAATCCTGTCGGGGATCCTCCTAACATAGACTAAAGGAGAATGCACCACACAACTAAGTATTCGAAAGAAGAAAACATAGGATTTTCAAGAAAAATACTCACTTTTATTACTCAGCAAACATTTACAGAATGCCAACCAAGTCAGACTACAATACAAAAAAAAATATACAAAAAAATATAATAAAAATGTTCAGGCCTTGATCGGCGTGGACTCATCATCAGCTGCCCCCGGCACTATGGGCGGCTCCTTCGGCACCTCATACGGCTCGATGTCCTCGATGCTCGAGAGGTCGAAGACCTTGGCTACCTTCTCTTTGCCATCCTGAAAGCCCTGAAGATAAAGGTGAGCGAAGGCCTCGGCAAGCTTGTCCGCAAAGCCGACAGACTTTCGGAAGTCATCCACCATCTCAACGGATCTCCTCTCAGCAGCCGCAACCCTTTCCTTGGTGGCTGCAGCCCTTTCCTCAGAGATAGTAGCCCTGTCCTCGGCAGCAGCGACCTTCTCTTCTTCCTCTTGGGCTGCAGTCTCCCTCTCTGCCGCCCGGGCGTCAACCATTCTTGCGACCTCTTTCGCGTTCTCGGCCTGCTCCTCGGCTGCTTTCACCTCAATGGAGAGGGCATCGATCTGGAAGTCTCGAGCGGTGATGACTACCATGGCAGCTCCCAGTTGTTCTCCAGCCACCTAGGCACGCTCCACCTCAGCCGCTACCCGGCGCTCGGCCTCCCCGAGCTCCTCTGCTTGTTCAGTCTGCACCGCTTCCAGCGCTTCCTCTACCCTCTCGGCCCGATTCGAGCATCGGCGGCCTCTTGTTGGGTCTGGCGGAGGATAGCCTCACCTTGGTTGAGGATGTCCCTCATGGCGGCTAGGGAGTTTACCGACTACACCAGAGATATCGTCAGCACGAAATAGTTAGAAATTTTTTTGAAAAAATTTTATGAAGCAGAGTATTAACCCATAGATGAGCCACGAAGGCTTTCTAAAAGAGGCTGAAGCACCCTAACGGTGAAGCTCTCCTTGGAATTTTGGCAGGAAAATTTGGGAGATCAGCCGCTCCGCTATGCGGCCGTGGTTCATCATCGAGGGCCAAGAAGGGATTGCCCCGACCTCACCTCCCTCTGCGACCTCGGCCGGTCCCGGTGCCGTAGGTGCTGTGCCAGGGCTGACGACATCTCCTCCACTGATGGCCCTATTGCCGTCGGGTGTTCACTCGCTCGCTCTCCTGCAGACAGGCCTTCATCTGGGCTTGGCCCCACTTTTGGGTGAGCCGGTTCCATGGCCGAGGAGGTGGGCTCCGCGAGCGCGATAACCACCCCGACCCTCGCTCCCTCTGGAGGTGTGTCAGCCATGAGGTCGATGGCAAGATTGGCCTCTCGATCCTCCTGAGACTTGCATTCCAAGGGAGGAGGGGACCGTGCTGGGGACCGGTTCAGAGTCTGAATCCGCGGCCTCCCCCTTGGCCCCTTGGCGCCGTCAATGGCCCTTTTTCTCTTGACTGCCGCTCTCCTCGTGACATGGGCCAGTATCTTCATAACTGCACAAGTTAAGGGCTGAGATATAAGAAAAAGAAAAGGAAAGAAGAAACAAATGGAGGAATAGGAAGGGCCTGCAGCTGCTCACCACCGCTCGAGGAGATGCCTGCGAGCTGGAGATTCTCCTCCGACAAGAGCTGGTTGCAGCGGGGGACCACTGCAGTAAGCAGTTGCCTGAGTGCCTCCTTATCCCTAAGGACCAGCGACTGATCCTTGTTCGGCCTCATGTCTGGGTCTCCCCCCACCTCAGCCTCACCCCCTCAAGGTCGGCGAAGAAGAATTGGCTCTTCCATCCCTTGACAGGCGAAGGAAGAGCCAACTTAAGGGTTCGACCGGGCCTAGGCTGGAACAACCACCAGTCCGACTGTTGGCAAAGGGTGTAAAGATAGTGAAAGAGGGAAACCCTAGCCTCTATGCCTTGGAGGTGGCACAACACTATGAAGCTGCAGATGGTTCGAACGGAATTCGGAACCAACTGCGTGGGCGTTAGGGAGTATCGGTCAAGGAGTTTATTGAAAAAGGGATGATAGGACAGGCGAAGACTCACCCTGAGGGATACTTCGTACAGGATGATTCTTCCAGGCCAGAAGGAGGTCACCCTATCATCGGGGGTAGAGAGGAACAATCGGACACTGCTCAGAATCCTGTATCGGGCCCTAAGGTTCGCTAGTTCTTGACCAGTTATGGTGGACGCAGCTTCTTCTGGGGATTCTGCTCCAACCCTAGATGAGGGACTGGCAGCCACCGGACGACCCTTGGTGGGGGCCTGGCTGGCGATCCGCCATTGGGACAGAGGAATGAGGTCCTCGAAAGAAGAAGAAGAAGACCAGAAGGGCGTGGGAGATGAAGAGGTCCACTGTTGTGAGAAGGAAAATCGATCCTCAAGTGGGGCGGAGGAAGACCAAGATGGTGAAGAGGCCATGGAGGAAAAATAGGGAATGATCGGAGGGACTGACCTGAATAAAGGGTGAAGAACGGCGAGAAGAACAGTAGGGTTCAAAGGAGGAAGGCTCGAACGGGGTGCGAGCTCGGGAAGGAAGACAAAGATCTCATAAGCAAAATGTCAGGTCCAGAGCCCCCCCCGCTATACACCATTTTGAATCATCCCGCCTAGTCCAGCCAGCCACGTGGACACCCACCATTGGCGGTGTCACCTTGATAGGCGTTCGACGCGCGGAGTGCTCTTTCTTCAGCCAATCAAGAGGCATATGTAACGTGAGCTCCATGATGATAATGATGATGGTTGCTTTTTCATGGGTTTCGAAAGGACACCCCCATTTCGAGAAGGATTCTCCCAGATCTGATGATTGACAGGTGCGGTGGCGCTGCGATGCCCCATATCGCCTGCACTGAGAAACCACTGTCTCCAAGGACACGCGCCCCTCCATGATTGGTGACGCATCGAGATCAGCCACCTGGAGGTTTTACGCCCCTTTCGCCGGCCAGGGAGTGGGCCAGCATCATCTCAGGGGCAAGGAGGCATCTGATGTGGCTGATCGGGCCATGCTAGAGCTAACAGGAGGGGCAACTGATGGAACCCCAGCCTCAGACTCCAAGATCCCCTTGGCCTCGGACTCCAGGTCTCCTCGACCTTGGACCACCTGATACTGCCACGTGGCCCACTAACACCTGCAACTACCACGTGGCTCACTAGCCATCTACAACAGCACGTGGCCACTACCCGTTATGGCGCACGCCTGACACGGCTAGACCCACCTACCACCTGCGATGCCGCATCTGGCAGGGGGCTGGCAGGGCGGGACACCCTTGACATGCTCAGTGGAAACCTCTGAGATGCTCAGTGTTTGTTGCAACCTATCTTTGTCAGCCTTGCCGCCTGTCCACTACCAGACAGTAACGTCTCAGAATCAACCATCTTCCAAAAGCAGGTAAAAGGGACCTTCGGATAGGTATAAGAACCTTCACTCACAATGAGAGAAGGGATCTGAACTCCAAGTCCTCTAATTAATTTTTAGTTCTTTCTTCACTGTTTCCCAAATTACTTACTCGAGCGTTGGATGATCCCTACCGATGTAACCCGTCCATGAAGACTTTTTTACAGGAATCCCGTTGAGGAGATACCTTTAAGTGCTTGCAAGCAACCCAACCTTCGAATTGATTGTAATGCTTACGTACACCCTCTGGCATGGCTAGACTCTACTCAAGAGCGTTTGTTACATACCTATGCACCAGTGAGCTAATTTAATACTTTATCTTCATCGAGTATTATCACCATAAAATTATTTCCGATAAGATGCTCTTGTGCCATGACATATCTAGTATGCCACCTATCCTTTGGTTATCCATAAATAGAACTTACATGATACGGCCATGCAGTGCTCCAACATTACTCCCCCAAATGTACATCTCATTGGTGAAAATCTTCTTCTTCCTTTTTTTTTTTTTTTAAATCTATCTTAGAGCTCTAAGACTCTTCATTTTCACTTTGGCTGTCGGAGGGGTCACTCTGGGAAAACTTTGGGCCCTTAACGTTTTTCTTTGGGTGTAGAAAAATGAGCTGGCAGTGTGGCATCCATTATTCGGTCGCATTCCGCCTCAGTTTATGTATGGAAGGCTAGATATATATCAATAAGGAAAAAAAAAAAAAGACTTCAACAAAAGTAATTTTTTTTTTTCAATATATCCCAAAAAAAATTCAAATTTCTTTACATTTTCCGCCACCTATTCCATATGAACAGAAAAAATTGCAGAACCGTTGACAAAACGGGAAGCCCGATTATTTCGGTTGGTCGTTTTCCTAAACCGTAGCCAACGGGCTCTCTTCCCTCCCCTTAATAATAGAGATAGGTAGAGAGTTGAGAGGCTGTGTCCCCCTGATCCAATTTTCCGGCGAACCAACGGGAAAACAGGCACGAGAAAGAGAGCGAGAGGAAGAAGAAAAGAGAATGGCCAGCACTGAAGAAACAGTAGGAAACCCCGACGCCTTCCCCGCAGTGAACGTCTCCAGAGAACTTAACCATGGCGTCCCCGAAGAATTCCCCGCCGACCCATCTCCTCTAATGTTGCCACGGCGAAGGAGCTCAAGGTAATATTAACCGACACCTCTATAATTTCTTTTTTTCTTTTTTCTTTTTATAAGGCTCCAAAACTGCATGGAAATCGATATCTAATGAAGGAAAAGAAAGAGATTTGGTCAACAACACCATGGCGTAGTGATCTTAAACTAGTTATTGGTCTGAATGGAAGGAGGAGTCAGAGGCGAGGGCGAGAGAAAAGGCCAAGGGCGATGCGGCGGCAAAGTGTGACTTGGGCAGCACTCTGTTGTCGGTTCTCATGGTCTCCGGCGTGGTCGTCGCCGCCGTTGGGGTGGCATTCTTTGTCACAAAGAAGTTGAAAGAAACATAAACCTGAGAGCAAGTTAGAGAGCTCTCCTTTAATTATTTCTTCATTCAAGCTTCGAGTTCTTCCTTTCTCTTCTTCTTTGGTGGCCAGAAGATCCGAGAAAGGTCATTGTTGTCACGATCATGTTTTTTATTTTGAAGTGAAAATTTTCTGATGCCAGCTGTTTTGTAATACATATTGAAGTGTAATAAAAACTGCGTATACTTTTATTGCATTGCATTTATCTCTTTCCTTTTACTTATAATATTAGAATAATCCTAATCCTGATACTTTTAAACTCAGCCTGGGGATGCTGGATCCAGCATGTACTTTCTAAAGAGACTCTATAATTGGAAACTTTTCAACTCTTCTTGGACTTTTTATGTTGGTAATGCATGGCCATTCATTTACCATCACCATTTTTTTCAAAATGAATAATTGACTAGTGTTGGTATCAATAGAACCGTGGAATAGGGACGACTCACCTGTTTCACGGTGGTGCAGTGGATGCCTCCGGCGAGGATCGTTGGTCGTCGGGGGGCTACAAGAGTCTTCGAAGATGCCTACACCCCTGAGCCGCGGTGCCAGAGAGGGAGAAAGCAATGGGAGGAAGAGAAGAAGCTGGATGTTCTTCTCTCTTTCTACTTAACCAGGAGTCCGTCTCCCCTTCTTATATATCTTGTCCGGGAGACAACTCATTTAAGGGTTATGGGTGGACGTCACCTTCGGTCGGAGTCCGTGTTCCTCATGGGTGGCTCCATCCCTGCTGCAAGAAGAACAGGGGCTGAAACAGTTTCAGCCCCTATTTCGTAACAATCTCCCACTCGTCCACACAGGACCTTACTTTTAATGCCATCTCACCTCTCTCCTCTTGCAGTGCAGTGGGGTGTGCGACCCGATGAAATTCATACACAGTGACACACAGTGAAAATGCTGCACTAAGTTAATGAATAACTAATGCGGTCCATTAAACGATGCAATCCAATCTCGTCTGTATCCCAAAAAATCCGATCACACCATAATCAAGTACTCTCAATCCCTCAAGCATTTAATCTAAGCAGTACTTGAAAAAAAAAACACTAAGTCAAGTATCTGTGTCCATAATCATATGCAACTCACGCACATGATTGCCTGGGCTATGGATCACAACAGATAAGATGCGGTCGAGAATAATCTTCCTTGAACGCTCATACCAATCCATCTTTGTCCAGTTGACTTCCTAGGATTATCTCATGTGGCCGTATTAATTTTATGACCCTGGAGGATAAGGCTAAGAAAGCCATCCTGAACTTCAACTTCATGATATAGGCTCAAGTCCAAGGACACTACAAAGTTGTAGGGCTCACACGGTAATGGAGATGGAGTATCCCGTTACCCCTACTGGATTGACTTTAGCACATGCAACATAATGCATGTTACAGTGGAGCTCCCACTCAGTGGACTATGTCATACTCAAACATCGTACGAACACAAGTCCATGCATCACAAAGTTGCCTGATTCTAGCACACACCAATGCTCCCAGTTCGGCTACAACAGTAGGCTTTAGCACGGATATGTGGATATACATGTACATACTCCGTACTCGACTCTTCTGAGTCTCATCTCAGTCCAAACTGAGGCAACTTATTATAATAATTTATGTAGCCCATTTTGCAACTTATGCAATCTGCAACTCATATAGTCTGTAACTCATACAGTATCATATGCAACCCATGCATTCACTCAAGCATCTATGGCTACTTTAGTCTCATCCTGCCCACTACAAAAGTGTCATGTTGATCACCCCTGTGAGTGGGCTGATAAAAGCCTGTGACATTTATACACATATGTGCCTATCAATATGAACTCATCATGATAATAATGAAAACAAGCATTTCATTTTAATATAAATAACACACAGTCTACAATATCCATACAATCCCTGTCTGTCAGATACAATGCAGACCCAGACTCTTCATATGAGTCTGGAAGACATCTCTAGCAATAGGCTTAGTCAATGGATCAGCCAACATCCTGCTAGTAGGGATATGTCTAAGGGTAACCTCTCCTTGCTTGACCATATCTAGAATGAAGTGATATTTAATGTCAATATGCTTAGACCTTCCATGATACTTGGAATCTTTAGCATATTGCAATGCTGCCATGCTATCGGAACATATCTGAATAGTCTCATGAGCACTGGCTGATATCTCGAGTCATCTCAAGAACCTCCTCAGCCACACGGCCTCCTGGACAGTAGCTGAACAAGAAATATATTCGGCTTCCATAGTGGACAGGGCTGTGCAGTTCTGTTTTTTACTGCACCAAGAGATAGCTCCACCTCCAAAGATGAACATATATCCTGAAGTGGATTTACACTCATCTCTATCACCAGCCCAATTAGAGTCACAAAAACCCTTTAATCTCAAATTTCCTCCTTGATAACATAGGGCGAGATTAGCAGTACTACGAAGGTAGCGAAAAATCCTCTTTACTGCTTCCCAATGAGTAAGCCCTGTGTTGCTTTGGTACCGATTGACCAAGCCTACTGCAAAGCTAATGTCAGGACGTGTACACAACATAGCATACATCAAACTTCCCACAGCACTCGCATAGGGAATCCTGCTCATCTTCTCTTTCTCCTCATCCGTTCTAGGGCACTGATCAATACTCAAAGTGCAGGCATTCTCTATTAGGGTATCAATGGTTTTGAATAGTGCATTCGGAATTGTTCCAAGATTTTTTGAATATAAGTTTTTTGAGACAGACCAAGAAACATCTTAGCACGATTCCTTAGGATCCTCACTCCTAGCACAAAATTCACCTTACCCATATCCTTCATCTCAAAAATGGAGGACAACCACTCCTTAGTGGAATTAATCACCCCTATAGAACTCCCAGCTATTAGGATATCATCCACATACATCGCTAAAAACAGAATCCCATCGTCTGCTTTCTTAATGTATACACAGTGGTCCTTCTCAATCATGGTTAAGCCAATTGATGTAATGGCTTTATGAAATATGAAGTACCACTGCCTGGATGATTGCTTGAGACCATATATGGATCTTTTAAGGTGGCACACTTTGCCCTCCTTTTCTTTAGCCACAAAGCCCAAAGGTTGATCCATGTAGATTTCTTCATCCATGCTTTTATTAAGAAATGCTATCTTGACATCCATCTGATGTAGCTCTAAATCTAACTGAGCTACCATAGCTAAGATCAGGCGAATGGAGGCAAATCTCACCACAGAAGAAAATGTCTCCTCATAGTCTACACCCTCCATCTGGGTATAGCCCTTCGCTACAAGTCGAGCCTTATACTTATCGATTGACCCATCAGCCTTGCCCTTTATCTTTAGGACCCACTTATTTTCTATAGATTTGCGCCCAGCGGTAAGTCTACCAGGTCCCATACATGGTTCCTATCCATAGACTCCATCTCATCTTCCATAGCAGCTAGCCACTCTTTACGAACTGATGAATCAAGTGCCTCATGAACAGAGACAGGCTCATCTGGATCCAACGAGACATAGAGAAACACATTCCTTCGACCTCAAAGTATCGCCATGGAACTATTCCACATGTACTTCTCCGTAACAATGGATCTAGACTTTGAGAGCTACTCCCTGAAGGTACATTAACCCTTATGAGTGAGCTCCCATTGGGCTCAGCCTATGCACTCCCACTGGGCCCAGCACCCCCACTATCTGTGGCGATATCTGGAACAGGCCGTAATGCCCCTCCCTTGCTAGAGATAGTAGGAAGGTCCTCCTGTAACTCATACAGGGTTAGGTCCTTCTTGATCTCACCAATGCTTGAAAATTCATTCTCTATGAATTTCACATCTATGGACTCTATTTCAATCAGTCCTCCATCAGGATGTTCACCATACATCACGTAACCCTTAGAATTTTGAGGGTACCTAATGAACATCTTTTTGCTGGCCTTAGGACCTAGCTTTCCCAACTTATGGGAGGTGTTGTGAACGTATCCTGCTGAACCCCACAGGCGTAAATGATCTACATAAGGTCTCGCGCCATACCATAACTCATATAGTGTGAAGGACACCGATTTATTGGGTATGTGGTTAAGGATGTAGGCTGCAGTCAAAAGTGCATCATCCCAGAAACTAATCGGGAGATTTGCCTGCGCCATCATTGACCTAACCATATCTAGTAAAGTCTTGTTTCGACACTCTGCAACACCATTTTGCTGCGGCGTCCTAGGAATGGTGAGCTGCCTGCGTATCCCTTTCTCCCCACAAAGCTTCTGAAATTGATCAGATAAATATTCATGACCTCTATCAGTCTGGAGAGACTTCACAGTCTTCTCCTTGTGATTTTCCACCTCAGCTAAGAAGCAGCGAAAGCAATCCAGCACTTCATAGCGGTGGGAGATTAGGTACACATACCCAAATCGCGAATAATCATCGATGAATGTGAGGAAATAAGATGCGTCATGGCGTGCTCTGACACTCATGGGTCCATAGATATCTGAGTGTACTAGCTCTAATGGCTGAGAGGCCCTAGAAGCCTTACCAAAAGACTTTCTTGATGCCTTTCATATCAAACAAGACTCACATACATGTAGGCTTATTTTGCTGAGGGGGCCCAATAGCCCTTCTCTAGCCATCCGTGCCATCCTATCTTGGCCCACATGACCAAGTCTAGCATGCCATAGTGAAGAATTATCACATGCAGGAAAAGAATCACAAGCATATGAAGAGTAAGAATCAGATATTTCCACATCAAGTCTGAAAAACCTATACGATAAATAGCCATAAAAGGATAACACACCATTCAGATATATAAAATACAATCATCAGAAAAACAAAAGGTATAGCCAAGAGCTAACAGGGCAAGTATAGAGCATAGATTACACCGGATAGTTGGAACGTACAAAACATCATGTAGGAGCAATACATGTCCTCCTCGCAACCTAATGTGATATGCTCATACACCCAACACCTGCTCATGCAGACCGTTCCCAAGAATAATATATTGCGTGCCAGCAGAAAGCCGGTGAAAATCGATAAAACCAGCTCGATCTCGAACTATGTGTTTGTTTGCTTCCATGTCTACGATCCAATCAGGGAGAGTGTCAGCAACTAATGCATATGAACAAACATAGAGAGAGGTTAATGTGGAATATACCTTCTTTGGTTTTGTGCATTCACGAGCGAAGTGGCCTTTTATACCACAGTTGTAACATTTGATCTTTGCCATATTTTTCTTATCCTTTGGTTGGCCTTTCTTAGGCTTGGCTACCTTCTTTTCCTTGAAACTCTGTGAACCTTTCTTGTCACTGGATTTACTCCTTCTACCTCTAGAACGCAAAGCTTCAGAGTGAGCCACATAGGCAGAGGAGTGGGAACTCTCTATGCGCTCAACCTCCAGCTTGAGATGATGAGATATGTCCTCAAAAGTCTTGATGTGCTCACTATGAGTCATCAAGAGCTTCATCTGACTCCACTGAGGATTAGGTAGCAAACAAATCACTGCAAGGACCTTCTGCTCCTCAGTGAGATCAACCCCAGCCTCCCTTAGATCCCTAATCATGCCGCTCATCACGCGGAGATGTTCAGACATTGAATGATTGGGATCTTTGACATGTTGCATAAATTTAAGATTCAAGGCCTGTAGCCTTGTTGCTGAGGTCTAACTAAACCGAATCTTGAGCTGGTTCCACATATCCTGAGCAGTTGAAAATCCCTCAAAATCTCCAATCAGGTCATTGTGCATATAGCTTAACATAGTGAAGCATGCACAACGATCCTTCTTTACCCATTTTTCATAGACTTCGTGATCCTGACGGTTCTATTTAGAGGTACCAGGTTCTGGTGGTGTCATACTGTGTGTCAGGGTTTCCAAGACTTCTTGCTCATTGAGTAGATATTGGATCTTTCGGTGCCACACATTATAATTTTGTCCTTCCAATTTCTTGCCTCTATCAAGGCCAGCTACACCAGATCGGGAGGCCATCACTACATTTGGTCAAGCAAAATATGGACATCGGGCACATAATCAGTGTATATCTCTATTTGAAAAATATTTAGATTTCAAATAATTTACTTATAAATGAGATCGAAAATTTTGCTAAGCTCATCATCATCACTCATTTAATAAGATAGAACACTGAATCCAATAATTTTTCATAGAACATATCTATGTTGTCCATAAAATTAGCATTGGAACAAATCCGCATATGCTATATCAAGCATATATTTCATGACAACTAAAGACATAAATCAATATATATATATATATATTATTTATGTACCAAGCATAAATAAACATGCTTGTAGAAAATACATAACAATTTATATAAATGCCCCCCATGCACTAAGCATAAATTATTATGTCAATAATAATAAGATGCAAAAATATGCATAAATCATATTTATACACTAAGAATAAATAAATATGCAACCAGAAAAAATTTCACAGGAAAAAGCAGACAGAATGGCAACAAAACCATTCATGCATAGAGCATAAACCCCCATACCACATCAAGAAAATTTCCAATAAATTTTCTATGATATTCTATGAATTTTTCTAATTTTTCTACATTTTTTTGTGATTTTTCTGCATTTTTTTTTTTTTTTCTAGATTTTTTGTAATTTTAAAATACCCAAAAAAATCTGAAAAAATAATTTTAAATGCCACGCAGGCACTGACGTCAGCCGGACTCGACACATGGACTACCACATCGGCGGGGCCCATAGCCACGTAAGCTGCCATGTCATAGTCAATTTTCTTGATTTTTTTTTATTTCATATTACGAAAGGATAGAATTGCCCTTGATTAGTTCTCGAATTTACGGGTGATGCCACCCATAAACTCTCGAACTCAGCCATGTGCGCTGCACACACGGCCGTGATGCAGGGCCATCCCGGCCCTTCGGCAATCGGGACGGAGCTCCAGACGGGAGAGGAGGGACCGCTAGCCTCCGGAGAGGCTCCGGCGGCCTGGCGTCCCACGGACGCACATAGAGCCGCCGCCCTTCGTGGCGGTGGATAGGGCTTCCCTGGCCCTCCGGCAGCCGAGGAAGAGAGGGGGAGGTCCTCCGACGTCGGCGGAGATGACGCCGGTGGCCGTTCGGAGTCTGATAGCCCCGAACGGCCATCACAAATTTTTTTTTGACTGCGGCTCCCATGGCCACAGCAGTGGGGCAGGCGACGGCGTGCGGCCACCGCTACCTGCTCCTCCGCCTCTTCCCCCTTGCCAGCCGCCGCCTGAAGTGTGGTTATGGCCGGCGAGGCTCTGATACCATTGTTGGTATCAATAGAACCGTGGAACAGGTGACGACTCACCTGTTTCACGGTGGCACAGCGGATGCCTCCGGCGAGGATCATCGGTAGTCGGGGGGGGCTACAAGAGTCCCCGGAGATGCCCACACCCCTGGACCGTGGTGCCAAAGAGGGAGAAGGCAATGGAAGGAGGAGAAGAAGCTGGATGTTCTTCTCTCTCTGTCTACCTAACCGGGAGCCCGTCTCCCCTTCTTATAGTCTCGTTCGGGAGACAACCCATTTAAGGGTTATGGGTGGACGTCACCTCCGGTCGGAGTCCGTGTTCCTCGTGGGCGGCTCCATCCTAGCCGCAAGAAGAACAGGGGGAAGAACAGGGGCTGAAACCGTTTCAACTGTTTCAGCCCCTATTTCGTAACAACTAGTTTTAAACATTTTCAAACTTTAGTATTTAGATCATTTCCTATATCCAAAAATAAAATCTTACTATAATTTAGCCAATGATTATTTCTTTATAATCATATTCTTTGTAGTTTTGAAGAGAAAAGTTACTTTCTAGAAATTGTTTATTTTGAATTCATCAATTTTGGATGGGATTTTTTTTACATGGCAATTTAATAGCTTTGAATGCCATTTTTCATTTAAATAGTGTTGAGGAATTTGGTAGTTTTATAAATATATATTAAAATTTTTTTGAAGTAGTGTTGGCTTTTGGTTAAGTTCCTGATATTTGATTATCATGTTGCTTTTGGTTAAGTTCAGTAATTGAAGATTCTTCAAAGCTATCAATTCAGTTATTGGGAACTAGGTAGCTTCACACTTTGGAAGAGAAGATCGAGAAGATTGAGTCATCAATCAGCACCTCAGCTGATGGATTGAAGATTGAGCTTCAAAATATTTTTGATAAGATTAAAGGTATTGGTGGTGACTCAAATGTTTATTCCAAATATAATGCGGAGCTACAAGAAAAGGTTATTGCAGCTACTTTCCTTGTTGACAAATTGATTAATGATTTTTCAAGAAAAAGAAATGAGACAAATTTTAGAGGAATTGAAGAGACTTTTAAATTTTTGAAGTAATGTTTCCTACCCTTCCTGCTTCTCCAGCTGATCCAGTCACTCAACGCCAAGCCAGTTCAACTCCAATCCAACCAATTATCCAACCTATCTTAGATTATCTTTAGACTCTAGGACTTTAAGTATTGTACATGAATGTTCGCTTTAAAGTTAGATTGATGTTTTTAATACCTACCTTGTACTTAGGACTCTTAAACTATGCTATATGTTTTCATTTAACTTGTACTTGAACTTATGTAATGAATATGAATGCAATGCATGATTTTTTGAAATTAGCTTTGATCCTTGCAAAATGAATGAACACTGTGATGCTTGATTTCTATTTTGATTGATTTATATTCCAATCTGAGCAATAACTACCCTATGCTTTCTTAACCTTTTTGTTGATAACCAAAAAGGGGGAGAAAGAGTAGTATATGCATGCGGACTTTAATGGACTTTAAGCAATCATGTAGTATGCACATATATGAGTTATCTTACTTAAGGGAAGTCTAGTTGAGTTGATAAATATTTGAATTGATATCCATTTGAATCAATAGTTTGAATTGAGCTTTTTGATAACCTTTATCCTTTTGGAACAGTAATGCAATAAACTTGTTGAAATATCGTTAAATATCACTCTATTTGAAAAGTTATCTAATTTGAAGTTTAAAATGTAATTTTGTATGCATATACTCAATGTTTTTGTCATTATCAAAAATGAAGAGATTGTTGAACCATTTATTGATTTTGATGATTAGCAAAAACCATATGAGTATATTTCTTATGTTACTAATGAGTTTGACAAAGTATTTCAGGGGCTTAAATGGTTAAATATTCATAACTCAAGAAAAATTGAGTTTGGATCTATTTCTAATGTTAAGTGTCAAGTTTCAGACATTAAAACCGACTCTAGAGGGATTAAAGTCGACTCCGGAGCGTATCGAAATAGTTTGGCACTTTCGGCACGATTTATAGCCGACTCCAGAAAAATTAGAGCCGACTCTAACCTGAGAACATAGAACCTCTTTTCTACGTCAAAATTAGAGCCGACTCTAACATGAGAATAGAGACTACATTTTCTGGGACATAGTTAGAGTCAACCCTAAGGAAGTCAAAGCCGACTCCAGCACAGAATGTGTCGATCCCACGGAAAGTTAGAGCCAACTCCGCGATGAAAGATTCTTACTAGTTCAAGCATCCCGACTTAGAGCCAACTCCAAGCTAGATTAGAGCCAACTCTAATCTGTTTGAGGTGATTTTTAGGAGTGTCAGAAATGACTCTAGAGGTTATATTTTTTCAAATAAACCTTAACAGCTCTTTTCTTTTTCATGATAAACACATCTGCAAGCACTTTTAACGGCTACTTTGCATCAAAATATGGATTAAGAGAAGATTATAAAAGGAAGGTTCTGACCGTTTGAAACAAGAAGAGAAATCAAGAAAATAATAGAGAAATATCAAGAGAGAAAGCTTAGATTTGAAATCCCAAGTGTTTGAAAAAGAGTTTAGAGAAATCCAAAGTATTCAAAAGCTAACTCTGAAGGATTTTCATCAAATAGAAAAAGAAAAGCNCCCAATCCACCTCCGAATACTAATCATAACCCCAACTTCAATCCGAATCCTACCGTCGTAACACCACTGCCTCAGTCGATTCCGGCCTTTGCCCCTTCGTTTCGGCCCTTGGATGCCCCTCCCATCCCCAGTACTCCATCCCAAATCCTAGCTTCCAAGGCTTGATGGTGCAAAACCCCAGCATCCAGCCTTGTGGGGTCTTAGATCCAGTTTTGATCATGTTGCTATTGAAATTGATCTGGATGGGTCTAGTTGGGCCATATTCTATATGCAATTATTTTTTTCCTTACAGTGATGTTGCAAATTATCTGAGTGGCTGACAAAATGGAAATGGCTAAGCATACTTATTATTACCATCGTCCAGTAAAGCTTCCTTATCGTCCATGTGATTAGAATGTGGAACATCCATCTAAGACTATAGTTTGGGATGGTTGTCATTTCTTTTAAAAATAAAAATATAATTTTTATTTTATTTTTAAATTTATAATAAAAAAATATCGTTGATCATTATCATTATTCTTCTTTTTTACAATTTTGATAACAAAAATATATTTGATAACTATTGTTATTTTTATTTTTATTTCTTTTATACAATAAGAAATGCTTTTAAGAAGCTTTTTTTTCATAAAATTATTTTTATTTTGAAGGAAAAATCATCTGCAAATATTTTCCTAGAAAGCCTTTACCTAGGGAAAGGCTCGAAATTTTTTATTTTTTTTTGAGGCAAAAGCATCCTCTAATTTTTTTTTCATGATAAGCAAAATTTATGGAGGCAACAAGATTTTAACTAAAATCATAGGAATGTAGAGAGCTATCTCGCTCTAACAAAAGAACTATCTTTCTCAACTTCTAACTATGCCCTAACTCCCTCTTTTCCACCCAGCCCCTCCTCTCCTCCACTGGCCCACCGACCTCTCGACTTCTGCTTGTGCCCTAACTCCCTCTCTACCACCCAGCCCCTCCTCTACTCCACCGACCCCACCGCCCTCCCATCGGATGCCAACGATGACGACGACCAATACCCCCGATCTCCTACTAGTACGACCCTCGCCCCCTCCGTGACGTCCCCGCCCTCCTCTTCTCCTCTTGACCATTGCCCTTGGCTTCGTCACCGTTGCCCGCCGCAACCCTGCCGCCTCCCGTGCCTCCTTCATCTTCGATGCTGCCTCCTTTTCCTGCATCCTCCCCTCCTCCAATCTCCTCTCCTCTCCCTCTCCCTTTCCCCTCCTCTTCCACCCAGCCCCTCCTCTCCTCCACCGACCCCCCGCCCTCCCGCCGGAGGGCAACAATGACGACAACTAGTTCCCCTGATCTCCTACCAGTATGGCCCTCACCCCCTCTGTGACCTCCTTGCCCTCCTTTTCTCCCTCTCGACCATTGCCCTTGGCTTTGTCGCTATCGCCCACTGCAACCCTGCCGCCTCCTTCATCTTGATGCTGCCTCCTTTTCCTATGTCCTCCCTGTTAATGCTGAAGCGTTAGCTTTAAAAAAAAACAAATGCCAATGTTTTTAAAATCCCAAATGCAAATGCCAACCATTTTTAAAATCCCAAATGCCTGACCATTTTAAAAACCCAAATGTCCGACCGTTTAAAAATAAACCAAACGCCCGTAGTTTTTAAAAAAACTAAATGCTGGCCATTTTTAAAAATAAAATGTTAGCCATTTTTTTTAAAAAAATGCACTTTGGAAAAAAAATTGACGCCCATTTAAAAAAAAAGTCTATAAATAGGGCGCCAACCCAGCCTTTCATAGAATGAGAAAAATTGAAAGTAATACTTTTCAAAGATTGCTGATCGCCTATTGAGATCGTGCCGCCAATGGACATTGGAGTTTTGGCTTCCGAGTTGTATCTTGGAGGAGAGCGTGCGGTCCAATTTTTCTTCGCACGAGAAGGGGATCAAATTTTCTTTAGGACAGTGGTTTAATCCGCCTACCTCCCAGGCCTGACTCTTTAACTTATTTTTTATTTTAAAATATTTTTTTTCACTGAATATAATCTGCCACACACCATAAATTTTATTTTCTATATTATATATATATATATATATATGAATACTTATATATTCCTAGTTGGAAGCACATAAAAATTATTTTTCAATAACAATCTAAAGGAGATTTGGTTTTGGATAAGATCTGATCTCTTGGTTTGGATGCGATCTGATCTTTTCGTGGGTTCAAAGTTGTTATCTTTTTTTGTTTTCATTTGCCTTTTGATCTGAATGAATAATCTGCTTCTTTGAGTAGGAGAAATGGAAACTTTATCAGATCCTACCATGATTTAAATAGGAAAAGAAAAAATATTTATGGTTGGCTTTTTTGTGCTTCTTCTTTTGGTGTTTTGTTATTCATATTAAATAGTTTATGTTTTCTTTTTTATTTATGTGTGTGTGCGTTCATCTATGAATCTTGTCCATATCTTCTCATGTTAGCAATGTCAATTATAGTGTATGATGTTGTGTATGATATGATTGTTAGTTATGTCATGGGATCATTTTTGCTTCACTAAAATTTTTGTACTATTTGTTGTAATCCTAAATATTGTTATTAAGGTGACAGTGATGGTTATTTCGCTGAGATAAGGTTGGCCTTATCTAAGGCTAGTTTGTTGGTTTCTTTTAGCTAATTTTAAAATGATAAAAGAAAAAGTTAAAATGTTTAATGCCATCTCCTGATGATGTGGGGGTAAGCACAACATGAATTATGGGTAGTGAAACAATTTCATGAATTCATTGCTATGCATGTTTATGATGCTCATATGTAGATTATATTTTGTAGTTCTTTTGTGAAGTAGCATGATCAATTATTGTCATTCATGTGGCATAATTAGTCTTTCTCTGTTTAATGAACATTACTGCCCATATCATTAGCCCATCCATTATTGTAATTTACATATAAAATGTTTACAAGTGGCTTGAGTTATTCTTTCCTAATTGTGCATGCATGCCCAAGTGGTTGTTGCAGTTGCAGTCCTTCTGGCTGTTCAAGTAGTTAAGTTATTCAGAAATGTAAGAGATAATATTTTAAAATATAAGATCAAAACATAATTTGGCAGATCTTTTAACCAAAGGCCTTTCAAAGGCTACGATTTTTGAGACATTGAGGGGGATGGGCTTAAGCCCATATATTAGTCACTAGAATGGACCCCTACCATCATGGTAACCCCATGGTTAAGGTTCAAAGGAAAATGATCTCTGAGGTGATATCTGGAAGCACCGCTTTAGGAGTCTTTCTCCATTCCATCCCTATGGTGTGGTGCTTTATTGTGATGGTTAGGTTGAGTATAGCTCTTAATAGATTCAAGGCTGTAAATTCAGCTAGGTATAATTTTGTTGCATATACCCTTGGAGGATCTATCTTATTGAGCATAGCTCTTAATAGATCCAAGACTATAAATTCAGCGAGGTATGATTCCATTGCACGTACCCTTGGAGGATTTACCTTAGTGAGAGTAGTTGTGGGGCTACGACTATGGGACTGGGGCAAATCTCTAGTAACTCTCTTGAAAATCAAGGCAAGCGCATGGCCTAAATAGCGCTAACCCGCATTATGATTAGCTCATCTTCATACTGTGTGCATTTTATACCAAATGCAAGTTCAAACCTAAAAAGCATTTGCACTAAGCATAGTAAAATTTTAAAGTTTTAAAATTGCTTACTAAATTTAATTTATTTATTTTTTTTTTGTGGGGGATTGTTAGTGCCGAAGCGTTAGCTTTAAAAAAAACAAACACCAGCCATTTTTAAAATCCCGAACGCCTGACTATTTTAAAAACCCAAATGTCCAGCCGTTTAAAAATAAACCAAACGCCCGCAGTTTTAAAAAAACAAAATGCTAGCCATTTTTAAAAAAAAAACATCAGCCATTAAAAAAAAAACAAATGCTCTTTGGAAAAAAAACTGATGTCGAAAAATTGAAAGTAACAACTTTGTATTTTTTTTTGAAGATTGCTGATCGGCATCCTGTTGAGATCGTGCCACCAACGGACATTGGAGTTTGGGCTTCCAGGTTGTACTTTGGAGGAGAGCATGTCGTCTTGTGTGTGCCACTTATGAACGTTGGAGTTCTAGCTTCCAGTTGTACCTTGGAGGAGAGCATGTGGTCTTGTGTGGTCCAATTTTTCTTTGCACGAGAAGAAGACCAAAACTCCTTTAGGGCACTCTTTAACTTATTTTTATTTTGAAATAATTTTTCTTTTCAATGATTATAATCTGCCACACACCACAAATTTTATTTTTATATATATATATATATATATATATATATATATATATATACGAATACTTATATATTCCTAATTGAAAGCACATAGAAATCATTTTTCAATAACACTCCCCTCCTCCAACCTCCTCTCCCTCTCCCTTTCCCCCTTCTCTTTCCTTTGACCATCGTCTTCCCACCAGTCCCTCCCCTTGCCCCTGCCCCTGCCCCCCAGCAACCCTCGACCCCGAGCCAGCAAAGGCGATCCCTACTTCTAACCCTAGCACTAAGGTGGGAGGTAGAGAGGGGGGCAGGGATCGGCAAAGGGCGGTGAGGATCGCATGGGAGAAGCTGGTCCGATGGTCCCGGTCGTGGTGATCCAAGGCCAAGAGCGACGTCCTTGAACTGTCAGCAGAAGATGAACTATCAGCAAGGTATGGTGAGTTCTCCTTGGATGTGTAGGAACTTTCTCAATGTTAATTTTAACTGTCTTTTAATCGAATAATTCAGCTGAATTGAAGCATTTTGTAAACTCATTCCGAGATTATAGATTTTTCAACCAGAGTTGTTGCCTTGAACAAGAACTTGAACGTCCATGTTTAGTAAGCGTATATAATTAGAGATGCACGCTGAGACATGCTATGTTCCCATATGATGGGAAGTTGTTTCAGTTGATTCTGGTGTTACAAACATGCAGTCCTGAACAACTAAATCATGTGATAAGTGGTTGGATATGTATATTGCGAATGGTAACTGATATGACTGATCCCGCATCGTCAGAATAAAGGTAACGGCGGCCCCGGGACCCACCGGTCCCGGGGTGCACCGGCATTTCCCCGCCCCCGGACCCATCGGGTCTCGGGGTGGGGTCATCATCTCTTGGCCCCAGGACCCCACCAGTCCCGGGGTGCACCGGCATTTCCCCCCCCGGGACCCCATCGGGTCTCGGGTGGGGTCATCATCTCTTGGCCCCGGGACCCCATGGTCCCGGGGTGCACCGACATTTCCCCTCCCCCGGGACCCCATCGGGTCTCGGGGTGGGGTCATCATCTCTTGGCCCCGGGACCCCACCGGTCCCGGGGTGCACCGGCATTTCCCCCCCCGGGACCCCATCGGGTCGGGGTGGGGTCATCATCTCTTGGCCCCGGGACCCGGTCCCGGGGTGCACCGGCATTTCCCCGCCCCCGGGACCCCATCGGGTCTCGGGGTGGGGTCATCATCTCTTGGCCCCGGGACCCCACCGGTCCCGGGGTGCACCGGCATTTCCCCGCCCCCGGACCCCATCGGGTCTCGGGTGGGGTCATCATCTCTTGGCCCCGGGACCCCACCGGTCCTGGGGTGCACCGGCATTTCCCCCCCCCGGGACCCCGTCGGGTCTCGAGGTGGGGTCATCATCTCTTGGCCCGGACGCCATCGGTCCCGGGGTGCACCCGCATTTCCACCCCGGGACCTCCTCCGGTCTTGGGGTGGGGTCATCATTTCTTGACCCCGAGACCCCCACCGGCCTTGTGGTGCGACGACATTCACCCACCCTTGAGACCCCTTTCGGTCTTAGGGCGGGGGTCATCAGCAATAGGCATGCAGCTCGACCGTCAAGGAAAATGGCGATTCCAGGTCGCACGGTGCACCCACGTGATTCTCAGTACGCCCATGATTGCGCCCCATTGCGGAGGGCCATACCTCATAATGGCGCATGGTGCATTGCATGTCCCTGTGCATGGCCATGCCTCGCTGCGGCGTACGATTCACCACCACGTGTAACTGTGCTCGGTCATATCAGCCGATGGCGCGCACTGGATGCCTTCGCAGCTGTCGGACACGTATGATATCACGTCAGCAAGCAGTACAGGATGCCTTCGGCACGCATAGCGATGGTACGGTGTGATCTCCGAGACAGTAAGATAAGGTATTCAGACAATATAAAAGCACGTGCTCGCGCTGTAAGTGGGATCTGAACTCTGGTTTTCTGAACTCTGTTTTCTGAGCTTTCTTCCTCCCAGAAAAACCCTAACCGCCTCAATTCTCTTCGCTGAGCGGTTCTTTGTCTGAGCCGAGTGACTGACTTGATCGTCGGAGGGTCCCTACCGGTCGGTCTCCGGACTTGTCTTGCAGGACTCCGAGGAGAAGGATGTCCGTCTTCCTCGACGTTTGAGGAAGGGACTTGTCTTGCAGGACTCCGAGGAAAAGGACGTCCGTCTTCCCCGATGTTTGAGGAAGGTGACTTGGCGTCATCAGATTGGCGCGCCAGGAAGGGGGAGTGTGAGAAAGACGTCGAGCCAGCAGCTTTCTTCTCTCTCCTTTCTTCCAGATCTTAAAGTCATGGTGACGACCTGGACGAAGGGAGCTTCAGCCGGTCGTGCTGGGGGGCAGCGCTGCGGGGCTGGTCCACCCGCGGAGGCCCCCCAACCTCTCGCATCCAGTATCCGGAGCCTCTGCATCTCCGGGGGGCAGGGCCTCCTGCTCCACAGAATGATGCTTCTGCGCCTGCTCCACAGCAACTCCAGGAAGATCGACTCACTGTCCTGGCATGCAGGTCCAGTCTTTGGCGGCGATGGTTCAGGGCCTGCAGCACCAGCAGGCGGCCTTGCAGCAGCCGGAGCTGAACCCGTCTATCCCAGGGGTGATGCAACCCAGCCAGCATTCCTCCCGCGGAGATCGCCGGTCCTGTGGATCATCGCCGCCGATCCCCGGCCAAGCCTTATCACCGTGAAGCCTCTAAAAGGCTCGGTCTCCCTCTCGCCACGCTAGCGTTTCTCCTAAGCGGCGGCACGGAAGGAGGCGGAGCGCCCGCGCCGGCATCGCCGCCCTCGTTCTTCTTCTTCTGAATCTTCGGGGGAGGGCTCTTTGATGGCCGATGCCTCGTCGAGCTGAGCGTCGACTCGAGGAGTGCAACCAGAAGCTGGAGGAGCTTAGCCGTCGGATCACCCACCTGCCAGAGACAGATTACGACAGTCGGCCTCCCTTGTCCCGCCGCATCATGGAGGAGCCCATCTCTACCAGGTTCCGCCTTCCTCAACTAGATCCATATGACGGGACCGGACCCCCTGGACCATTTGGAAAGCTATAAGGTACTCATGCAAGTCCAGGGGGCCACTGACTCACTTATGTGCGTTGCTTTCCCGGCCACTCTGAAGAAGGCTGCTCGAGCTTGGTATTCTCGTCTGCCGCCACGAAGCATCGACTCCTTCCGCCAATTGGAGAGGGCTTTCATGGCCCACTTTGATGCCTACGGAAGATCCCGAGGGTGGCGGACAATCTATTTTCCGTTTAGCTTAGTCTTTGGCTCTGAAGAGGTCGGTGCACCAAGCCCTCGGATGGAAGCATACAGCGAGGAGGGTAACCCTGACCAACTATGAGCCAACCTCGACCTGGTGGAGGAGGTGCGAGACCGGGCGCGGCTTCGAATGGCAGCCTACCGATAACGGGCCGCAAAGTACTACAACGCTCGTGTGCGCCCCCGAACGTTCTTGCTAGGAGATCTGGTCCTTCGACGGGCTGAGGTCTCGAAGCCAGCTGAAGGAGGCAAGCTAGCCCCAAACTGGGAGGGTCCTTATCGGATCTCTGAAACACTCAGCCACGGAGCTTATAAAATTGAAGAACTTGATGGGACACCACTCCCTAGGACATGGAATGCGGATAACCTTCATCGGTATTATCAGTAATGTATTCCTCCTTTCATATCAAGTATCACTCCTATATTCGCTTGGGTCCTCACCCCTTGGTCAATATTAACGAGATTCAATTTTAGCTATCTGAGTCTCACACAAAAGCCTGACCCTGGTCGGCACCAAAGCCCTGCATCAGCCAGGCATAAAGCCCAGTGTACCACTGGCAGAGCGGTGTACCATCGGCTCTCAGCAATAAAAGCCTGACCCTGGTCGGCACCAAAGCCCTGCACCAGCCAGGCATCAAGCCCAGTGTACCACTAGCAGAGCGGTGTACCACTGGCTCTCAGCAATAAAAGCCCGACCTTGGTCGGCACCAAAGCCCTGCACCAGCCAGGCATAAAGCCCAGTGTACCACTAGAGCGGTGTACCACTGGCTCTCAGCAACAAAAGCCCGACCCTGGTCGGCACCAAAGCCCTGCACCAGCCAGGCATAAAGTCCAGTGTACCACTGGCAGAGCGGTGTACCACTGGCTCTCAGCAACAAAAGCCCGACCCTGGTCGGCACCAAAGCCCTGCACCAGCCAGGCATAAAGCCCAATGTACCACTGGCAGAGCGGTGTACCATCGGCTCTCAGCAACAAAAGCCCGACCCTGGTCGGTACCAAAGCCCTGCACCAGCCAAGCATAAAGCCCAGTGTACCACTAGCAGAGCGGTGTACCACCAGCTCTCAGCAACAAAAGCCCAACCCTGGTCGGCACCAAAGCCCTGCACCAGCCAGGCATCAAGCCCAGTGTACCACTGGCAGAGCGATGTACCACCGTCTCTCAGCAACGGAAGCCCGACCCTGGTCGGCACCAAATCCCTGCACCAGCCAGGCATAAAGCCCAGTGTACCATGGCAGAGCGGTGTACCATCGGCTCTAGCAACAAAAGCCCGACCCTGGTCGGCACCAAAGCCCTGCACCAGCCAGGCATAAAGCCCAATGTACCACTGGCAGAGCGGTGTACCACCGGCTCTCAGCAACATAGCCCGACCCTGGTCGACACCAAAGCCCTGCACCAGCCAAGCATAAAGCCCAGTGTACCACTGGCAGAGCGGTGTACCACCGGCTCTCAGCAACAAAAGCCCGACACCCATCGGCGCCCAAAGCCCTGCGCTAGCCAGGCACGAAGCCCTACACCCGTCGGCACCCAAAGCCCTACCTCGGACGGCACAAGAAACTTCGGGCTTGCTGAACCTAAAGCCCGGCACCCGACGGCGCAAGGTCCCACCGGTCAGATAAAAGCCGACCCCAGTAGACACCAAAAGCCATGCGCCTATTAGTACAAAGTTCAACACTCGGCAGGGCGGTGCCCCGATGGCCTCGAGGAGCCCGTCTACCTACCCCTGACTGCCGGTGTTTCCGCTCCGAAAAACTTACTCTCCCTGGTCCTAACTTTGGGTCTAGGCAGCTGGGGCGGAATATCGCGAGTTAAGAGTTGTCCCCCGGCGCTATCTAAACTAATGGGATCACAGGGCTGAGTGTCATCAATTGACGAGGTTCATGATAAGACAGAATGCATCTTGAAGAATGTTTTCATTAATTAGAAAGGGCTACAAAATGCCGACGTTGTCAGACTTATAAAAAGAAAGAACAAAACAACAAGAGTACGAGCTCACGGCTCCACCGTTGCGTGCTCATCATAGAAGGGGCCAAGTCAGACAAATGCTCCAGGTCAACCTCCAGGGCCTGGGGGAAGTTCAGGTCCCTGGCTACCTTCTCCTTGCCATGCTGGAACCCGTCGAGGAATGCAGCCGCCGAGGCTTCGGCCAGGTCATCTGTGAAGCGCCCGGATGCCTTGTACTCCTCTATGAGCCCGGTGGCCCAGATCTTCTCTGCAGCAAGGGCCTCCGTTGCAACCCTTTCAGCCTGTACGCGGCTCACCTCCTCTTTGAACCGGCTCACCTCCTCTTTGAACCGGCTCACCTCCTCCTTCGCCGCTCGCGCCTCTTCTGTCGCCGTGCCCGCACGCTCCTCGGCCTTCCGGAGGGCTGAGGTTAGCTCAGAGATATGAATGTCCCTGCCATTACAGTGTTCTCAGCCTCCGTCATTTGGAGGAGCGCTGTGCGTGCACGGTTGGATTCAATCTCCACCCGGCTCTCGGCGGCCTGCAAATCGTTCACCCAGGCATTTCTGGCTGACTCTAGCGCTTTCTCAGCCGCCTCTGCGCGGCACCAGCCTCCTCGACCTCCTTCTGTGTCCCGCAGAAGGACTTTCCTATCGCGCATTGCTTCCCTGGCGGCCCTTAGGGAATATGCAATCTGCACGCATAAACTACAGGTCAGCTGAAGGAAGGGAATAAAAGGTAAAGGGCAAGAAGATCACTTACCTTGACGACAGCAGCATAGGAGTCTTGAAGGAACGCACTCGCTTTCTGGTGACTGACGTCCTCTAGGATCTCAAGGACAAAAATTGGATCCAGGGCTCGCTCAGCCCAGCGACCGTCGTTCAGGGAGTTCCGGGGTGGCCCGGGCTCGCCCCCACCTCGCTCCATCATTTCAGCTGTCCCTGGTTCGGTGCGTGGGCCAATCCTGGGCGACCCCTCAGGGGGTGGGCTCACGGGACCAGATGGTCCCTCACCCTGATCCCTAGTGGCATCTGGTGGGGTCGGTCCCCAGGAGCCAGGGACTCTCTGATCGATATGGGCCCCCCCGTGGCTGGCTCCTCAACGTGACTCCCGCGGTTGTCCCCACCTCTGGTGGGGTGTCGGCTGTGAGGTCAACCTCCGGAACAGCCGGGACATTTTGTGGAACCGGGGGTGGGGAGACTTGGGCCGGCGGGGAGGCCCGAGCCATCGGACGCTTCGGGGCTGGGGCCTGCAGCCCCCTGGACGGTCCTTCCCGGGCCCTCTTCTTGGAGGCAGCTCTCAACAATTTTGCCGCCGGTATCTTCATGGCTGCGTGGCATCAATTGGGTTTTCAAAATAAAATCTAAAAAAAAAAGGAGGAGAGGGGCAAAGGAGCGAAGTTTTTGGCTAAGGGTGGAGAAGGCTTACCCTGGTGGGAGATGAGGCCCGCTGACTCCAGGTTGTCCTCCGATAGCAGCAGGGTATCGGGGGATCTCGGTGTCCAGCAATAGCCCCAGCGCCTCCCGGTCCCCAGGCTGGATGGCGACGGCGTTCCCACGGAGGTCGGGGTCTCCCCACTGGGGCCTGACTTGGTTGACATTTGCAAAAAAGAATGGGACTTCCATCCCTTAATCGAAGAAGGAAGGAGGAGTTTTAGGACCCGATTGGGTCGGGGCTGAAATAGCCACCAACCCTTTTGAGCACGAAGGGAGTAGAAAGATCGGAACAAGCTGATTCGAGGGGTGATGTTTAAGTGGTGACAGAGGATAACGAAGGCGCTGATGACACGATAAGAGTTCGGAACTAATTGGGAGGGGGTCAAGGAATAGAAGTCAAGGAGATTGACAAAAAAGGGGGAAAGGGAGGGCGGAGACCTGCCTTTAGGCAGATCTCATAGAGGGCCACCCGACCGGGTCGGGAGGATATGACCCTGTCGTCGGGAGTTGGTCGGAACAGCTCAACCTCCCGGGATCCGATAACGGGCCCGGATTCTTTCCACATCCAGCCGCGTCATCGTGGAGGCCGTCCCCTCTGGGGACCCCTCCACCGTCGAGGAAACGCCAGCCTTCGACCGATGGCCCCTCGATGGGGCTCCACCGGTGACCCTTCGCCGGGCCATAGGGATGCGGTCCTCTGAATCAGAGGACCACTCAATCGAAGGGGAGGGGATAGGAGAGGTACAACACCTCTCGGATGGAGGACGGTTCTCAGAACTATCCTCCGAGGTCCAAGAAGGGAACTCATGAGCAAAGAGAAGTAGAATGGGGAAAAGCTGACCTGTAAAGGGGAAAACCAGATGCAGGCTCGCAGGTTGCAGGAGAAGTTGGAGCATAGGCGCAGAAGAAGACGATGACAAAGGCGGTATGGCGTCAATTCAACCCCCCGCTTAGCTTTTATCGGGTTTTCAAATCATCCCACCATGTCTCATCGGCACATAGCCCCTTACCATAGGCTGGCTCGCCTCGAGGGATGCCCCCAACACGTGGTGCGGCGTGCCTCCGGCCAGTGGTGGGACCCCGCTGACGTCGCCGTAATGAAAGGTAATATGATGCGGCTTTTCGCGCAAACTTCGAAGAGCCGGTTCTCACTTTCGAGGGCGATCGTGGCGAGCGCGGCGTACGGAGGGCCGCCCCCTTACCTTCCCTGTACCGTCCGCATAAAAGATAAGGACGAGGATCAGCCACGTGGAAAGCACCCCTTGCGCCTCAGCGGTGGGACCCGCTTCGCCCCAGGGGCGAGGGGGCATCTGATATGACTGATCCCGCATCGTCAGAATAAAGGTAACGGCGGCCCCGGGACCCCACCGGTCCCGGGGTGCACCAGCATTTCCCCACCCCCGGGACCCCATTGGGTCTCGGGGAGGGGTCATCATCTCTTGGCCCCGGGACCCCACCGGTCCCGGGGTGCACCGGCATTTCCCCGCCCCCGGGACCCCATTGGGTCTCAGGGTGGGGTCATCATCTCTTGGCCCCAGGACCCCACCGGTCCCGGGGTGCACCGGCATTTCCTCGCCCCCAGGACCCCATCGGGTCTCGGGGTGGGGTCATCATCTCATGGCCCCGGGACCCCACCAGTCTCAGGGTGCACCGGCATTTCTCCGCCCCCGAGACCCCATCGGGTCTCGGGGTGGGGTCATCATCTCTTGGCCCGGGACCCCACTGGTCCCGGGGTGCACCGGCATTTCCCCACCCCCGGGACCCCATCGGGTCTTAGGGTAGGGTCATCATCTCTTGGCCCCGGGACCCCACCGGTCCCGGGGTGCACCGGCATTTCCCGCCCCCGGGACCCCATCGGGTCTCGAGGTGGGGTCATCATCTCTTGGCCCCGGGACCCCACCGGTCCCGGGGTGCACTGGCATTTTCTCGCCCCCGGGACTCCATCGGGTCTCGGGGTGGGGTCATCATCTCTTGGCCCCGGGACCTTATCGGTCCCGGGGTGCACCGGTATTTTCCCACCCCCGTGACCCCATCGGGTCTCGGGGTGGGTCATCATCTCTTGGCCCCGGGACCCCATCGTCCCGGGGTGCACCCGCATTTTCTCACCCCCGGGACCTCCTCTGGTCTCGGGGTGGGGTCATCATCTCTTGGCCCCGGGACCCCACCGGTCTCGGGGTGCACCCGCATTTTCCCACCCCCGAGGCCTCCTCCGGTCTCGGGTGGGGTCATCATTTCTTGACCCCGAGACCCCCATAGGCCTTGTGGTGCGACGGCATTCACCCACCCTTGAGACCCTTCCGGTCTCAGGGCGGGGGTCATTAGCAATAGGCATGCAGCTCGACCGTCAAGGAAAATGGCGATTCCAGGTCGCACGGTGCACCCACGTGATTCTCAGTACGCCGTGATTGCGCTCCGTTACGGAGGGCCATACCTCATAACGGCGCATGGTGCATTGCATGTCCCTGTGCATGGCCATGCCTCGCTGCGGCGTACGATTCACCACCACGTGTAACTGTGCTCGGTCATATCAGCCGACGGCGCGCACTGGATGCCTTCGCAGCTGTCGGACACGTATGATATCACGTCAGCAAGTAGTACAGGATGCCTCCGGCACGCGTAGCGTGGTACGGTGGTGATATCCGAGACAGTAAGATAAGGTATTCGGACATATATAAAAGCATGTGCTCGCGCTGTAAGTGGGATCTGAACTCTGATTTTCTGAACTCTGGTTTTCTGAGCTTTCTTCCTCCCAGAAAAACCCTAACCGCCTCAGTTCTCTTTCGCTGAGCGGTTCTTTGTCTGAGCCCGAGTGACTGACTTGATCGTCGGAGGGTCCCTACCGGTATCACCGGTCTCCAGGGACTTGTCTTGCAGGACTCCGAGGAGAAGGACGTCCGTCTTCCCCGACGTTTGAGGAAGGGACTTGTCTTGCAGGACTCCGAGGAGAATGATGTCCGTCTTCCCCGACGTTTGAGGAAGGTGACTTGGCGTCATCAGTAACAACTAAAGCAGTGGATTGAAAAGTGGTATTAGATATTGACAACCCATCAACTTAGTTGTCCCGAAGCAACAAAGATTCTTAGGTAAATGAAAAAGGTTTCATATTTGCATATGATTGCTGCATTATATAAACTTCACCACTCAACAGAACGGACATGTGCATCGTAAAATCAATATCTTTTCAGATAGTTGTTATTTTCTTTTTAAATTTGTACAACATTTGCATAGAGACAAAATAAACAGCAATGATCTTTTGCAACTGATCAGTGGCTTCATGGTGTGAGAGCAACGGTCTTCTGCAACTAATATGCTGAAGCATATATACTCAGGTTCGTCTAAATGCAATAATTTCTATCTAGTATCTTTTTGTATCCTGATATAACTAATTGAAGAAAGAGGTTTTGAAAGAGGTTTTGGCATGAAGTGGTGAAGGTGGGTGGAGATGCTGTTCTCTTCCAAATCAGCTTGCATTATGAATGGTGATGTTTGTAAATGGATAAACTGTTGTAGGGTATGTGCCAAGGGGATCCACTTTCACCCATGTTGTAGGGTGTTCCCAGCAGAACTCTGACTTATATTTTGTCTCATGGATTCCAGCCATCTCTAATTGGAATGGAAGCTGCTGGAATCCATGAGACTACCTACAATTCCATCATGAGAGGCTGTGATGGATATGTAAATGTATGGGATGGTAACAATAAGAAGAGATTATACCAGGTAACCTGTTTCATGTTATAGCGACAACTTTGCATCATGACGGAAGCTGCTAAAGCTAACAATGTTCTTCTTGTTCTGTTCATTTACAATATTCCAAATACCCAACTAGTATTGCAGCATTATCTTTTAGCAGAAATGGACGTTTGTTGGCTGTGGCATCCAGCTACATGTTTGAAGAGGGAGATATACCGTTAGTGAATTGAATTATTTTGTTATCTTCATAAAATTTCCTCCTAAAATGCTGCCCCTGCCGTTGCTTGGTCATTAACATATCTAACAACTTGCAGTCATCAACCTGATGCCATTTTTGAGCGAAATGTAAATGAAGTTGAAGTCAGGCCAAAGCCTAAGGCATTGCCTGCACCTCCTCCGTAAGTTGATCTATATTGTGAGAAATTAGTTAAAATTTGTACAATGCTTATTGGAAACTATTATACAATTTTTTTTCAGTGTTTTTTTCTTCTGCATTCTTTGCTTAGAAACGGTGGCCTTGTATAGCAATAAATATCAATAGACTTGAGGGGCTGTTCTTTAGGCCTTAGTAATGGTTTAAAATACCATTCTTTATATCAATAGACTTGAGGGGCTGTTCTCAGCACCTTGGATATTTCATGAAATGGAAGTATTCTGTTTGGAATGGTGGCTCCATCCTTGCATCTCTCAGCACCTTCCAGCAGGTAAGATTTTGGTTCATAAGTTGCTTCTCTTCTCAGGGTCATTATATAATTGCAGTATATCAGTAGCCGTGCCACCAATCTAGTTCTATAGTTAAGCCATTGCTGCTGATTTCTGATTCTCAACTTGTTAATCACCTGACCTATGTTCAAATTTGCAGATGTGGATTTCGAAGGAAGAGTATATATGATGAAAGTGGTCCTTCAATCGTGCACCGGAAGTGCTTTTGAGTAGTTCTAGGGTCAGTCATTTCATGGCAATTTTTGAGTCCCAATATATTTTGGATCTTCTTATATTTTGTCTCAGCCTTATCGATCCATTTAAATCTTATATAACTTGATTTGTGTCCCCGTGTGCAGCTCTACTCATGGCCATGATGAAGTCATCCTTGATGCCAGGAATCACATGCTATCTTATGCACTCTAAACAACTTGGACGGTGTAGCTTGCATTTTGTGGGTTTAGATTTTTAAAGGGATGGCAATGTACATTTCAAATATTATTCACTTTGGTTTAGTCCACCTGTAGTATAATATCTATTCTTGTTGCTAGAAAAAAGTAAAATGTAAAGAGGCATATATGTATCTGAAATTTTTTGACTCCTGAATCATCATCCTATTCTCTTATATTTGATGAAATTCTTTGGATTTTGCATCTCAAGTGATGCTCTTAAAATTGAATAACTATATTCTACTTTTGTTAAAATTTAAATGTGCAGACTAGCTGTTCAGGCTTGGGGTTTGAAGAATGGCACATAGAAGGAGGAATGATAATTTAAAATAGAAATATAATTTTTAAATATTAAATAATTTAAAATATAATAATATAACTTTTTCTACGATTTTAAACAATTTCATAGGAAAAAAAGAAAAAAATATTTATTTATTATTTTTTTCTATGATTGAATTAATTCTTGCAAGTAAAAATGGTTAAAAAATAATAAATTTTTTAAAAATTACCTTACTATTTTTTCCTATGATTTTAAGAAATTTCGTAGGAAAAGACGTGGATAAAAAAATATATTTTTTAATTTTTTCCTATGATTTTGGGATTTTTCGTAGGGAAAGAAATCATTCAAAATTTTATTAGCCAACTTTTTCCTACGATTTAAAGAATTTTCATAGGAAAAGATGTAGATAAAAATATTTTTTTAATTTTTTTCTAGAATTTTTCATTTTCGTAGGGAAAAGTTTTTTTGAAATTTAAATTTAAATTTTAAATTCTGATCGCTCTTTCCCTACGAAATATGATATTTATCTACGAAAAAAATCGTAGGAAAAAGTTTGCTCTTTGCCTATGATTTATGAAAGTCGTAGGCAAAAGCTTTCCCGACGCACTTTTTCTTATGACTTTTTATAACTTTTGCCTACGATAAATATCATATGGAAAGTCTTTTCCTATGTTTTTTTTATTTTTTCCTACGAAAAATATCCTATGCAAAAGTCAATTTTCTTGTAGCAGCTTTACTTTTGATGGGTTTTTGCTGATGATTGTCAAAAGTGTCGCTAATACTTGTAGCGGCATTTTTTTCCCTTTTCTTTTGGACTTAATTGCACGTTTCGTCATTGTTTTGTATTGTGAGAGAACAAATGATGTTAGCAACAAAAGCTTCTTAAATAGTTAGGTCACTACTTTCTTTCTTTAAAAATTTTAACTCCAAGTTGGAGTTCTCTATATCGGGTTGTTTTTTTCCCTTGGATGGTTGGGCTTTACGAAGAATTTGATCTATTACGTTGATCCATTCTCTATCAACTTTAAGTCTCTCGGATCAGTTCCCAAAAAAAGTCTTTGTACATCATCCGTCATACAGGATGATCAACACCGAACGTGATGATTTATTTGGGTGCGGACCCGGATTTGCTTGTGTGTCTCGTATCGTTGATGCGCATGCCCACATGTGGACGAATCACTATGCCCAATGTAGGATGGCCTGCCCCAGGACGGTGTACAAAGACTTTTTCCAGTTGCCTATTACTGCTTCATAATATCAATTAAGAGAGATGATTAGTGGAAGATTGTAGTTTATAGACCTTAGCATGTTGGAATTTGTTCAAACTAGTCAATTAACCAAAACCTTTGATGGTATATCATGAAGGTACATGAATAATGATAATAAATTCAAGCAAGCATGTAAACTTTTATTTAAAATGAAAAAGTAAGCATCTATGTAATATAGTTCTTACTGGATGTTTACTATAGTATAGCATAACAGAACATCTATAAAACTTAAAACCATACCTGACAAGCAAGGAGATATATATGGTTCTCACTGGATGCTTAGCACAATATAACATAACATAACATAAAGCTTAAAACCATTCCCAACAAGCAAGGATAAATAAAGCAAGACTATTTGGTAAATTCCATAACTACCCAAGCACTAGAAAGGCCATATAGAAAGTTGAATCCAGAAAAGCCAGCTTCCCTTGCTAATGACTCATAGCCTTTTTCAGTCCTTTCTTTTCCTCCAGAATATGCGGTCAACATGAAGACGTCAACTTGGAGGACACCTTGCGATGAAGTGGTATTATCTGGCGTTACTGGGAGAATATGCTCCACAACGATCACCTTTCCAATTTCTGGCAGTGCTTTCCAACAATTCTTCAATAGCTTTAAGCAATGGTCATCACTCCAATCGTGAAGAATTTGCTGCAAGACTCAAAACTTGTTTTGTTGGTCGCTATTAAAGTTGAATACACATTATGATATTATTTCATATTCATTACATGTTTCCGTAATTTATAATATCTGTTTTATTGTATCCATTGAGTCAAGCATGTTGACTACTTAACATTGTTTTTCTAGATTTATAAATTTTGGTTTAATTGTGGCACTTGTTCGATTTTTGTGAATTAGCACTACTCCACTTAGCATACATGTGCATATGTTGTATTTATATAATAATGAGTTTATTCTCAAAATAATAGATTGAATCATTTTAATATAATAACTATTTAATAGAATGTAACACTATAAATGTAGGCTTGCTATGTGGGAAAAAAAACATACTGTTCGACGATGCAATTATCTTATCCATTGTTTCCTACAAAATCCAAAGTTCAAAAATTGAACTTTCCATTTTAACCTGAAGTGCCAAGATCTAGAAAATTATAGAACTTTTTTCTATCCCGCATATTATCAAATACATCTATATCCAATTTTGTCCAAAATAAAAAGGCATTCATTAATGAAGTTCGAAAGTCCAAAAAAGGACTTTGAAGTTCATTTTTGGAAAAAGAACGTCTGAGGCATTTGTGCACAACAAAACTAAAAAATGCAGTATTTTCATTCATAAAATATTTTCTCCAAATTAGACATTTATCATAATTTATAGTTATGCTTCAATTAAAACACCGTTTAGAATGTGAACCATGTGATTGAAAGTGTAATATTTAAATTAAAAAGTTTATCAATATTTATACATATTTTATTATTGTATAACAAATTTTTATATATTTTTTATTTTTTATATATTTTAATTTTAAATCAAGTTTTAGTGTTTTAAGTGCCTATGGGACATTTATGGGATCTTGAGATACGTTACTTCCTAAGTACTAGATTAATGGAATTGTTCCACCGTCATTGCAGCGTCTTAATCGGTGCGTTTTGGGATATCTCTTATCCTAACTATCGAGATATGACAGAACAGTGGCACATCTCATTTTATAAAAAGGTTGGGGCATCATGTCTTATGAGATTTAAAATCTTATCTGATTTGATTGCTTGATCTAATGGTTAAACTAGTAACTTCGCAGCCTCACATCTTGCTCAAGTTGGCTTGTACTATAGAGCTTATAACTACAAAGGACTGTTAGAAAGTTGAAAAGGAAGTATAATATATTTTTGGGTAAATAAGTATAATGGCTTTTAGGATAAGTGGAAAATGCTTGAAAACTTGATTCTTTCCGTCGGATTCTATATAAGTTAGAACAAAAATACTACATTTTCTAGGAACCGATTTTTTAGTAGGAGCTTAATATCTTGAAATTTTTGATTTTCTAAATTGAATTTCAAGTTAAAATCAAAAGTCCAATTTTCAAATTCAAATTTTGTATTGAATAGTAAAAAATTAATGACAAAGATATACTTTTGATCCCCAATTTTCACTCAAAATTTATTTTGATCCTCAAATTTTTAGTTGTCATAATTTTATCCCTTATGTTTTAAGACTATTATATTTCATAAATTGCAACACCTAACCCCATCGGTATTCACGTACGTGCCGCTATCTGCTGAGTGTGATTATCAAATTCTGCCGTCCATTTCGCCATCTTCCATTCCCACTATCGAATAAAAAAAAAACACGGTGAAACTCACCTTCATGAAGATGGCATCCCCAGTTGGAACGGCCTGGAACATGTCCCCTCCCACGTGTTCGATACCTGGATCCGACCCATTCCATGGCCTCAGAACGGTATTCCTCACTTAGTGATCCAAGCAAGTAATTAACCAGCAGAGTGAGAATAATAAGCGCACCTGGAATACTTGGAGCTTCAGAGACCACATGGGGCAAGTCGAAGTTAATCCCTCTAACACCAGGGTACTTCGCCGTGATCATCCCTAAGGTAGCTCCTGTGCCACCTCCGACGTCCACGAGCACTCCTACCCCCTCAAAACCCTTGTAATTTTTCAGGATCTTCTTCATAATTATCGTCGAGAAGTTCGACATGCTCTCATTGAACAATTTGTTTAACCTCGGGTCCTTGCCGTGATGGTACTCGAACGGCATCATCCCGTAGGCTCTGTTGAACGCTATTCCACCCTCCAACACCGCATCTTTCAAGTAGTACCTGCCACCAAGAAACAAAGCGGGAATAATAAAGCATATAACACTTTTTTATGACTGGAATATTGGAAATCCTTTGATCGTACCAGCTCTCCATGTAGACCTTATCATGGACGAAGACGCACAAGGGGGAGATGGATACGCCGTCTCCGTTCTTGGTAAGGAACTTGGCGACGGGGGCGAGGCCGTAGCGGCGGAGGGGGCGGCCGTCGAGGTCGTCGGAGAGGGAGCAGGTGAGGATGGAGTAGCTGGCGAGGAGGTGGAGGATGCGGTCGACCATGTCGGGGGCCTGGGGGTTGGTGGTGGGGAGGCAGGCAGCGATCTCGGCAGAGGATAGCTCAGCAGCGGGGCCGGCCCGGGCAATGATCTCGAGGAGGTCGAGCTCGATGGCGGCTTTCAGGGTCATGGGGAGGACCGCGAAGGAAGCGAGCTGAATGGCGTACAGCAAGGCTTCCTCGTCCTCGTCGCTGGGAGTCTGGGGCTTTTGCATGTTGGTAGAGGCCATGGTGGGTTTGGTTTGGAGGAGCGACGTTACAAGGAAGGGGTTTATATTTGTGGATTTTAGTGCTTTGACAAAGGTCCAATATCGTGTGATGGGGGACTACTTTTTGGTATTATATGTTTTTTTTCTTAGGGCCATTAACACGGGCCTTGTGATGAAGGGCCATTATCGGGTGATGGTCAGTGCGCATTTGATTGGAGCATGGCATGGTCAAGTTTTAATTAGGAGAGATTTCTACAAAAGCCGCTGGTCAGTGCGCATTTGATTGGAGCTTGGCATGGTCATTCTCTCCAAGTTTTAATTAGAAGAGATGTCTACAAAAGTCGCTGGTCAGCGCGCATTTGAATTGGAGCTTGGCATGGTCATCCTCTCTAAGTTTGAATTAGGAGAGATTTCTACCAAAGTTGCTATCCATTCCAAAAATTTCTACAAAATTCGATGGTCAGCACGCATTTGATTGGAGCTTGGCATGGTCATCCTGTCCAAGTTTTAATTAGGAGAGATGTCTACAAAAGTCGCTGGTCAGCGCGCATTTGATTGGAGCTTGGCATGGTCATCCTCTCTAAGTTTGAATTAGGAGAGATTTCTACCAAAGTTGCTATCCATTCAAAAAATTTCTACAAAATTCGATGGTCAGCGCGCATTTGATTGGAGCTTGGCATGGTCATCCTTTCTAAGTTAATTTGAATTAGGAGAGATTTCTACCAAGGTCGCTATCCATTCCGAAAATTTCTATCAAACTCGCTATCCATTCCGAAAATTTCTTCTCTAAAGAGGCATCTATTTGTGGATATCAGGTCACATGAGGAGTTTGTATTTGTGGATATCAGGGCTTGTGATGAAGGGTCATTATCGGGTGATGGTGAGCGCGCATTTGGTTGGAGCTTGACATGTCATCCTCTCAAAGATAGAAGTTTTAATTAGAAGAATTTCTACCAAACCCACCATCAATTCCGAAAAAGTCTTCTCTAAAGAGGCATCTATTTTGATATGCATTTTATCGCCCAATTTCGAAGGGATTTTGAAGACTTATTCAATAAGAACTCCACCAAAGGCATCATTTCATTCAGGAGCATAGTCACTAGAGTCATTCAAAAAAGGGTGGACGAATTCAAAAGAGACTCTTCAAAACTTTGAAATTGATAAAATTTCAAACTAAGCAATGCCCACATACGTCTTTGAGCTCAGTCTAAGCTGATTTGATTGACCAATGCACATGGGAGTCATTGAGAATATTAGTCCCAGCTAGCTTGCATGTGATATGTGAAATTCATTGGCTCTATTCTTTCCAGAAAAAAAACATCTAGCTAATTTTAATTCTTGAATCTCAGCTATTGTTAATGTGCATCAGAGAATCCAAGGCTTCTAGAGTGAAGAAGACAAGAGAAGGATGAAAAAAGAAGCACGATGATTGCCATCGAATCGGAGCGAAAAGGCACCGGTCCCTTCCACAAGAAGAAGAGGAGGAAGGAGAAGAAAAATGAGTGACCAATGAAAAAAAAAAAAAAAACGATGCCAACGCTTTAGAAATGTAATAATTTTTTAAAATTATTAGATTAAATAATTTAATGGGATAGTCCAGTCTTGATGGCGAAATGTAAAACGAACAGCATTTTATAAATAAATAAATAAATATTTGTCAATCATGGTGGCCGTTGGAACACGTTGTCCCCATATTCTATTCTCGTGCATGGAAAAATTCTTGCGGCATGCGAAGGCAAAGCCCACGGCAGGTGAAACAATTGGATGGAAGCGACACGAGGTCCTTGTCATCGAACAGAGTTTGGAAAAAAAAAAAAAAATCCTTTTGAGAAGACTGACACTTGCCGTTGGCTTTTAAGTCAACGACCAACTTAGGCAGCTACTGGTAGATACCTTTCCACCCAAGGGTGATGTCAAGAAGTTGCGGGGCAATCAAACTACAGTAGTCGGCAGCAGAACAGTTCCAGCGAAAGATAATATTATTTTATATCAAAAATAATATTTCGATTAATTTTTGCTATAATAAATACTAAGATTAAAAAATATTTAAATAATATATTCATTAACTAGATAATAATAAAAATATTAGATTATATATAAAATAATATTTTGTATGTTCCTGACCATAGGAAATATGAGATAATAAATATTTAAAATAATATATTAATTGACAATTAGTACCAATCATTTTATTGTGTTTAAAATACAATAATAAAAATATTATGTTATAATAATAAAAGGAAATTACACATGTTTTAGTTATGATAAATATTAAAGTATTCTTACTTTTCATTTAAAAAATAAAAAGATCAAAGAAACAAGTGATAGGATGGTAGGATTTTATGAATTCAAAATGTAATTGATAATTTTTATATCCTGAGTATATATGCACATGCATTATAATATCTAAATTCACTATAAGATTCATAACTCGCTTTTATTGCAGAACTTGGCCAAGGTCTTTTTTGTGTATGATAAAAGAGATGGCTTTTTTTTTTTTACTCTGCATATAGTAAAAATATTATAACTCAAAAAATGAGAATAGGGATCTCCTCTTGAGACAACTAATTAACTTAATGTGTGCCCTACCACTTATTAGCTACTTATTCACAAAATTCATACTTAACATAATTTCATATCATTTTAAGGTGCATCAAATAGTTTAATAGTATAAATAGTGTTCACTAATCATAATTTTTATGTTATTTATAATTTTTAAATCAAAAAGTCTTAATCTAACTTGAACAAATTATTTTATTATGTGATCGCATATATGGACGAGTTGGTGTCTTCTAAGTCTCAGCCTTTAGATGATGGTTCAAAAGCTTCATCAGTTGACATAGATGCTCTTCATTTTGAGGCTGCTAGTTGAGACAAGAAAAGACGTGCATATGGTCTTGGTTCACGTGCGGTATCTTTCTGTCCTACTTTATTTCAGAGCAGCGGGACTTCATATTTATCATAAGTTGCTACAACAACAATTCAAGTTAAGGAGCTCACAGATAAGCAAATAGAGATGGATAAAAAGATTGCTGAGTTGAATGCACAAATAGAGCATCTACATTAGATGGAGGAGCAGATGAGGCGCTTCATGGAGCAGAGCATATGGAGTTTGCTTGAAAGTTTCATGGGTCAGGATCTTCTGCATCTTAAGCTAATGTTGATTATTTGTTTAATATTTGATGTGTAAAATATTATTATTGTTGATGTATGCAAATATTATTAGTTTAACTTTGACTAATATTACTTTTATACGTTTTATGGATACTATTTATCTTATTTTATGAAATGCATTTCTCCTTTAATTTAAATTTTCATTTATAAATTTTATTAGAATGCTTTAAATATATTGTAATTAAAAATATTTTAAATTTATAAGAATAAAAATTTGATGAAATTTTATTATGTTAATGATGGATTAGTGATGGATTTCTGATAGAAATAATAGTGATAGATTAGCGATTAAAACATTAGTGATTGATTAGTGATGGAATAATAATAGATGCCTGATGGATTCTTTCATCACTAATCATCAATAAATTGTGATAGCATAGTGATGAAATTATTAGTGACGCATTCCGTCAACAATCTATCACTTAAGGTTAGGTGGAATAGTTGGATTGGAAACTAGTTTGGCTGGAGTTTGGGGTAGATGGAGCCTATGTTAATTTCGGGGTAGGTGGAGTCTACGTCAACAATCCATTTATTAAAGTTTTAACGTGAAGTCATGTGAACTTAAAAAGTAAACGAAGTAGGCCTTGGTGGGATGGGACAGATATTCCCTTCTTAAGTCATCGATTTAAGTAGGGGGACAAGATCTTATCTTATGCCATCGACGCAATATTTAATTTAACTGCTAGACGGTCAGCTAAGAATGTTTGATTACTATTGTTAGCTGTTGCCATTGAAACGGTAAGTGACCAATAAAAATATTAAAAAAAATCTGTTAGTCTGGGTGCTTCAATCTCTTCTCCCAACCTACCGATGGAAACAACCTTCGCACCTACTCCGGCGTCATAAACGGGAGAAATTTTCGCTTCTATCTTTCAGGAAAAAATAAATCTCTTCCCCTATGTTATTCCTGTCCTGCCCAACCTCAGCCCGCCCCCACCTCTCTCCGAGTAGCATTTCAATTTTAAGTAAAATATATGAGAATACTATGAAGCTTATTGTAATATGGGATAAAAAAAGTCTTCGCATAAATCGGCTACAGATTGGGGCCGCCCTTTGATTACGGTTGATCGACCCTTATGAGCCGAATAGTGCTTAGCCAAACTACTCCGTCGACATCTTCACTCAAGTCTCGTAGACCAAACCTCAACCAACCGACCTTCGGCTTCCTTTTCCGAACCTCACCGCAAAATAGTAACAAAAAATTTTATCACTAAATTATGATGATTTAGTAACAAAATAGTGACTAAAATTAAAATTAGTGATAGATTACTCTATCCGTCACTAAATTAGTATTGGACAAACTAATCCGTCACTAATTTAGTAATGGACGAAGAAATCCATCACTAATTTAGTGACGAACAAAAGAATCGTCACTAATTTAGTGACGAATTAGTTCTTCTGTCACCATTTTTTTTAAAAAAAATTATAGTATAAATTTAGTGATGGAATGCCAATCCATCACTAAATTAGTGATGGATGACCTTGTTCATCACTAATTTAGTGACGATACCTGAATCCATCACTAATTTAGTGATGAATATAGGCATCTGTCACTAATTTAGTAACGGATTGGTTCTTTCATCAGAATTTTTTTAATAAAAAAATTAGAGTATAAATTTAGTGATGTAAGGGCAATCTGTAACTAAATTAGTGATAGATGTTTAAATCTATCAATAAATTTATACTCAAATTTTTTTTAAAAAAATTTATGATGGAAGAACCGATTGGTCAAAATCGTTTCTGAGTATAGTGAGAAAATTATGGTTTACCCTACCCCACCTAAGGATGACATTAAGAGGGGTTTGAGTCAATTAAAAGAGAAGAAGCAGGAATTGAACCTAATTAATGCTAAGGAATTAGAACAAGAAATCAATAATGGTTCACCCATTATTCTTGCTAATATTATTGTTAGCATCAATTCAATTCACATGCTAAATGGCTCCAACTTCAAGTCATAGGAAGAGAATCTCATTATAGTTCTCGGAGTCATAGATATCAACCTTGCTTTAAGGACTGATGCTCCCCATCTATTATGGATAAGATACCTTTGATCAAAAAATAAAGATTGAAAGGTGGGAGAGATCAAATTGCATGTGTATGCAGATCATGAAGAAAGTCATTCTAGAAGTATTCAGGGGCATAATGTCTAAAGAAATTACTACGGCTAGGGATTCCCTTGCGGATATTGAAAAAAGGTTTGTCAAGAATGAAAAGAATGAAATTGGTATCCTCTTGACAAGCCAGATTTTAATGAAGAATAAAGATAAGAGAAATAAAAGAAAGAAGGATAAGGAAGCTGCAGATACAACACTATTGATCCAATTATTGATTTTGATGATTAACAAAAGCATTGAGTACATTACTTATGTTTCTGATAAGTTTGACAAGTGTTTCAGGAATTAAGATTGGTTATTCGTCAATATGTTACTTAAAAAATCTGTTTCAAGTTGAAGTTAAAAGGAATCAATGAAAGTTCAGAACTTGGAGCCGACACCCTAAGTCCTTGGAGTCGACACCTAAGAGTATCAGAACGTGTTGATTTTCGGCACGGTTCGAAGCCGACCCCAGATTCCTAAAGCCGACACATAAGAAATTATAGTCGACACCTGCAGAGTGTGGAGCCGACCCTGAGCTAGTTACAGAGAGTGGTTTTTTCAGGCATTGGCGAAGCCGATACCTTCAAAAATTAGAGTCGATCCCAGATCTCACCGAGTCGACACTTCAAAAATCTCAGAGCTGACACCTTGACGGATCATCTTTTTCTACTTTTGTACACCCGATCTGGAGCCGACACCTAAAGACCTGGAGTCGACCCCTCCACGTCAAAAACAGAATTTCAAGTTTTCCAACGGATATATTTTTCTTACCTAATCTCTAACGGATCTATTTTCTTTTTGTAAGGATCATCCAAGGACAACTCCAATGGCTATTTCTCATCTACTCGTATATTGGAATGTATATAAAAAGCGATTGAAGCCATTCAAATGAGAGAAATGGAAAAACAGCGAAAGGAAAAGAAAGAAAGAGAAATCAAAAATCCCACTTCAAGAAATCTTTTGAGCCAAAGCCTATTCACTATTGAGAGTTAGAAGAGGAATCCAAAGACGTCAAAAAGAGATATTTCAAAGAATTTCCTCAGCTTTGAAAAAGAGGGAGAAAAGCCCTAAAATCTTCAGCCGGTTCTTCATCTCTTCACGTGCTCTACTTCCATTTAATTCAAAAGAGGAGAAGGAGAAAAGAAAAGAAGAAAAGCTCAAGCCCTACATTGCTTTAGAAATCAGGCTTTTCTATTTTCATTTACTTATATTGTTCATTTGCTCAATTTAGGAGCTATGATTGTTATAAATTCTTAATTGATTTATAGTTTGTCTAATTCAATCAGAGGATTAAATTAGTGGATGTAGTATACCTCGGGACAAGTTAAGGATAGCTTGTGGTTAGGTTTTGTGCTGGTGAGCCTGTGAAAACCAGCTCGATTCATTGTGACCCCGGGAAAACAACAAGTTTTTTGAGTTATGAGCTTGTAAAACAACTCAACTGTAATCTAGTGGATTATAGTATGGACCTAAGTGCTGCTTGGGAGTGGACGTAGGTGTTGGATACATCGAACCACTATAAAAACTTTGTGTTTATCGTGCTTTGTCTCTCTTTCTCTCTATCTTATTTATTTGTGCTTAGCATTTATATATACATTGCACTCAAGCATCTTCATATGAAAGCAATTGGTTTTTAAAGTGTAAATTTTTTTTTTGAACCCAATTCACCCCCCTTTTGGGTTGCCATCTGGGCCAACAATTAGTATCAGAGCTAGTACTCATTATTTATTTGATCCAACGATCAAGAGTTAAAGATCCAAATGGCAGCTCAAGCTGGATCTTCATTTGCTGAAGGTCATTCTACTAATAGACCTCCTTTGTTTAATGGTTCAAATTATTCTTATTGAAAAGCTAGAATGAGAATTTTTATTCAAGCTTTAGATTATGAACTATGGAGTGTAATCACTAATGGACCTAGTACACCCACACACTTAGTAGATGGTTCAATAATTCCTAAACCCGAAAGGGATTGGAATGAGAATGATAGGAAGATGGCTCAGCTTAATGCAAAAGCCATGAATGTTTTATATTGTGCTTTAGATGCTAATGAGTTCATAGAATTTCTACCTGTATTTTCGTAAAAGAAATTTGGGATAGATTAGAAGTTACCCATGAGGGTACTAATCAAGTTAAAGAATTAAAAATTAATATTCTAGTGCATAAATATGAATTGTTTAGCATGGAACAAAATGAAACTATCACATGCATGCACACTAGATTTACTGATATTGTAAATGGTCTAAAAAGTCTTGGTATGACATATACTAACTCTGAATTGGTACGCAAAATCCTTAGGTCTCTTTCAAGATCATGGGAAGCGAAAGTAACTGCTATCCAAGAAGCCAAAGATCTAAACACATTACCTTTGGAGGAGCTACTTGATCATTGATGCCCCATGAACTGACCATGAAGCAACATTAGGAGGAAGAAGTTAAAAAGAAGAGAACGATTGCCCTTAAAGCTGCAGAAAAGGAAACAAGCAGCAGTGAGGAAGAAGAGGAAGATGATGAGACAGCTCTCCCTGCTAAAAATTTAAGAAATTTATGCAAAGAAGGAGACCCTTCCATAAGAAAAGATATAGAACAAAAATGGAAGGAGAAAAAGAAAAAGAGAAGACAAGGACAAAGAAAAAGAGAAAGACCCCCTCATATGTTATGAATGTAGAAATTGGGGCACTTTAGATATGATTGTCCTCAATTAAAAAAGGGATATAAGAAAAAAAAAAGGCATATGTTGCAACATGGAGTGAAAGCGATGAATCTTCTACCGAAGAAGAACAAAAGGAAGTTACAAATATTTGCTTTATGGCAAATGACGACAACGAGGTAATTTCTTAAAACCCTTGTGATGATTTCACATTTGATGAATTATTTGACGCATTTAATGAACTAGTAATTGATTTCAAAATTTTGAAAAAAAAAAAAAATCTTTGAAAAATGATAATTCAATTCAACCTAACTCATGAAGTTGAAACTGAAAGAAAAAGAGAGAGAATCAATTTCCAATGAAAATGTTAGTTTAAAGAAGGAAGTTGATAAATATAAAAATATAGTTGATAAATTTACATATAGTTCTGAAAAACTTAATCTGCTATTGAGTAATCAAAGAGCTGTATTTGACAAAGCTGGATTAGGTTATAAGCCTAACAATAAACAAAAGTATGTTAAAATTTCTTTGGAAGAGAACAAATAAAAATGAAGTTTCATGTCATTGTTGTAACAAGAAAGGACAAAAAGCCTTTGAATGCAATTTTAGAAAAATTAATTTAAGTATTAAAGAAAATAAAATATGGGTTCCAAAAGGAATAATTTTCATCTCTACTAACCATGAAGGATCCAAGAAAGCTTGGGTACCTAAACAGAGAGTTTGATCATCTTGCAAGAGTGTCTTACGGTCAAAAGATCAAAATGAAAGTGGTATCTTGATAGCGGCTGTTCAAGGCACATGACGGGTGACAAGGATCAATTCATCATCCTTGAAGATAAAAGAGGAGTTGTTACATTTGGAGATAATGGTAAAGGCCAAATTATGGGATTTGGTAAAATTCAGATAACTCCCTCTACTTTTATAGAAAATGTCTTATATGTAGATGGTTTAAAGCATAATTTAATTAGTATTAGCCAATTGTGTGATAAAGGTTTCAAAGTTTCATTTGAAGCTTCTATCTGCACTATTTCTAATCCCATTGATAATAGCATTGTATTTGTTGGTAATAGAAATGACAATGTATACTTAATTAATTTAGACAATTTGTCTACTGGTAATCATTTCTTAGTAGCTAATAATGCTAATGTAAATGAGATTGGATGGTTATGGCATCGTAGATTAGGTCATGCAAGCACACACCTAATTTCAAAATTAATTAGAATGGACTTAGTTAAAGGACTTCCAAAGTTAGATTTTGAAAATAATAGAATTTGTGATGCATGTCAATTTGGAAAACAAACTAGAAACTCTTTCAAATCAAAAAAATGTTATTTCTACTTCTAGGCCACTTGAGCTACTTCACATGGACCTTTTTGGACTTACTAGAACAACAATTTTAGGAGGAAAAAAATATGGCCTTGTGATAGTAGATGATTATTCTAGATTCACTTAGGTATTATTTTTGGCTCACAAAGATGAGACTTTCTCAATATTTCTGAAATTCTTCAAGAAAGTCACTAATGAGAAAAACAACACCATAGTGTCTCTTAGAAGTGATCATGCACAGAGTTTGAAAATCACTTATTTAAAAATTTCTGCACTGAACATGGCATTCATCATAATTTTTCAGCACCTAGGACATCACAACAAAATGAAGTTGTAGAAAGAAAAAATAGGACTTTAGAAGACATGGCCCATACCATGCTATGTGAAAGCCAACTCCCAAAGTACTTATGGGTGGAAGCTATAAACACGCATGTTACATCCTTAATAGAACCCTAATTAGGCCAATCCTTAAGAAAACACCTTATGAATTTTGGCATGATAGAAAACCAAAAATAGGTTATTTTCATGTATTTGGTTGTAAATATTTTATTCATAATAATTGAAAAGATAATCTTAAAAAATTTGATGTAAAATCTGATGAAGGCATATTCTTAGGATATTCAACAACTAGAAAAGCCTATAGAGTATTTAACAAGAAATCCTTAATTGTAGAAGAATCTATTCATGTAGTTTTGATGAGTCTTTAGCATCAAGTTTAGAAAAGATTGATGATGAGGAAGATACAAATATACTAGAAAGATATATTAAAAAATTAAATATAGATGTACTTTAGATCATGAACAAGAAGCTAAAGATAATGATTCACCTAGGGTTGATGTTATTGATACTAATCATAATGAGGTAGATCTTTCTAGAGATTGGAGATATGCCTAGGGTCATCCAAAGGAATTGATTATAGGTGATCCATCTCAAGGTGTAAGAACTAGATTATCAATGAGAAACATCAATAATCATTTTGCATTTGTATCTCAAATTGAACCTAAAACTATTGAAGAAGCTGAAAAAGATAGTAATTGGATGATAGCTATGCAAGAAGAATTAAACAATTTACTAGGAATAATGTATGGTCCTTAGTTGATAGACCTAAAGGTCATTCAGTTATAGGATCTAAATGGGTATTTAGGAATAAATTAGATGAAAATGGCATAGTAATCAGAAATAAAGCTAGATTAGTTGTAAAAGGATATAATCAAGAAGAAGGAATTAATTTTGATAAAACTTTTGCATATGTGGCTAGATTAGAAGCAATTAGATTATTACTTGCATTTGCATGTCATATGAATATCAATTTATTTCAAATGGATGTTAAAAGTGCATTTTTAAATGGTTTTATAAATGAGAAAGTTTTTGTAGAACAACCACCTGGTTTTGAAGATCATGAATTTTCAAATCATGTTTTCAAATTACACAAAGCATTATATGGTTTAAAACAAGCACCTAGAGCTTGGTATGATGATTAAGCAAATTTTTAATTGAAAATAATTTTTCTAGAGAAATGTAGATAAAACCTTATTTTGAAATGAAAAGATACAGGCTTATTAGTAGTACAAATATATGTAGATGATATTTATTTGGTGCTACTAACAATCTTTTATGTCAAGAATTTGCTAAGTTAATGCAGAGTGAATTCGAGATGAGCATGATGGAAGAACTCAACTTCTTCCTAGGACTTCAAATCAAATAAAGCAAAGAGGGGATTTTATCAACCAAACAAAGTACGCCAAGGAAATTCTTAAGAAGTTTAGAATGGAATCAATCAAACCTCTTGGAACACCTCTGAGTCCTTCATGCAAACTAGACAAAGATGAGGATGGTAAGAAAGCTGATCAAAAGCACTACAGAGGTATGATTGGATCTTTACTTTACTTAATTGCAAGTAGACCTGATATCATGTTTGCTGTTTGTTTATGTGCTAGATTTCAATCTGAACCTAAAGAATCTCATTTAATTGCTATAAAAAGAATACTAAGATACCTAAATGGAACTAAAAATGTAGGATTATGGTACTCTAGAGACTCACATTAAATTTGATTGCTTATTCTAATTCTGATTATGCTGGATGTAAACTAGATAGAAAAAGTACAAGTGGTGCATGTCAATTTTTAGGAAGCAACTTAATCTCTTGGTTTAGCAAAAAGTAAAATTCGGTTGCATTATCTACTGCTGAAGCAGAATATATTGCAGCTGGAAGTTGTTGTGCTCAAATCCTTTGGATTAAGCGACAACTTGAAGATTATGGCATTACACTTGATAAAACTCCTATTAAATAAATGCCAACCCAGATCTCCATGTCTAGCATAAATGGCTTCTAGGCAACCACAAACAACGACTGAGCGATCATATGAACTGCACCACTAATGGAATCTCAGCGATCCTTTTAATAAAGGGAAAATAAGAACAAAAGCCGTATAAGAACATATAAAAGAATGTTAGATGAGGGGAAAAGGTCAGTAGACAGAAAAAAATGAAATGAGAAAACGTAATCTATGCCATCATTTACATTACTAGTATAAGTACTAGTGCTAGTCACTAACTCTTTTGCTATGGACCATCCAAATGGGAATCTCATATGATCCTATTCAGAAGGTAGGCCAAGCTATATTTTTTCTAAAACAAAAACCACAACACCCCATGCGGCCATGCCACAATTGATCCTATTGATTTAACTCATCTAGCATGGATTTCTTCATATAGAAAGAACAATTGACGAACACAATAGATTGAGCACAAATCTAAACAATGGTTGCAGCAAGATTTTTTTGTAGGAAATTTAATTTCATGGATCAATTGGATCATACCTACTCTTGGATCCTTCGTCGATATTGAGCTCCTTCTCCTTGATTGGGACGACAATGGCTTCATGGATGATGGCTCCATTGATGAGATTGGGCGGCGATGACTCTGGGGATGATGGGTGGAAGAAAACTTGGCCGATGATGTGAGAGGAGAAATGGGGATTAGGACAAGCTATATTTGACATTTTGCGATGCCAATTTTTGTTGCAATCGCATCGCTATTTAGCGACGCAACAAGTGGCGTCGCAAAAATTAAGCAGGATTTAGCGATGTATTTGAGGCGTCGCTAAATTGCGATGCCTAATTAAACATCGCAAAAATAAAGCAAAAATAAATGAGGATTTAGCGATACATAAGAATGCGTCACTATATTGCAAAGCCTACTTATGCATCGCAAAAATAAAGTAAAAATAAACAAGAACTTAGTGACACATTCCTAAGCGTTGCAAAAATAACACAAAAAATAATGAGGATTTAGCGACATATTATGAAGCATCGATAAATTGCAATGCCTAGTTAGGCATCGCAAAAATAAAGCAACAGTAAACGAGGATTTAGCGATGCATAGAGAGGCATCGCTAAATAGTGATGCATGGTAGGCATCGCAAAAATAACGCAAAATAGTCAAAGATTTAGCGATGCATTAGTTGGCGTTGCTAAATAGCAATGCATTTTTAAGCGTCGCAAAAATATACGAGGATTTAGCATCGGGCGTCACTATTTATTATTTTTTCTTTATTTATTTATTTTATCATCTTTCATTAAGGCATCGTTAAATTGCATGTATAATTAAGCATCGCAAAAATAAAGCAAAAATAAATGCGGATTTAGCGATGCATAAGAATGCATCACTAAATTGCGAAGCCTACTTATGCATCGCAAAAATAAAGTAAAAATAAACAAACTTAGCGATGCATGCTAGGCGTCGCAAAAATAAAGAAACAATAAATGAGAATTTAGCGATGCATTAGGAGGCATCGCTAAATAGCGACGCATGGTAGGCATTGCAAAAAAAATGCAAAAAAAATGAGGATTTAGCGACGCATGAAGCGTCGCTAAATTGCTAGGCGTCGCAAAAATAATACAAAATAATCGAGGATTTAGCGACACATTAGTTGGCGTCGCTAAATAGCAATGCATTTTTAAGCGTTGAAAAAATAAACAAGGATTTAGCGACGGGTGTCGCTAAATAAGTCGCTATTTATTATTTTTTTCTCTATTTATTTTTTTCATCATCTTTCGTCGCTGGGCATTGCAAATTAGTTGCAAATTTATGATGAAACTTTGGCATCACTAAAAAGCATAACAATTTTCGTGTTCTCTTGTAGTGTCATATATATATATATATATATATATATGATCTCCGATCGAATGAAAAAGGAGATGAGATGGCTCGGTGCCTTCTCTTGCAATGTGTTAGCAAGTTCCTAGCCCCATTTTCTTTTATTTTCCTCCCCTGGTCCTGACGGAGGAGGGAGAAGACATACATAAATAGCTCCTTTTGCTTTTCCTGACAACATGGACATGAAAAACGCCTCCATGAGCATATTCCCCTCACATTGGATATCCTCCTTGAACCTTTTTTTTGAAACACCATCCGTACCTTCCGCTTATCCCAAAATGCCATGCCTCATCTTTTCTTGAGGCAAATCTCCCGTTGATCAAAGTGAGAGAGAGAGAGAGAGACTCGTTATTTTTCATAGCGATTGGTTTCCAGTCACAAGGGAGAAGAAGCTCGGAAGTTGATGATCCAGAGTACAAGGTGGAGCTGGCCAAAGTGACCTTTCTTGTGAAAATTTATTTATTGGAATAGTTTTATATATTTTAAAATAAATTAATTGAAGCAACATGTCGCCAAAGTGATCTCTCTTGTAAAAATTAATTTTGTTTTGAAATATAAACAGATGTAACTTATTTGAATATTTATTGGCCCAAAGGAAGGTAAATATTTAATAGAATTGCATGTGCACCTGTGGTAATAAATACGTGGTGATGATTTGATTTTACATATGAATAATAAATCGGCCCAAAGGAAGATTTATTATTCGATATGTTATTTATCATCAGTGTTTGATGACTGCACCAAGATATCACTTACAAGTTAATATTTTGTCCAAAGATGAAATATTGACGGAGTGTCTGGTATCTTGAGATGAGATTTACCTTTATTTGAATTTATTTATATGCTTTGAAGACTTATGTGAGCTTGTTGTTTGTTTGTTATTGTTCTCTATTCAGCTATTATTCCTACTGTCAGCATCAATTCAATTCACATGCTAAATGGCTCCAACTTCAAGTCATAGCAAGAGAATCTCATGATAGTTCTCGAGTCATAGATATCAACCTTGCTTTAAGGACTGATGCTCCCCCATCTATTATGGATAAGAGTACCTTTGATCAAAAAATGAAGATTGAAAGGTGGAAGAGATCAAATCGCATGTGTATGCTGATCATGAAAAAGTCATTCCATAAGTATTCAGGGGCACAATGTCTAAAAAAATTACCACAGATAGGGATTTCCTTGCAGATATTGAAAAGAGGTTTGTTAAGAACAAAAGACTAAAATTGGTATGCTCTTAACAAGCCTGATTTCAATGATGAATAAAGGTAAGAGAAATAAAAGAAAGAAGGATAAGAAAGCTGCAGATACAACACCTCATAAGAAACAACAAAAGAAACTGGTTGACCCGAGTATTGGTTATTTCTTCTGTGGAGCTGAAGGGAATAAGAAGAAACAATAATGCAGGTACAGCACATGGACTGTCTATACACATCCTCCAAGTGCCATCTTTGTTAGGGGTCAATAAAGCGGGTACAGCACATGGACTCAAACTTTTCCTAATGAATCCCTTTTGGAGGAGTTCTTCAACTTATTTTTGTAACTTAGCATGCTCACTAGGGTTCATCCTATAATATGGTAGATTCGGTAATGAAGCGCCAGGGACTATATCTATGGCATGTTGGATATCCTAAGTGGTGAAAGGTGATCATGTAGACCTTCAGGGAAGACATCTTGAAACTCCCTTAAAAATTCTTTTACTTCTTGGGGTTGTTCCTTCTGGGGTTGGTTCTAAATTTCCTGGATTGATAGGATCCAAATTGGTGAACCTTCATTAATTTTCTTTTATAAGTCTTTATCATTCATCAAATGCAATCCCTGTTTCTTTTCCTTCAAGTTACTAGACCCTCTCTTAATGTTGTCTTTGGGTGGAAAAGGGTTTATAACTATCTTCTTTCCATTAAAATTAAAGGAACAAGAATTAGATCGACCGAATAAAGTAGCATCACGATCATATAACCAAGGTCTGTCAAGAATAATGCTACTAACCCCCATTGGAAGTATGTCACACCAAACTTTTTCTAGGTACGACTGGAATTGCAGCGGAACATGACATCTAAACTTGACCAGTATCAAAGAAGAATCTATCAAAAAAACCTTATAAGGGTTCGCATGGGAAGCAGTGGGTAATCCTAACTCTTAACAGTATTAGTTGAAGTTGCATTGACATAACTCCCACTATCTATAATGATTTTGCATGCTTTCTTCCTATTTTAACAAAAGTTTGTAGGATGTTAGTCCTACGCCAGTCTTCCTGCTCTTTAGTCCAGGTCAAGATACATGTAACAACTCCTAAAAACTTAGACGAGTCTGAAACTTCTTCATCTCTATCATACTCATCGGCTAGATTCACTTCTGCTTCATAAATCTCTTCCTCCAAATTCTAATTGATTCATCAACTTCCTCCTCTACTTCTCCTATATGCAAGGCTCTAGTAGGACATTGACTCGCATAATGACCTACCTATGACATTTAAAATAGTGTATGTTTTGAGTATTACTCCTTTGGATTTAACTCTTTTCTTTATCAATCTTTCGGACTAAAAGAGTATTGGATATGGGTTGGCTAAAGTGAGTCTAGCTTGGATTAGGCCTTTGGCTTGGGGCACTCATCTTATTGGATTCAGGTCAATGAATAAATGGTACTCTTTAAAATCTTTCAAAGTCCCTAGCTACCTGGTATGCTTGTTCTAAGTCATGGATTTCTCTAAGGAACAGTTCTCTCTGAATCTCTTCCCTTAAACCAGCTCTAAATCTGGATAGGGTTATATCTTCTGATTTAACAATACTACATCGCATAACAAATTCATCAAACTTAGTAATGTATTCTGACACAGGCCTATTTCCTTGACTTAGTCGTTGCCATTGGTCCAGTAACCTTTGCTTATAGGAAATAGGAAGGTACTTTTCTCTCTAAGCTTGATTTTTATGGCTCTCCAAGTACCTATTGGCATGTCTCCTCTTTGCCTACACTATCGCTATAACCTAGCTTGTCGGATTAGCCTAAGCTTGGCAAATTTAAACTTTTTGTCCTCTGACATTTCATACCATTCAAAATATTGGTCCATATCTCTCTCCCAATCAATGTACACTTTAGGGTCTAGGTCCCCATCAAAAGTGGGTGCATCAAGTCGGATACTCCTAAGGGCTCTTTCATCTTGATCAATGTAGTCATGATGAGGTCTTCTTTGATGGGGTTCAACAATAGGTTCAAGATATTGGACTCTAGGATTCAGAGGTATCATTCTTGGTGATTGAGGCTTAGTAGGAGTCATATGAGATTCTTCTAAGGAATCAATCCTTTCTTACATCTGGTCAAACCTAGTGTTCAATTGATTATACTGCTCAGTCATAGTCTTCATTAAAGCTTCTAGATTTGGGTCCATGGCTACACTGGGTTGACCTGGATTGTTTTGGTTTGGGGTCCCTGATCTAATTGTCATACAATGCAAATGGACTCGTTCTAGGGTGTGTTGCTAGACCTAGAAGCCCAAACCAGATGTTTAGTCAAGGTGACAATATAGACTATAGTAACTTTGCACCTAGCCAGGTAAGTGTAAGATTGGTGGAGGTCCCTCGTTGCTTGCCTAAGGCACAATTAAAATTGGCCAAGTAAGCGGACCAGCCCACTTTCCTTTGGGCTCTTGTCCTGAACCACTTGTCGTAGACACCAAATGCACAAGCACACATAGAAAAGATGTCTACACTGACTTGACAATGGTTCAAACCTGACTTTGTGGGTGTCCCTAGCTCACCAAAGCAAATTAGATTACTACTTTCTTTTAGTTAAAGGCTTGGGTTTACACATAAAGGATTGTAGTTTTTGGGTTAAGGAAAGGTGATAAAATTCTTCCCTTATCTTGTGATGGGAATGCCTTAAGATAGCTTATGCAAATGATGGTATGCAACAAAGCAATGTCACTACACTAATTAAGAATGTAACTTCAAACAAGTTATAACTAACTTAACTAAACAAGAATTCAAAATTTAAATTTTAAATTTGAATTTCACATTTCAAATTTTAGAATTCAAATTTTAAAATTTAAATTTTAAATTCTAAGTTTTCTTCAAGGAAAATTTTAAATTTAAAAATGTGGCCAAAATTTAGGTGTCTAATATGCTAGAAAGAAAACTTTCATGCAATCATGCAATCACTTGGCACATATATGCAACATTCATCAAGCAAGCATTAGCACATTAAACCTTTAATAAAAGACATCACGTCTGGCCGTAGCTCATTATTCCCATGGATGAATAGTATACTTTTTCGGGATTTGAAAAGTATACCCCACTCAGGAGGCATGAAATCTAGAATTAAAGTTATGAAAACTTATGCAAATGTTAAAAGAAACCTCAGATCTGAAACCTATTAAAAAGTTTCTAGATCTGGTTTGAATTGGCACGACTTAATTTTAGAGTCTAATATGAGCTAAGATTCACAAGAATAGGAAAGAACTCCATGAATCCATCCTTAAATGAATAAAATTTCAGCCCTATGTTCTATATGCAGAAATTATAGAAAATAACAAAAAATGCAGAAAATAAAAAATATACCCTAACCTACCAAGCTCTGATACCAATTTGATGAGGGATGAAATGGAATGATACATTCTAGGAGGAGATCGTAATTACTAAATAAAAAATAAAGTGAAGCTAGGCTATATTTTCATATAAAAGAGCAAAAATTTCATAAAGGGATTTGCATGTTAAACTAGACTTGGATAAGAATCCTTCAAAATAGTAAAGAGAAAGGACCTTTGTGGCTAAGAAACCACACAGGCTAGGGCTTAGTTACTCTAATATTTTAGATCGAAAAATATTGAAAGAGGGGTACCCAACCATTAATATATCAGAGATTGAAAGGTTTACACTCAAGGATGAAGTTCTTGGATGACAAGGAGATTCCTCTAGTTGCAGGACTTCTTGTATCTATTTCTTGTCACGGAAGACCTTTTTCTTTGGAATATGAAATTCTCAGGGATCCTACACAAACCAAATTAGAGTTAAGAATATAAAAATTTGGTGGAGTATTAATGAAATGAAGAAAAAGGAAGGGAAGGTTGAAGTTAAGATGAAGCTTGGCGGATTTGAGATAGCTTGGCCGGCCTTCTTTGTGGAGTCTTCTTGCACCTTAGAAGATGGGATATGATGATAGAATAGAATGAAGAATGGCTAATGAATCTTGGCATGGAGATGACTTTCTTGAAGTAGCTAAGGGCCTCTCACCCACTCCCTCTCAGAGGACATTTGTAACACAAATAGAAGAACATAAACTCAACTTTCATTCATCATACAAATTATCTTTATAAGAAAGCTTGGAGTAGTATTTATAAGCCTCCAACGGAGTTTTAAAATTCAAATTACATGAAGCTTTTCTTGGGAAGTTACAACCTAAGCTAGCTATAAGGGTGGAGGGTTGAAACAACTTATAACTAAGCTTAAGAAGAGGAGAGGAAAGTGGGCGGCTCCTTTAAATTTAAATTTTCCTTGGTAATATGGAATGAGGTGATGTGGTTTGATGAGGTGTACACGAAGAGGTTGACATGGCACCCAACAATGCTTGCTGAAGTGGCATCCACCTTGGATTGATTTGTTGGAGTGGTTGAATGCATCCAATCTTCAAGCTTACTTGCTTACCTTGAATCCAATTCCATACCTCTTTTGGATCCAACTACTAAACTCACTAAATACAAGACCAATTTGACCCTAATTGGACTCAAGAACCCAAATTAAAATAAAATGACCTTAATTACAAGACACAAATTCAATTAAAAAATGTAAAATTATTACTCAATTTACAGGATACATGAAAGAATTAAAGCCATACTGACTTAGATCGAAGCATGTTTCGAACTTTAGTGTCTGCACCACATTACAAGTGCTTCAAGGCACAGGAAATTTCAGAAAGTGCTTGAACAAGTCAAGTTTGGCGACCTATGTTGTATCAGCAGGGCTTCAGCTCTAAAAAGCAAAATTAGAAAAGAGAACTCTATCAAGCTACAATCCCTAGGAAGAAGGCCAACGATACAGAAAGAGGCCTAAGGGCACTTACCTTTGGCATTCTTTTCCCTTGGAAGCCATCCCATGGACCTTCAGTTGGATAAACTGAGGGATTTAAAATGGAACCAATTTAAGGTTACCATGATTGATGGACGGCCTATGGAAGCCGAGGCCCATAAAAATCACATTTCCTATATGGCCTTTATGGCTCCACAATGGATGAATAGGTCCAAGTAGAAAGCACCCGTGTGCGCTTCCCATATGACCTCTATCCCCCTTCTGCACTTCACATATGACCTCCATGACTCCTCTCTTGAGGATAATTTTCTTTTTGACAACTTCTTCATCATCCCAACTATCAGGGCCAAGCCGAGTCTCGAAACAAAAATTAGGCCTCACAGTCTTTGGATGCAGCATGGGGAAGTCTGCAGAGGCTATCTTCTACTCTCAAAATAGAAAAAAATTTAGGGTATGCTCAAGCATCCTTCGCTCTTCCCTTTTTATAGATGTTAAATGGGGGGCATCCATTAACGAAGAGGAGAGCTTTGGGACTCAGGGCACGATGATCGCGTCACATTCGAGACCACTTGTCAATATTTTGTTGAAACTCGGTAATCCACAAGGTATACCGAAGGACTCTCTTGTTATAGCAGTAAAAGGCAAGAGATCTTCTCTTGATCTTGGATCGAAAGACTTAAACGCGAGGGGCTATTTTTGGTATGAGCAAGCCTGGCAAAGCCTCTGCAGTCCTATGGCGATCGATTGCTTAACATATACGAAAAGAAAGCTCACATCGAAAAAGACAAGGCATTAACTATGAAATAAATGCTTTGAGAAAAATGAACTACCCTTCAATAGAGGCCGAGACATCTCCTTTGCTTCGGCAAGGGTCGAGATATCTCCCGTGCTTCAGCAAGGACCGAGCTATCTCCTGTGCTTCGATAAAGGCCGAGCTATCTCCTGTGCTTCGGCAAGGGCCGAGCTATCTCCTTTGCTTCGGTAGGAGCCAAACTATCTTCCCGATTCCAGCAAAAGACGAGCCATCTTTTTTGTTCCGATAAGAGTCAAGCCATTTCCCACTTCGATGGATCTGTTCAAATTAGTCTCAACAAGGCTGAACAATCCCTTCTATTTCAACAAGGTTATTAAAGATTCCCTAAACCCATGGTAGAGCTGACTTACTTAGTCTGACCATAAACTGAACTTAGACAAGCCATAGGAAAGCTAAAAAGGGTCGTTTTGACATGCGATGCCTAAACAACAGACAGTGTACGAAAAAACAAAGGTTTATTTTATATCGCAAAGTGAGGTTCCGCTAAGCCTCCTTAGTTACAACTTACAAGAAAGAAGAAAAATTACAAAAACAGTCTTTAAGACTTAGGCTCGACCTTAGGGGCAGCTTCTGTAGCACATGGGGAGGGCTGACTTGATTCACCCACTTCAAATAAATAGATGTAACTTATTTGAATATTTATTGGCCCAAAGAAAGGTATATATTTAATAGAATTGCATGTACAACTGTGGTAATAAATACGTGGTGATTATTCGGTTTTACATATGAATAATAAATTGGGCCAAAGGAAGATTTATTATTCAATATGTTATTTGTCATTAGTGTTTGATGACTACACCAAGATATCACTTACAAGTTAATATTTTGTCCAAAGATGAAATATTGATGAAGTGTCTGGTATCTTGAGATGAGATTTACCTTTATTTGAATTTATTTATTTGCTTTAAATACTTATGTGAGCTTGTTATTTGTTTGTTATTGTTCTCTGTTCAGCTATTATTCCTACTATCATCATCAATTCAATTCACATGCTAAATGGCTCCAACTTCAAGTCATAGCAAGAGAATCTCATGATAGTTTTCGGAGTCATAGATATAAACCTTGCTTTAAGGACTGATGCTCCCCCATCTATTATGGATAAGAGTACCTTTGATCAAAAAATGAAGATTGAAATGTGGAAGAGATCAAATCGCATGTGTATGCTGATCATGAAGAAAGTCATTCCAAAAGTATTCAGGGGCACAATGTGTAAAAAAATTACTACAGATAGGGATTTCCTTGCAGATATTGAAAAGATGTTTGTCAAGAACGAAAAGACTAAAATTGGTATGCTCTTAACAAGCCTAATTTCAATGAAGAATAAAGGTAAGAGAAATAAAAGAAAGAAGGATAAGAAAGCTGCAAATATAACACCTCATAAGAAACAACAAAAGAAACCGGTTGACCCGGGCAGTATTGGTTATTTCTTCTGTGGAGCTGAAGGGAATAAGAAGAAGCAATGCACCAACTATCATGCTTGGCATGCTAAGAAAAGTGTGCTTCTTAATTTCATTTGTTCTGAGGTTAATTTAACCTTAGTACCTAGGTACATGTGGTGAATAGATTCTGGTTCAATAACTTAGATCAGTGTGTCAGCGTAGGGTTGCCTAAGTTACCAAAAGCCAAGTGATGGTGAAAGATAAATCGATGTGGGTGACAGGATGATGGCTCAAGTAGACGCAATACAAAAATTTAGATTATGGTTAAAGACTAGATTTTATTTGGATCTTGATGAAACATTTATTGTACCATCTTTTAGATGAAATTTAATTTCTATTTCTGCTTTGGACAAATCTTGTTATTCTTGTTCATTTGGGAATAGAAAATTCAATTTGTTTCATGATTCAAAATTGGTTGGTTCTGATTCTTTGTTAGATTATGATAATCTTTATTTAATTGATATAATTGCCTCATTTAATGAATCCCTACAATTAAGTACATGAGGTGCAAAGATAAAATTAACCGATGAGAATTTAGCTACATTGTGGCACAAAAGATTAAGTCACATCTTCAGACGGAGAATAGAGAGATTTGTGTCCGACAAAATTTTTGATCCCTTGGATTGCATAGATTTTGTTGTCTACGTTAACTGTATAAAGGGAAAACAAACCAACAAAAGGAGATTTGAAGCCAATAGGACTTTAGACGTCTTAGAACTTATACATGCAGATATTTGTGAGCAATTTCTTACGGTTGTTTGGAATGGTCAATAATATTTTATAACGTTCATAGACGATTTCTCTAGATATAGCTACATATATTTCATTCATGAAAAGGTACAATTGGTGGATGTATTCAAAAATTATAAGGCTGAAGTTAAGAATCAACTCAGCAAAAGAATTAAAAGCGTCAGGTTTGACCATGGTGGTAAGTACTATGGTAGATATGATGGTTCAAATGAACAACGTCCAGGGCCATTTGTTAAGTTCCTAGATGAATGCGTATCGTCCCATAGTACACTATACCGAGTTCTCTCACTATGAATGGTGTTGCTAAAAGATGAAAAAGATCACTTAAGGATATGGTGAGGAGTATAGTTTGTCATTCTACCTTACCAAAATCACACTGAAGAGAAGCTCTTAAAACTACAGCATATATCCTTAACAAAGTTTCAACTAAAGCGACTAACAAAACCCCTTATGAACTTTGGATAGGCAAGAAGCCTAGTCTAAAGCACTTGCATGTTTGGGGATGTCCAGCTGAGGCAAGGCCTTATAGGCCTAATGAAAAGAAACTGGACTCAAGGATGGTAAGTTGCTATTTTATTGGACACTCTGAAAGATTCAAGGGGTACAAATTTTATGATGCCATAACTAAGTCGATTTTTGAGTCAAAAACTGCTCGATTCTTTGAGGTTGTAGAGTTTGCAAGGGAAGATACAGTTAGAAACTATCTTTGAATAGGAATGTATTGACATTCCAACAGTTGTTATTGGCATTGATCAAGCTTTTATTCCTGATCTTGTTCAAGACACAACAGGTCAAGACAATGTTGAAAAACCTCCCATTCAAGAAACTGTTCCAAAAGAACAAACTCTAGCATCTCAAGAACCTATGCCATTAAGGAGATCCACTAGAGAAAGAAGTGCAGTGCCAAATGATTGCATTGTATTTCTCCAAGAACATGAGGTAGACATTGGAGTGATGAAAGATGATTCGATCATCTTCCATCATGCCATGAAAAGTTCTAACTCTCAGAAGTGAATTGATGCCATGAATGAAGAGATGAAATCCATAAAGGACAATGACGTATGGGATCTTATCCCATTGTCAGAAGGTGTGAAACCCATTGGTTGTGAATGGGTATTTAAAACCAAGAGGGATTCAAAAAGCAATGTGAAAAGATATAAAGCTCGTTTTGTTGCTAAGGGCTTTATGTAGAAAGAAGGCATCGATTATAAAGAGACTTTCTTTTCGGTTTCTTCGATAGACTCTTTCAGGATTATAATGGCATTAGTGATGCATTTCAATCTTGAGTTACATTAGATGGATGTGAAGACAATGTTCTGAATGGTAACATTGATGAGACGATTTATATGGTGCAACCAGAAAACTTTGTGTTAGGAGATCCAAAGAATATGGCTTGCAAACTTAAGAAATCCATCTATAGACTCAAACATGCATCTCGACAATGGTATCTCAAGTTTCATCAAGTGATCATCTCGTTCAGTTTTGAGATGAATTTGGTCGATGATTGTATATACCATAAGTTCTATAAGAGCAAGAATATTTTTCTAGTTTTATATGTCGATGATATTTTGCTTGCTAGCAATGATATAGGCTTTTTGCATGAATTCAAAAGATTTCTAACTAAGAATTTTGAGACGAAAGATCTTGGTGATGCCTCTTTTGTATTAGGGATTTAGATACATCGGGATCGCTCTCGAGGTAATCTTGGATTATCACAAATGAGCTATATCAAAAAGGTTCTCAATAGGCATGTCTTGCAAGATTGCAAACTAGGTGATACCCTTGCTGGATGCTAAGATGGTATGAAATCTATGTTGGGCTATATCTTTTTGCTAGCTGAAGGCGATGTCTCCTGAAAGAGTGCTAAACAATCTCTTGTAGCCTCTTCTACCATGGCAGCAGAATTCATAGCATGTTATGAGGTATCCACGGAGTATGTCTATGGAATTTGGCCATAGGGTTATGCATAGTGAATGGTATTGAAAGACCACTCAAGTTATTTTGTGATAATAAGTGTTGGGGAGATTGTTGAGAAATTGTTGCCCCAATCTTATTGATTTTGATGATTACCAAAAGCCATGAGTATATTAAAAGATGCAATGAGTTTATTTACATGAGCAATGAATTCATTTAGAACAATCAATGAGTATGTTAAGTATGACTTTAATCTATTTGAAAGTAACTTCAAGCTCCATGTTTAAGCTTTCAAAAAGAAATTTTTATACTTCATATTTCAATCAATGAGTTTTTGGAACATTTCTTGAATTGATTCCTAATGATAATTTTATAGTATTCAAGTCAAAAAATTGATTTAAAATTAATCTGGAACGAATTTCAAGTCAATCAAAAAATTCTCTAATTTTTGATACGTTCCGGAGCCGACTCTAGAGTTTCAGAGTCGAGTCGACTCAGTATACAGAGATTCCTGATTTTTACGAGTCGACCCCTGTGATTTCAAGAGTCGACCCCCGATTCTGTCGAGCCGACTCCATGACTGTGTGAGTCGACTCCGCTCAGACACCAGAGAAATGTTTTTCTGAGCACTTCGCGAGTCGACCCCTTGCCTTTCATGAGTCGACCCCCGACTGTCAGGAGTCGACACTTTATTTTTGTAGAGTCGACCCTTTAACTTTCTGAATATTTCTATATTTGGTATCGCGTCTTCGAGCCGACTCGCCCAAAGCTGGAGTCGACTCCAACAAATCTGGCATGATTTTTCTGAATGCCAACTCAGCGCCAACGGTAAGATTTTTCATCAACGGCTATATTTCTTTGTTTCTAACGGCTATATTTTTGCAGAATCTATGAATAGAGAAGCCGTTTTCAAATCAAAGATATAGAAATACACATCAAGAGAGAAAAAGAAAAATCCCTCAGAAAAAGAGAAAAACAGAGCGTCATTTAAAATATCCGAGATTCAAAAATAGAGTGAAAGAAAGAGTGCGAAATCAAAGGAAGCTTCGTCTGTGCTCAAGTTTAACAATCAAGAAAGCTTCAGAAGAAAATCCAAGAGCTATTCAAGAGCAACTCAAGAGATTTTCAATATTCAAAGAAAGGAAGAAAAAGCTCAAATCAACTCCAACATTCAGTCCGTGAAGAATCGAGCTGAGACCCGATTCTACACCTCAAAGGAGTTGAGAAAAAGAAGAAAAGAAGAAAAGCTCAAAAGCCAACCAACTACAAATCAGGCTTTTCTAAACTTTTTCTTTTATTTGATTATCTGCTCATTGAGGAGCTATGTATTTGAAAAATAATATTTTTATTATTTGTGTCTAGTTCAATCTGGGGGATTAAACTAGTGGAGGTAGTCTTACCTCGGTACAAGCTTAGTATAGCTTGTGTTAGGGTTTTTGTGCTGGTGAGCCCAAAAACTGGCTGGGTTCGTTGTGATCCCAGGAAAACAACAAGTTTGAGTTGTGAGCTTGTAAAACAACTCGGCTGTAATCAAGGAAGATTATAGTGTGGACCCAAGTGAATCTTGGGAGTGGACGTAGGTGTTGGATACACCGAACCACTATAAAATCTTTGTGTTTGCCGTGTCTCATTTATCTCTATCTCTATCTCTATCTTATTAATTGTATTTTATTTTAGCATCTGCATTCACTTTCACTCACTAAGCAAACAAATACTTAAAAAGGCTTAAATTTTTTTTAAAGAACCCAATTCACCCCCCCCTCTTGGGTTGTCATCTGGGCCAACAATAAGTCAACAGTTCTATATTCCAATAACAATAGGAGTTCACGAAGTCAAAGCATATAGACATCAAGTGCTAGTCGTTAAAGAAAGAGTTCATAGTAAACAAATATCTATAGATCACATCGAAATAAACTCTATGGTTGTGGATCCGCTTACTAAAGGATTGCCACCCAAAATGTTTCATGAGCAGGCTGCTCGTATGAGTGTCATGTCTATTTCTGATATTCAGTTTTAGTGAAAGTTTGTATTTTTTTTGGGTGCTCTGAAATTTTTTCAGTTATTACAATTTTTAGTTATTTTAAGGTTGTTTTCTACAAAAATAAAGTTTTAGTTATTAACACTCTAATTTTGGCATGGTTTGATCTCACTAAAGTTTATGGAGGACCAATTGGAAACAGACATATTGAGATCATTGTACATAAAATTTTTATGCTACACATCCACATCATAATCCATGTCATTCAATTGTATCAATATACGTGACCATTGATGGGTTGAGTTACGATAGATATAACAAAGGCTGCTTTGATCCTATGTTGGTATGGTTGATGGACCGGATTGGATACATTTCAGTAATAACAGTAAAATTGTGCTCATTCGGTTATTTTTGCAAAACATAATTATAAGATTACACATATAGCCCAAGTAAGAGATTGTTGGGTCATTAATCCAACATTGGGCTTATATGAAATAATTATCTATTGCGGACTGTCAAATAAGGTTAAGCCCAATTAAAAGTGATCTACAAAGGTTTTGATGATTTGTGCTTTGATGTATCTGATAGCATGTGGGCCTTTAATGTATATAGACCTAAAGGGTTATTTCTATTTTTATGATGGGCTAAAATAGAAATACCAAAAGATAATGATGAAGTTATCTATATGTAGCGGTTATGGTCCCTGGATCGCATGTACGACCTTCTTCTCTGAGTTTCATTATCAGAAAGAAAATTCTAGAGAAAATCTAAAGGACTCTCTGGGAGAACATGATAATCTAGAAGACCAACTGTAAGGCTTTGCTTTGGAAAATAATAAATAATAAGGATTTGGAAGGCCAACTACACGACTTTAGAGAGCAATCAAACGATATGGATTCAGGTATGCTTTCATTTATTGTTTATGAATTCTTGATGGTTGAACATGAATGATTCTTGGGTTTCTTGGTGATGGTTTTCACTAAAAGGTTTAAGTTTAATTTTTAATAAGATTATCATTAAAAATATATACCAAACATAGTTATCTGGTGGGTCCAATTTAAATTACCGATAATTTGGATAGATTACCGGCTATCAAATACAACCTAAGTTCAAGGAACAATACTATAGTTTAGCCTATCTTTTAATATAACCTGAGAAGAGAGATGCATTTTTATGCATTTTTTATTAAAAACAAAAAAAAATGTTGAGGTACAAAAACTATGCTTATATTACCGTTGCTGTTACGTGGGCTTCATGCTCAAATCCTGAGGGCACTATCAAATAGTTGGAAAAGACTTTGTACACCGCCCCCGGTGCAGCAAGGCCTACGTGGGCTGTACCGCCTCTTCTGATTGGTCCATGTGGCTCCTACGTGGATGACTTGCCGGGCTGTATGGCTCTGCTTTGATGTTATGTTCTGAACATGACGGCCATTTAAAGCATTTTGCTTTTTTTTAAAATTAGCGTGCGGACGAAAATGCCCTTTCCTCCATCCTAGCACCATTTTACGTTGTATTTCATCTGTGCAAGATGAACTCTCTTTCTTCCTCTGTCGAAAGAAAATATTTCAGCTTCGAGGCTGGAAAACCTGGCTACTGGAGTCTGTGTACAAAAACTTCTGGAGAAAATGTCATCCGCAGTACAAAGTAAAAAGTCTTTCTTCTCACTTCTTTCTAAAGCTCCTTTATTACACCAACAGTTTTTTCTGGTTAGAGTTAGTTAATGCGTGACATTCTGGGAGTCATAACTATTTTGTAAGCACGAATGTCATACTCTTTTAAGTAGGATGTTATACCCCATGAACTGGGATGTCGTCAGAGTGGTTCGGCCTATATTCCCCATTATTTCATGTCCATATAGCTCTAGTGTCGTCGTTAAAGCTATGACACCCCTGATATATTGTTAAGATATCGTAGTTACAAGCCTAGGACATCCGTGCTCCAAACGAAAGCTGGAGAAAAGCCTCGCGACACCGTAGTTACAACGCTACGATACCCATGCTTATAACCATTGCGATCTTCGTATGTTGCTTATAACCCGTGACACCCTGCTTTAACAGTCACATCATCGGTGTCATCGCCTAAAAGCTAGGGTATCGTAAGATGAGAACTGGGGTATCGTTAACAGCCTGAGTCGGTGCTGTCGTCGTTCGCGACACCCCAGTTGAAAATTGACGACACCCTAGCTCTCATCTGACGACACCCGTGCTTAGAATTAACCACGGTGAGAAGGCCCGCGACACCCAAGTTACTAAAATTTATTTTTATTCATAAAAAAAGAAAAGAAAAAAAGTACATAAAGCCCTCACTGGGGCTTGTCTCCTTCGGTCGCTGCGTCGGCGATCTGGCGCTGGAGGGACGCTACTTGCCCCTCCAGGTGGCTGTTGGCCCGACGCAGGACCTCGATCTCTCTAGTTGAAACGGCCAGGTATTGCTCGGCCATCTTGTTGAGTCGCTCGTTGATTGCGAGCGACTCCGCATAGACCTCGCATCGATGGTGACCGTTGCGCGGCGGCTGCCATGGTTGCCAGTAGATCTCCCCTCGCCTCTGGAAGCCATCTCAGTATCAAAAAATCTAGAAAGGTGAGTAACGATGGCATTCCCCCATCCATATTTAAGGTACTCCTGGCGGGTGTTTCGATTGCCACGCGCCACCATCTCAGTGGGCGGTTCATAGGAATCGAATCGGTGCGCGCCCCCCTCCCTCCCTCGTTGAGTTTCGAGGGATGGGGAACAAAGAGAGTTTCGGGAAGCCAACCGTAGTAAGTTTTACGTCGTCCCAAGAGAAAATTCATGACACCCAAGGATGATTTGGATTTCGGCCGAAATTCCTTCGCGATACCCCTGTTGAAAGCTCACGACATCCTAGCTTTAAGGCGATGACACCCGTGCTTAGAAATGATCACGGTGAGAATACCCGCGACACCCCTTGTCAAATTCAGCCGCAACTCCTTCGCGACACCTCAGTTGAATCTCACGACACCCTAGCTTTAAGGGGACAACACCCCTGAAAAGGTGATTAACGTGGGTTCACTATTAATGCACGGGTGTCATCGCCTTAAAGCTAGGGTGTCGTGAGATAAAATCCAATTCTCCCTGGGGTGTCGCGGGGATTGTCCGTGCGGTCAGTTCTAAGCACGGGTGTCGTCGCATTGGTGCTAGGATGTCATTAGATTTCAACTGGGGTGTCGCGAAGGAGTTTAGGCTGAATTTGACAAGGGGTGTCGTGGGGGTTCTCTCCGTGATCAGTTCTAAGCATGGGTGTCGTCGCCTTAATGCTAGGGTGTCGTGAGCTTTCAACAGGGGTGTCTCGTAGGAGTTTTAGCCGAAATCCAATTCTCCCAGGGGTGTCGCGGGGATTCTCTCCATGGTCAGTTCTAAGCACGGGTGTCATAGCATTGATGCTAGGGTGTTGTGAGGTTTCAAGTGGGGTGTCGCGAAGGAGTTTCGGCCGAAATCCAAATCATCCTTGGGTGTCGTGAATTTTCTCTTGGGACGACGTAAAACTTACAACAGTTGGCTTCCCGAAACTCTCTTCTGTTCCCCATCCCTCGAAACTCAAGGAGGGGGGGGGGGGGCGCACCGATTCGATTCCTGTGAACCGCCCCCACTGAGATGGTGGCGCGTGGCAATCGAAACACCCGCTAGGAGTACCTTAAATATGGATGGGGGAATGCCATCGTTACTCACCTTTCCAGCTTTTTTGATACTGAGATGGCTTCCAGAGGCGAGGGAAGATCTACTGGCAACCATGGCAGCCGCCGCGCAACGGTCACCATCGATGCGGAGGTCTATGCGGAGTCGCTCGCAATCAGTGAGCGACTCAACAAGGTGGTCGAGGAATACCTGGCCGTTTCAACGAGAAAGATCGAGGTCCTGCGTTGGGCCAACAGCAAGCTCGAGGGGCAAGTAGCGTCCCTCCAGCGCCAGATCGCCGACGCAGTGACCAAAGGAGATGAGAAGCCCCAGTAAGGGCTAATGTACTTTTTTTATTTTCTTTTTTGATAAATAAAAATAAATTTTAGTAACTTGGTTGTCGCGGGCCTTCTCGCCGTGGTCAGTTCTAAGCACGGGTGTCATCGCCTTAAAGCTAGGGTGTTGTGAGCTTTCAACAGGGGTGTCTCTAAGGAGTTTCGGCCGAAATCTAATTCTCCCAGGGGTGTCGCAGGGATTCTCCGCGCGGTTAGTTCTAACCACGGGTGTCGTAGCATTGGTGCTGGGGTGTCATTAGATTTCAACTGGGGTGTCGCGAAGGTGTTTAGGCTGAATTCGATAAGGGGTGTCGCGGGAGTTCTCTCCGTGATCAGGGGTGTCGTGAGATGATAAATGGGGTGTCGTATTGTTTTAACCTTCGTGTCCTAAATCCTAATCCTTTGTCAGCATATATTGACAACTAAATCTATGGATATCATTGTTCATGACTGCGTGCCTATATTTTCACAGTTGATGCTGAAATTGTAGATCAGAAAGAAATCGATAAAACTCCCGGCCGTGCACCTTCACCCGTCGCTCCAAATGCAGTGGATGATATTGTAGTTCCTCAAACTGGGATGGAATTCAATTCAGCAGATGATGTATATACGTTCTACAATGGATACGCGAAATGAGTTGGTTTTGGAATCACAACAGTGTGTAGCAGGGCCAACAACAAAAAACAACTTTGCTTCAAGCACCTGGCATGTTGGAGGCAAGGAAAATCTAGAAAATTAGAGAAGAGTATGAATTATAGGGATACTGGGAAAGTTGATTGTATGGCATCCATAAAAGCAAAACTGAATGCTAAGTGGTAAGTGGATATTGGATGAGGTTTCTCTTGAACATAACCATGGGATGTCCATAACATCAACTGGTTATCTACGGTCGCATAGGAGGATCAGCACACCAGAGAAGGCGAGATCAGCAATTTACATGCCGTGAATGTTCCGACGACTCAGATATACTCTGCCATATATATATTGACCTTTATTGCTCTGCTTTCGCACACGACCATTTATTAAAGTTTTAATGTGAAGTCATGTGAACTTAAAAAGTAAACGAAGTAGGCCTTGGTGGGATGGGACAGATATTCCCTTCTTAAGTCATCGATTTAAGTAGTGGGACAAGATCTTATCTTATGCCATCGACACAATATTTAATTTAACTGCTAGACGGTCAGCTAAGAATGTTTGAATACTATTGTTAGCTCTTGCCATTGAAATGGTAAGTGACCAATAAAAATGTTAAAAAAAATCTCTTAGTCTGGGTGCTTCAATCTCTTCTCCCAACCTACCGATGGAAACAACCTTCGCGCCTACTCCAGCGTCATAAACGAGAGAAATTTTTGCTTCTATCTTTCAGGAAAAAATGAATCTCTTCCCCTATGTTATTCCTGTCCTGCCCAACCTCAGCCCCCCCCACCTCTCTTCGAGTAGCATTTCAATTTTAAGTAAAATATATGAGAATACTATGAAGCTTATTGTAATATGGGATAAAAAAAGTCTTCGCATAAATTGGCTACAGATTGGGGCCGCCCTTTGATTACGATTGATCGACCCTTATGAGCCGAATGATGCTTAGCCAAACTACTCCATCGACATCTTCACTCAAGTCTCGCAGACCAAACCTCGACCGACTGACCTTCGGCTTCCTTTGCCGAACCTCACCGAAAAATAGTAACAAAAAATTTCATCACTAAATTATGACGATTTAGTAACAAAATAGTGACTAAAATTAAAATTAGTGATATATTACTCTATTCGTCACTAAATTAGTATTGGACAAACTAATCCGTCACTAATTTAGTAATGGACGAAAAAATCCATCACTAATTTAGTGACGGACAAAAGAATCGTCATTAATTTAGGGACGAATTAGTTCTTCCGTTACCATTTTTTTTTAAAAATATAGTATAAATTTAGTGATGGAATGCCAATCCATCACTAAATTAGTGATGGATGACCTTGTTCATCACTAATTTAGTGACGATACCTGAATCCATCACTAATTTAGTGATGAATATAGGCATATGTCACTAATTTAGTAACGGATTGGTTCTTTCATCAGAATTTTTTTAATAAAAAAATTAGAGTATAAATTTAGTGATGTAAGGGCAATCTGTAACTAAATTAGTGATAGATGTTTAAATCTATCACTAAATTTATACTCTAAATTTTTTTTAAAAAAATTATGATGGAAGAACTGATTGGTCAAAATCGTTTCTGAGTATAGTGAGAAAATTATGGTTTACCCTACCCCACCTAAGGATGACATTAAGAGGGGTTTGAGTCAATTAAAAGAGAAGAAGCAGGAATTGAACCTAATTAATGCTAAGGAATTAGAACAAGAAATCAATAATGGTTCACCCATTATTCTTGCTAATATTATTGTTAGCATCAATTCAATTCACATGCTAAATGGCTCCAACTTCAAGTCATAGGAAGAGAATCTCATTATAGTTCTCGGAGTCATAGATATCAACCTTGCTTTAAGGACTGATGCTCCCCCATCTGTTATGGATAAGATACCTTTGATCAAAAAATAAAGATTGAAAGGTGGCAGAGATCAAATTGCATGTGTATGCAGATCATGAAGAAAGTCATTCCAGAAGTATTCAGGGGCATAATGTCTAAAGAAATTACTACGGCTAGGGATTCCCTTGAGGATATTGAAAAAAGGTTTGTCAAGAATGAAAAGAATGAAATTGGTATGCTCTTGACAAGCCAGATTTCAATGAAGAATAAAGATAAGTGAAATAAAAGAAAGAAGGATAAGGAAGCTGTAGATACAATACTATTGATCCAATTATTGATTTTGATTATTAACAAAAGCATTGAGTACATTACTTATGTTTCTGATAAGTTTGACAAGTGTTTGAGGAATTAAGATTGTTATTCATCAATATGTTACTTAGAAAATCTATTTCAAGTTGAAGTTAAAAGGAATCAATGAAAGTTTAGAACTTGGAGCCGACACCCTAAGTCCTTGGAGTCGACACCTAAGAGTATCAGAACAGTGTTGATTTTCGGCATGATTCGGAGCCGACCCCTAGATTCATGGAGCCGACACATGAAAAATTAGAGTCGACACCTACAGAGTATAGAGCCGACCCCAGGCTAGTTACAGAGAGTGGTTTTTTCAGGCACTGGCGGAGCCGATACCTTCAGAAAATTAGAGTCGAACCTAGATCTCACCGAGTCAACACTTCAAAAATCTCGGAGCTGACACCTTGATGGATCATCTTTTTCTACTTTTGTACACCCGATCTGGAGCCGACACCTGAAGACCTGGAGTCGACCCCTCCATGTCAAAAACAAAATTTTAAGTTTTCCAATGGATATATTTTTCTTACCTAACCTCTAACGGATCTATTTTCTTTTGTAAGGATCATCCAAGGATAACTCCAATGGCTATTTCTCACCTACTCGTAGATTGGAATGTATATAAAAAGGGATTGAAGCCATTCAAAATAAGAGAAACAGAAAAACAGAGAAACAAAAAGAAAGAAAGAGAAATCAAAAATCCCACTTCAAGAAATCTTTTGAGCCAAAGCCTATTCACTATTGAGAGTTAGAAGAGGAATCCAAAGACGTCAAAAAGAGATATTTCAAAGGATTTCCTCAGCTTTGAAAAAGAGGAAGAAAAGCCCTAAAATCTTCAGCCGGTTCTTCATCTCTTCAAGTGCTCTACTTTCATTTAATTCAAAAGAGGAGAAGGAGAAAAGAAAAAAAGAAAAGCTCAAGCTCTACATTGCGTCAGAAATCAGGCTTTTCTATTTTTATTTACTTATATTGTTCATTTGCTCAATTTAGGAGCTATGATTGTTATAAATTCTTAATTGATTTATAGTTTGTCTAATTCAATCGGAGAATTGAATTAGTGGAGGTAGTATACCTCGGGACAAGCTAAGGATAGCTTGTGGTTAGGTTTTGTGCTGGTGAGCCTGTGAAAACCAGCTGGATTTGTTGTGAGCCCGGGAAAATAATAAGTTTTTTGAGTTGTGAGCTTGTAAAACAACTCAACTGTAATCTAGTGGATTATAGTATGGACCCAAGTGCTGCTTGGGAGTGGACGTAGGTGTTTTATACACCGAACCACTATAAAAACTTTTTGTTTGCCGTGCTTTGTCTCTCTTTCTCTCTATCTTATTTATTTATGCTTAGCATTTATATATACATTGCACTCAAGCATCTTCATATCAAAGCAATTGGTTTTTAAAGTGTTAAATTTTTTTTTTTGAACCCAATTCACCCCCCCTCTTGGGTTGCCATCTGGGCCAACAATTGGTATCAGAGCTAGTACTCATTATTTATTTGATCCAACGATCAAGAGTTAAAGATCCAAATGGCAGCTCAAGCTGGATCTTCATTTGCTGAAGGTCATTCTACTAATAGACCTCATTTGTTTATTGGTTCAAATTATTCTTATTGAAAAGCTAGAATGAGAATTTTTATTCAAGCTTTAGATTATGAACTATGGAGTGTAATCACTAATGGACCTAGCACACCCACACACTTAGTAGATGGTTCAATAATTCCTAAACCCGAAAGGAATTGGAATGAGAATGATAGGAAGATGGCTCAGCTTAATGCAAAAGCCATGAATATTTTATATTGTGCTTTAGATGTTAACGAGTTTAATAGAATTTCTATATGTATTTCCGTAAAAGAAATTTGGTATAGATTAGAAGTTACCCATGAGGGTACTAATCAAGTTAAAGAATCAAAAATTAATATTCTAGTGCATAAATATGAATTGTTTAGCATGGAATAAAATGAAACTATCACATGCATGTACACTAGATTTACTGATATTGTAAATGGTCTAAAAAGTCTTGGTATGACATATACTAACTCTGAATTGGTGCGCAAAATCCTTAGGTCTCTTCCAAGATCATGGGAAGCGATAGTAACTGCCATCCAAGAAACCAAAGATCTAAACACATTACCTTTGGAGGAGCTACTTGGATCATTGATGACCCATGAACTGACCATGAAGCAACATCAGGAGGAAGAAGTTAAAAAGAAGAGAACGATTGCCCTTAAAGCTGCAGAAAAGGAAACAAGCAGCAGTGAGGAAGAAGAGGAAGATGATGAGATAGCTCTCCCTGCTAGAAAATTTAAGAAATTTATGCAAAGAAGGAGACCCTTCCATAAGAAAAGATATGGAACAAAAATGGAAGGAGAAAAAGAAAAAGAGAAGGACAATGACAAAGAAAAAGAGAAAGACCCCCTCATATGTTATGATGTAAGAAACCGGGGCACTTTAGATATGATTGTCCTCAATTGAAAATGGGATATAAGAAAAAGAAAAAGGCATATGTTGCAACATGGAGTGAAAGTGATGAATCTTCTACCGAAGAGGAACAAAAGGAAGTTGCAAACATTTGCTTTATGGCAAATGACGACAACGAGGTAAGTTCTGAAAACCCTTGCGATAATTTCACATTTGATGAATTGTTTGATGCATTTAATGAACTAGCAAGTGATTTCAAAATTTTGAAAAAGAAAAGCAAATCTTTGAAAAAATGATAATTCAATTCTTATTAAAGAAAAAGATAACCTAACTCATGAAGTTAAAAAACTGAAATCTGAAAATGAAATTTTGATAAAAGAGAGAGAATCAATTTTCAATGAAAATGTTAGTTTAAAGAAGAAAGTTGATAAATATAAAAATATAGTTGATAAATTTACATATAGTTCTGAAAAACTTAATCTGCTATTGAGTAATCAAAGAGCTGTATTTGACAAAGCTGGATTAGGTTATAAGCCTAACAAGAAACAAAAGTATGTTAACAATTTCTTTGGAATAGAACAAGATAAAAATGAAGTTTCATGTCATTGTTGTAACAAGAAAGGACATAAAGACTTTGAATGCAATTTTAGAAAAATTAATTTAAGTATTAAAGGAAAGAAAATATGGGTTACAAAAGGAATAATTTTCATATCTACTAACCATGAAGGACCCAAGAAAGCTTGGGTACCTAAACAGAGAGTTTGATCATCTTGCAGGAGTGTCTTGTGGCCAAAAGATCAAAACGAAAGTGGTATCTTGATAGTGACTGTTCAAGGCACATGACGGGTGACAAGGATCAATTCATCACTCTTGAAGATAAAAGAGGAGGAGTTGTTATATTTGGAGATAACGGTAAAGGCTAAATTATGGGATTTGGTAAAATTCAGATAACTCCCTCTACTTTTATAAAAAATGTCTTATATGTAGATGGTTTAAAGCATAATTTAATTAGTATTAGCCAATTGGGTGATAAAAGTTTCAAAGTTTTATTTGAAGCTTCTATCTGCACTGTTTCTAATCCCATTGACAATAGCATTGTATTTGTTGGTAATAGAAATGGCAATGTATACTTAATTGATTTAGACAATTTATCTACTGGTAATCATTGCTTAGTAGCTAATAATGCTAATGTAAATAAGATTGGATGGTTATGCATCGTAGATTAGGTCATGCAAGCAGACACCTAATTTCAAAATTAATTAGAATGGACTTAGTTAAAGGACTTCCAAAGTTAGATTTTGAAAATAACAGAATTTGTGATGCATGTCAATTTGGAAAACAAACTAGAAACTCTTTCAAATCAAAAAATGTTGTTTCTACTTCTAGGCCACTTGAACTACTTCACATGGACCTTTTTGGACCTACTAGAACAACAAATCTAGGAGGAAAGAAATATGGCCTTGTGATAGTAGATGATTATTCTAGATTCACTTGGGTATTATTTTTGGCTCACAAAGATGAGACTTTCTCAATATTTCTGAAATTCTTCAAGAAAGTCACTAATAAGAAAAATAACACCATAGTGTCTCTTAGAAGTGATCATGGCACAGAGTTTGAAAATCACTTATTTGAAAATTTCTGCACTGAACATGGCATTCATCATAATTTTTCAGCACCTAGGACACCACAACAAAATGGAGTTGTAGAAAGAAAAAATAGAACTTTAGAAGACATGGCCCGTACCATGCTATGTGAAAGCCAACTCCCAAAGTACTTCTAGGTGGAAGCTATAAACACAGCATGTTACATCCTTAATAGAGCCCTATTAAGCCAATCCTTAAGAAAACACCTTATGAATTATGGCATGATAGAAAACAAAAAATAGGTTATTTTCATGTATTTGGTTGTAAATTTTTTATTCATAATAATGGAAAAGATAATCTTAAAAAATTTGATGCAAAATCTGATGAAGGCATATTCTTAGGATATTCAACAACTAGCAAAGCCTATAGAGTATTTAACAAGAAATCCTTAATTGTAGAAGAATCTATTCATGTAGTTTTTGATGAGTCTTTAGCATCAAGTTCAGAAAAGATTGATGATGAGGAAGATACAAATATACTAGAAAGAGATATTGAAAAATTAAATATATATGTATCTTCAGATCATGAACAAGAAGCTAAAGATAATGATTCACCTAGGGTTGATGTTATTGATACTAATCATAATGAGGTAGATCTTTCTAGAGATTGAAGATATGCCTATGGTCATCCAAAGGAATTGATTATAGGTGATCCATCTCAAGGTGTAAGAACTAGATCATCAATGAGAAACATCAATAATCATCTTTATAATTTTATGAAAAAAATAGCGACGCAAATAATTGCGTCGCTAATGCGTCGCTAACTTGGCGCCAATGTCCGGCAGGAAAATTATTTTTATTTTTTTAGGAATTGCGTCGTTAAGGCGTCACAATATTTTTTTAATATTTTTAATTAAAAATAATAATTTATGACAATAATTACGACACATACAGTGCATCGCAATAATTTTTTAATATTTATTAATGATAATATTTATAATTTACGATAATAATTGCAACGCATAATTTGCATCGTAATATTTTTTAATATTTTTAATTAGATATATTTATTTAAAAACATTGCGATGTAATTTATGCATGCAATATTATATTTCTTTTATTTATTAATACTGAAAAAAATCATATTTACTAAAAATAATTGCGACGCATACATTGTGTCGCAATATTTTTTTTTTTTTTCTAAAATGCGTCGCTACGGCATCGCAATATTTTTTTAATATTTATAAATGATAATATTTATAATTAATGATAATAATTGCAACGCAAAATTGCATCGCAATATTTTTTTAAACTTTTTGATTACATATATTTATTTAAAAACATTGCGATGCAACTTATGCGTCGCAATATTATATTTCTTTTATTTATTAATACTGATAAAAATCATATATACCAAAATAATTGTGATGCATACATTGCGTCGCAATATTTGTTTTTTATTTTTTCTAAAATACATCGCTACGGCGTCGTAATAATTTTTTAATATTTATAAATGATAATATTTATAATTTATGATAATAATTGCGATGCAATTTTGCGTCGCAATAATTTTTTAATATTTTTAATTAGATATATTTATTTAAAAATATTATGACGTAAATTTGCATCGCAATATTATATTTTTTTTATTTTTTAATACTGATAAAAATCATATTTACTAAAAATAATTGCGACGCATACATTGCGTCGCAATATTTGTTTATTTTTTTCTAAGATGCGTTGCTATGGCGTTGCAATAATTTTTTAATATTTATAAATAATAATATTTATAATTTATGATAATAATTACAACGCAAAATTGCATCGCAATATTTTTTTAAACTTTTTAATTACATATATTTATTTAAAAAACATTGCGACGTAACTTATGCGTTGCAACATTTCTTTTATTTATTAATACTGATAAAATTTATATTTATTAAAAATAATTGCGACGCATACATTGCATCGCAATATTTGTTTATTTTTTTCTTCTAAAAAGCGTCGCAATATTTGTGACGATCCGACGGTTGCGATCGATCCAAGCCATGATTGATCCCGGTCGGCGATGATCCGAAGGTTGCGATCGACCCAAGCCATGATCGATCCCGGTCGGCATCGACCTATCTCGTACCGTCACGATCGATCGGATCGGCGACGATCTGATGGTTCTTGTGATCGATCGAAGCCATGATCGATCCTGGTCGGCGATGATCCGACGGTTACGATCGATCCAAGTCATGATCGATCCCGGTCAGCGATGATCCGACGATTGCGATCGACCCAAGCCATGATCGATCCCGATCGGCGATGTTCCGATGGTTGCGATCGACCCAAGCCATGATCGATCCCGGTCAGCATTGACCTATCTTGTACCATCGCGATCGATCGGATTGGCGACGATCCGACGGTACTTGTGATCGATAGAAGCCTTGATCGATCCGGTCGGTGATGATCTGATGGTTGCGATCAATCCAAGCCATGATCGATCCGGTCGGCGATGATCCGACGGTTGCGATCGACCCAAGCCATGATCGATCCCGGTCGGCGATGATCCGACGGTTGCGATCGATCCAAGCCATGATCGATCCCGGTCGGCGACGATTCGACGGTTGCGATTGATCCAAGCCATGATCGATCCCGGTCGGCGATGACCTCTATCGGACCATGGCGATCAATCGGATCGGCGACGATCCGACGGTTGCGATCGATCGAAGCCATGATCGATCCTGGTCGGCGATGATCCGACGGTTGCGATCGACCCAAGCCATGATCGATCCCGGTCAGCGTCGACCTATCTCGTACCGTCGTGATCAATCAGATCGGCGACGATCCGATGGTACTTACGATCGATCGAAGCTATGATCGATCCCAGTCGGCGATGATCCGATGGTTGCGATCGATCCAAGCCATGATCGATCCCGGTCGGCGATGTTCCTACGGTTGCGATCGACCCAAGCCATGATCGATCCCGGTCGGCATCGACCTATCTTGTACCGTCGCGATCAATCGGATCGGTGATGATCCGATGGTACTTGCGATCGATCGAAGCCATGATCGATTCCGATCGGCGATGATCCGACGGTTGCAATCGATCCAAGCCATGATCGATCCCGGTCGGTGATGATCCGACGGTTGCGATCGACCCAAGCCATGATTGATCCCGGTCGGCATCGACCTATCTCATACCGTCGCGATCGATCGGATCGGCGACAATCTGATGGTACTTGCGATCGATCGAAGCCATGATCGATCTCGGTCGGCGATGATCCGACGGTTGCGATCGATCCAAGCGATGATCGATCCCGGTCGGCGACGATCCGACGGTTGCGATCGATCCAAGCCATGATCGATCTTGGTCGGCGACGACCTCTCTCGGACCGTGGCAATCAATCGGATCGGCGACAATCCGACGGTTGCGATCGATCGAAGCCATGATCGATCCTGGTCGGCGATGATCCGACGGTTGCGATTGACCCAATCCATGATCGATCCCGGTCGGCGTCGACCTATCTCGGACCATCGCGATCGATCGGATCAGCGACGATCCGACGGTACTTGCGATCGATCGAAGCCATGATCGATCCCGATCGACGACTACCGATCTCGGACTGTCGCGATCGATCGGATCGGTGACGATCCGATGGTTGCGATCGATCGAAGCCATGATCGATCTTGATCGCGATGATCCGACGGTTGCCATCGATCCAAGCCATGATCGATCTCGGTTGGCGACGAGCGATCTCGGACCGTCGCGATCGATCCGATCGGCGACAACCCGACGGTTGCGATCGATCGAAGCCATGATCGATCACGGTCGACGACGACCGATCTTGGACATTATTAATTTTTAATTATATTTTTAATTTATTACGTCGCTAATGCCTCGCTAATTTGGCATTATGAATTTCTTTTAAAATATTGCGATGCATTAATTTGCATCATTAAATAAAATTTTTTTATTACTTTACTATTTTATTGCATCGCTATTACGTCGCTAATTAACATATTTTTTTAACAAAACATTGCAATGCACTGGATTTCTCGTAATATTTTATTTCATAATACTATTTTCTTAAAATAAATTTTATTTAAATTAATTTGATGCAATTATTACGTCGCTAACTTTAAAAATAATTTTCATATTTTTTTGGTTTATTGCATCGCTATTTAAAAAATTAAGTTTTTTTTAAAAATTGCGACGCACTGTTTGCATCGCAATTTTTTTTTCATATTAATATTTATATAAATTAATTTTATTTAAAATAATTGCGATGCAATTAGTGCGTCGCTAAATTAAAATTAATTTTTACAATTTTTTGGTCTATTGCGTCGCTAATGCGTCGCTATATAAAATTATTATGTTTTTCAAATATATTGCGACGCACTGAGTGGCATCGCAATATTTTTATTTATAATTATATTTTATAAAAATCTATTTTTAATTAATATTTGCGATGTAATTTTTGTGTCGCTATATTAAATATTTTTTCTTATTTTATGTTTATTGCGTCGCTAATGCGTCGCTATTTAACATAATTAATTTTTTAAAAACATTGCGATGCACTTATCTGCGTCGCTATATTTTATTCCTTTAATAATATTTTAAAAAAACACATTTTATAAATATTACGATGCATTTTTGCTTCGCTAAATTTAAAAAATTATATTTTTTAAATTTTATGGTTTATTCAGTCGCTAATGCGTCGCTATTTGCGTCTCAATGTTTTTTTGACGCAGAGGCGTCGCAATGTAGTCGCAATTTTAGCGACGCATAATTGCGTCGCCAAAATTGTGTCTCTATTTCATTATTTTCTTGTAGTATCGAGTATTCAAAAATAGCAAATAAAAAGTTTTGAGGAGTCGGCTCCAATAAAGTTAAGTGTCGGCTCGTCGTTTTCGGGAGTCGGCTCCACAAACCAAAAGTGTTGGCTCCAAAAATGCTCATAAAAACACGCTCTCTGTTCTTAGGTTAGAGTCGGCTCCAGAAACTCAGGTGTCGACTCCCGAATTCTCATGTGTTGGCTTCCGAATACTAGGTGTCAGCTTCGAAAACTGAAACAAAATATACTTCTCTGTATTCAGGTTGGAGTGGTTCTAAAACTATGGGTGTCAACTCCAGACCATGCCAAAATTCCAGAAAACTTCTAATACGCCTTGGGGTCGGCTCCTGACAATTTGGGTGTCGACTCTAAGCTCTGAACTTTAAAAAATTCTTTTAACATTTTGATTCAAAACTTATTTTTTTATACCTTTTGTTGATTAAATATTTTTAATCCCTAAAACACTTATTAAATCTATCAGAAACATAGTGAATATACTCATGTCTTTATTAATCATCAAAATCAATAATTGGATCAACAATCTCCCCATTTTTGATGATTATAAAACTTTGAGTATATGCATGATTTAAATAATAAGGTTTTCAAATCAAATTTCTTAAATATTTAGTTCTCATAGGTAAGCTCCCCCTGAATGAAGTAGCTCCCCCTATGATACTTAATTTAACATATATTCTTCCCTTTTAACAGTAAACTTTTAATGTTTGATACCAATTAAACAATCATATTAAATTGTATCAAATTAAGTTAGGTAAGCTTCTTCCTTTCAATGCACATATGTCAATTACTTCTCCTTATATGCAATAACAATTAATTAAGCTTATTTGTTCCAATGCAAATATTAAATACTTCTATCTTTATAACTTTTAATGCATATACGACTATCAATTACTTCTCCCCCTTTTTTGTAATCAACAAAAAGGTTAGAAGTTTCAAGTTAAATGACAGAATTGAGAGATGCTTCAAAGATCAAATGATATTCATTAAGTATCAAATAAGTTCATTACATACTTCATAAAGTCAAGCATTACATCATATTACAAAAAGAAACTTTATTACATCAAAACTTCAAAAAAAAGTAAATCAACATCAAACTAAACTAAACATTATCTTTTAATAACATTATAATATAATCAAAGATTAGTTCTAAGAAGTCTTTGCAAATCTTCTAATATTTTTTCAATTCCTTCACTTTGAGTTCTAACAAATTCCTTCAGCCTTCTATCAACAAATGCACATGCAGTCATAATTTTATCATGAAGCTCAGCATTGCATTAGGAGTAAGTCTCTGAATCTCCTCCAATATCTTTAAGTTCTTCAAAAATATTCTTGAGATCATTCTTCAAAGATTCTGTGGAGGCTCCAAGTGTGGATTCAATTTTACCAACTCTCTCATCCAAAGAATAGTACATTTCTCTTAAATTCATCAAACTATTGTCAATTTCTATTTTCATTTCTTCCTTGTGAGTAGCAAATAGACTTTTAAGCTGTTCTAACTAAATATCAAAAAATCAATGGATGACATAGGCAGTGGTACATGTGCAGGAGCTGGATTAGATGCCGGTGGTGGTGATGATCTGCTAGGCTCTAGTGATGGATGCCTCACTAATGGACCTGCCTCAGATGGTGTAGTGGCCCTAATATCAGCTGCTCTCTCATCCAGATGACCTTTTCTTTCCCATCTACCATCCACTTTTACAAACCCCATTATGTGCACAGTAGCCAAGCTGTAATAGTCAGTGTGCCTTAGGTTTTTCGATGGCTCATTCTCAGAAATAACAACTCCTTGACTTTTAAAAGCCATGGTCAGGATCATCCCATAAGGCAATGAAGATCTCCTCTTGCCTTCGGCCTCAGCCATATACCATATCATCATTCCAGCAAGATTGATTAGCTGACCCATCAAGATACTATCTCTAATCACTATGTCTCGCTCTGAGACATACTCAAAATGACCAGTCTTGGGAAATAGGATCCTACCACAAATGTTATGGAACAGTCCAAGCTCAAGTGGCAATTGATTTGCCCTAACTTCCTCAAACTCAGTTACTTCCCTTCCTAACATCCTTGATAAAGCATCTGATCTCTCACTATGAATGTTTGCAGTAAGCCCAGTGATAGGAATGCCTAAAAGATTTCCTAAAATTTGAAATGTGAGATGAATCCTTTTTCCTCTTGTAGAACTAACTATTCCACCATCTCCCCTTGATAAATTGAGGTAAAATCCTTAACTAGGGCTGATAAGTGGGAACATCCAAAGAACATACCTTATCCCAACCGAGCTCTTTAATTTTTCTACCGATTGCAAAATCCTTGGCTTCAAAGAATCAAAATCTACCTTCCTTCCCATGGTTATAACTCGCACAGCAAGAGTATCTACTTGTGGAGAGGAGGGGCTAGGATTATCTGAATCAGTTGAAGAGGAATCGATGCTTGGAGTAGGTTCACGGATGGGACGCCGAGCCGTACGCTTCCTTGTAGCCATGGGAGCATCAAAGACCGATCCCCTACGCTTAAGTGCCATTAGAATCTTAGGAAATGATTGATTTGAGGAGTATTTGGCTTTGAAGGTTTGGAGAGGTTTTGAAGAGGGTTTGGAGAAGATAGGAAGTGAGAAGGTGTCGACTCTGTCCTAATATAGTCAATTTGGGGCCACCAGGTGTCAACTCCCGCAAAGTCAGGTGCGACTCCAAGTCGCTAACACTGTTAGCGCCCAAGCTGGAGTCAGCTCCGCTTAAGCGAGTGTCAAATCCAAGGTCAGAGACCGAGAGCAACACAGACAAGGTGTCGACTCCACAAATTAAGGTGTCGACTCCACTAACAGTTTCAAAGAAAAAATAGGTAAGTTTCAAACAACCGAAACATGTCAAAATAAAATCAATAAATTTTTGAAAAAATCTTTGGAATGTATAATCAAATTGCCCAAATGTCTAGATAAATTATCCTTAAAATCATAAGAGAAATCTCAAGAAATTGATTGAATTCTAGATAATCATTCCTTAGGGGTTTTAAAATCATTCCAAAGGATCACAAATCCCTAATTCTTCTCTAAGATAATAAAATCTCTCTTCACTCAAAGGTTTTGTAAATATTGTTGGGAATTGTATCCTAAAGGCCAATCATTTGATATATTAATAAAAGTTATTTGGTAGTTTATTCATTACAAAACATCTTCTTATAACTCCTAATAGTAATGAAGCCCTTAGGATCTTCCTTCATGATAAAGGAGAATTTATCATTGAAGGTCCTTAAAAGAGTTCGCGACCAAATGATATACTATGACAGGGCCATACTACTATCAATTATAGGACGTTGTATATCATATTTATTGGTTGTCCTCTTAACCAAGGAGTGTAGAGACACTAGTATGACATACAGGTGAAAGTGTAGGAGTACATTTCACCGAACATGACTCATTTCCGGATACTCTGCTGTCAAGAGTTAATCTGATAAGATATGGATATAAGTATCCTTTAGACCTGAAGATCACAACCGGTGACTTGCAAGCAACTCATTATATTTAAGTGCTGGACCACCTGGATTTCTAATCCAGCTACGAAAGGTTACTGGGTGCAGTCAAGTACTTGTGGTAGTCAGTTATGGATTAAGATAGAATTTGACCTATCCTGTTAAAAGGAGAAATGTTTGTGTTTCAATTTAGCAAGACCTTGGCCAAGGAACTTCATATGAAAGTCACATGATCACTAAAATTGAAATCACTTTATGGATTTGCTGTTTAGAGTTGACAGGCTCTTAAGCCATCCTTAGCATTTGTGGTCAAGAGGATGAATTATACGGTAACTGTTTCTTAGGGTTCTTGGAGTTTGTTCGGCAACTCTTCAACCTATACGGATGTCGGGTTCCATTTCTAGATGGGCACATCGATTAGTATAGAAAATTGTTTCTATGCTACTGGCTTAGGTTCGAACCTAGAGAGTCATACGCATAGAAGTTTTCAAGGATGATCTATTGCTGATCAACAATTGAGAATCGTATATGATTTAATTAATCAATTTGATTGATTGAATTATCTCAATTGGGTTAAGTACAAGTGAATAAGATTCAATTTGGTTTAAGTCTATTAGAAGGACTAATCAATTTCAAATATTAATTTGAAATTAGATTTGATTTGGATTTAAATAGATTCAGGACTAGCCAAATTTGATTTGGGCTAGGACCATGATCTATGTGGGTTTAGTCCAATAAATTCAGATCAGATTAAACCATCGCTTGAACTCAAACCTCATGCATAAGTATCTCACATAATGAGATAACTAATGTTTGAGAGATTAAATTCTTATTTAGAATTTAATATATTAATTTAATAATCTCCAAACCATTTCCATCGAAATTCTAAGTGTTAGAATTAAAGTGAAATTAATGTGCCTCTTTGAATCAATCAGGCGATGGAATTCTAAGTGTTAGAATTCACATCTCTTTAGTTCTCACCGACGTCGGAATTAACAAAACGCCACGTCTCCTTGGTTTTCACCGAACATCGGAATTAACCAAGCGCCGCGGCTCTTTGGTTCGGTGTCTCTTTGCTTTTTACCAAATGACGGAATTCTTAATGTCAGAATTCAATGGGTAGGTAAAATGAGACTATAAATAGAGGACATCCTTCACCAGATTACACAAAACAACAACACACGATATGTCATGGATTGTAATTCTAAAAAGGTTAGAATAGAAAATCCTGATGATTTTGGTGTTAGCAAAAGCTTGGTGGATCTTGGAGGAAGATTCAAGTGGGAGGATTCAAGATCAGCAAAGTCATTTTTTTGCGAGCTAGCACTCTTGGAAGTCCAATCATTCGGGGCTTCGCATGGACGATACTAGAGGCCGGACGATTGAACGGCTGCAGAGCACAAAAGGATTTACCAACTATCCTTAAGGTAAGTGATATGATCCGTAAACCTTAAGGCATGATTCAAGGCAAGAAGTACGACTTCTTACGTTGAGGATTAAGATATGATCTTGATGATTATTTATATGCATATTTTAGATCAAGCGATCCTATATAGAAGGCAAAGATATGATCTTCATGCATATTAGATAGATTAATATGTAATCTTTTAGCTTCCGCATTGATAATAGTTATCAAATTTTAAAAATATGCATGCCTTGGAGTTTATTTCTCCCTACAATTGGTATCAGAGCAATGGTTTCGATATTGATCTAATTTATTGCATGTAAATTAATATTCTTATTAATTATGTAATTATGGCTAAAACTGATCACAAGGCCATATGGTCACAGATGGATTAAAAATCCAAATTACCCATTCAATGAGGTATTCTATGACATATTATCGTGCGATTGTTTTATCATCGATGCTTAGTCTAAAGAAAATTTAAATTGAGCTTTGGCATCAAAACATAGATTACACACACTCTCAAAAATATTTTATATTGATGTTGTATAAAAGCATGATATTTGCATATTTAGTATAAAAAAACATAGATATGAGATATGATAGGCTCTTAAGACATCCTTAGCATTTGTGGTCAAGAGGATGAATTATACGGTAACTGTTTCTTAGGGTTCTTGGAGTTTGCTCGGCAACTCTTTGACCTATCCGGACGTCGGGTTTCATTGCTAGATGGACACATCGATTAGTATAGAAAGTTATTTCTATGCTACCGGCTTAGGTTCGAACCTAGAGAGTCACATGCATAGAAGTTTCCTAGGATGATATGTTTGCTGATCAACGATTGAGAATCGTATATGATTTAATTAATCAATTTGATTGATTGAATTATCTCAATTGTGTTAAGTACAAGTGAATAAGATTCAATTTGGTTTAAGTCCATTAGAAGGACTAGTCAATTTCAAATATTGATTTGAAATTAGACTTGATTTGGATTTAAATAGATTCAGAACTAGCCAAATTTGATTTGGGCTTGGACCATGATCTATGTGGGTTAGTCAAATAAATTTAGATCAGATTAAACCATCACCTGAACCCAAACATCTCGCATAAGGATCTCAAATGATGAGGTGGCTAAAATCTCATCTCATGAGAGATTAAATTCTCATGTAGAATTTAATGCCTAAAATTAATTTTCACCGAACGTCGGATTTAGCCACGTCTCTTTGGTTTTCACCGAACGTCGGAATTAAACCAAACGCCGCGTCTCCTTGGTTTTTGCCGAGCGTCGGAATTAACCAAGCGCCGCACCTTCGGCGTCTCTTCGCTTTTACCAAACAACGGAATTCTTAATGTCAGAATTCAATGTTAAGGCTAAATTGAGACTATAAATAGAGGGCATTCCCTCACCAGAAAACATAGAACAACAATACACGATATGTCATGGATTGTAATTCTAAAAAGGTTAGAATAAAAAATCCTGATGATTCTAGTGTTAGCGGAAGCGTGGTGGATCTTAGAGGAAGATTCAAGTGGGAGGATTCAAGATCAGCAAAGCTGTTTTTCCGCGAGCTAGCACTCCCAAAAATTCGATCATTCGGGGCTTCGCATGGACGATACTAGAAGCCGGACGATTGAACGGCTGCAGAGCAATAAGGATTTACCTACTGTTTTAAGGTAAGCGATTTGATCCCTAGATCTTAAGGCAGGCTTCAAGATAAGTAGTATGACTAGTCATCTTGAAGATCAAGATATGATCTTGATATTTTTATTTATATGCATATTTTGGATCAATCGATCCTATATACAAGGCAAAGATATGATCTTGATGCATGTTAGATAGATTAGTATGTAATCTTTAAAATTCCGTATTGATAATTGTTATCAAATTTTTAAAATATGCATGCCTCGGGGATTGTTTCTCCCTACACTACGGTGGCCGAAGGACCCTTTGGAGGCCAAAGGAGGGCTCCTTCAGTTTCTTCCTTCACGATTCTCTAATGGCGTTGGATCAGCCACATCAGCCATTATCCATTCTGAGAAAATATTATCTAAAGAGGCATCTATTTTGAGATGGATTCTACCACCCAATTTGAAAGAGATTTTGAAGACGTCTTCAATAAGAACTCTACCAAAGTCGTTGTCCCATTTAGGAGTTTAGTCACTAAAGTCGTTAGCGGAGTGGACAAATCCAAGAGAGATTCTTTAAAACTTTGCGATTGATAAAATTCAGATTTAACCAATGCCCGCATGAGTCTTTGAGCTCATTCTAAACCAATTTGATTGACCAATGCCCATGGGAGTAATTGAGATCAGCTCAAGCTAGCTTGCATGTGACATATACAAATCCCCGTAATAGAGCAAAAGAAGCTCTAAATAAGTTGATCTCAAGCTATTTTCATGACTTGAGTATGGACTTAAGCTTAGCCCCCAAACTAAATAATATATACAATTGAAACTACTACTTTGAAATTAATGTTGAAAATTATTTCCAAATTAGTTGTTTTAACATTCGTGAAAGAAGTATTTCCTGCAAAACTAATTTTTCTAGTGCTATGAAATTCAAGTAGAAGGTAAAAAATCTAATTTTCAATTTAAATTTTTCTGCTACTTTAAAATTAATGCAACAATTATTTTAAATAATTTTTACCCCAAAAATTTATTTTTAAATTTGCTCTAATTATGGCTTTAATAAGCTAAGTTCTTGGATGGGATGGTAACTTTGGTGGAGTCCTTACTGAATAGAGCTTTAGAATTGGGTGATAGAATCTATCTCAAAGTGAATAAACGTTTACTTTGGAGTGAGCAATAACTTTGATCGAAGTTTTTTTTTTAATTGAAGCTTTTTCTCTTTGAGAGAACCCATACAGTAATTTAATTGCCAATATCTTTACTTTCTAGTTTCTAACCTTGACGCTCCTCTTAAAATATATCATACGGGCCGTGTAATTTAATGCCATATTTCATTATCATATATAGTTTGGTTTGCTGTTTATTCTAATAAATTTAAGGAAAGTAAGTGATGGAACAAAAACAATGAAGGTATGGTGTTCAATTTAAGCTAAAAATTTATAGGTCTTTGGTGTTTTTTTAATTATTTTGCTTATTATTCGAATTTCAAGTAAGTACGGATGGGAGACATGGGTGTACGAGGGAAATGTTCAATTATAGCAGCGGGCTCCGTCGATATTTTTTTTCCTTTCTTCCATCGTGTTCGCATGGGTGCACTGCAATGCAAGCATGCTCCTGATCAGAAGCATCGATTCAAAGTCCGTCTTCCTCTCCTTTCAAATAATCACCCTCCCACTGAAGCCCAAGAGATCTTCGTTATCTTTTGCGAAGCCTCCAGCATCCAAACAGCTTGTTCTCCGAATCATTACTTCTTTAGTTCCCGATCCCTGTCAATATATTCCCCAATTCCTCGTGCCGCCGCTCATTGTTACACCTTAACATTTCGGTATTTCGCCAATGCTTTCTCCAAACGTGGAGACCGATGTCTTGGAGTACATCGTTAAATTAGCGACTTAGCGTCCATCTCGTCTTTATTATTAATGGATATCCGTTCACGTCCAAGCCAACTTCTTCGCAACACGTCTTCACTGCACGCGTTCAATACACTCGTAGAGCGCCATATAAAAAAAGGTTCCATTTGGTTTCAAAACCTTGTTTTCCTTTGAAAAAAAATTAGTTTTCCTGGATCAATAGAAGGCCAAGAAATTCTTTTTTGTTCTCCTCATGGGATCTTCCAAGCCTCAGTGGTTTCTCTCCCTTCTTCTAGTCTGCCTCCATATTTCATCGGTTCCACCGACGACTTCGGAGTTCCAGGTTCTGAACAGGAGGTTCCTGTAAAATTGTCAGGATCCTAATCCTTTCATTGCAATCAAGCTTAGCTTAATTCATCATTATCAGTTGAAGATATTGTTACAAAGACCGTGAGTCAAGTTATTGCACTGTAGTAACCCGATTTAGATGAACCAGGTTTGGTTTAGATGAACCAGGTTCTAGCCTGTTGGTTTTTCCCTGGCTGACGCTTCACTCCAGGTGAAGCATTTAGTCTTCGGAACTCCCGAACGAGGCATCGCACAGGTGATTAAAATGTGAAGGAGGAGGACTCCTTCCTTCATCTTGGCGTGCATCATTCTCAGGTATGTTCCTCCTGCCAGAGAGAGAGAGAGAGAGAGAGAGAGCCAGAGAGAGAGAGAGAGAGAGAGAAAGAGCCGGGAGAGAGAGAGAGAGAGAAGAGAGCCAGAGAGAGAGGGCCTGTGGATTGGCCGTGACTTCCACCGGCGCTGGGCGTGCGTCCGGTGGAGGTCCGACCGGCCTTGGTGGCCGACCATGTCGCCGGCACCGAGCGCACAGTGCGGGAACAGAAAGAAAGAAAGAGAGGGAGAGAGAGAAAATTAAGAGAGAGAGAGAGAGGGAAGGCCGGTCGCGACCGGCTCTGGTCCGGCCAACGGTGGCCGGATCGGCCCCAATTTGGCCGGATTCGATGCCGGCGCGGTTAATTTCACGTGGGAGCATAGAGAGAGGGAGAGAAATTGAGAAAGAAAGAGGGGGGAAGGAGGCCGGCTGTGGCGGCGGCCGGCTCCGGCCCGACCTTCGATGGCCGGGCCGGACGGGATTAGGCCAGCGGCGGCCCTGGCCGCTGGCCGGAGGCTGTCCCCTGTTTCGTGTGAAACAGGGGAGCGAGGGTTGGAAGTTTGGCCATGGGCTGGCTGGGCCGGCCTGGTCTGGGCTTCTGGGCCATGCTGCAAGCAGTTTTGGGACTAGTTTTTGGGTCCCGTAACGGCCGAGATTAGCAAGAAAATTATATGGCTAGAATCTGGGTTAATTATAGTTTCTTGGGATATTTTTACTTTCCCAATTGGGTATGTATAGTGGGAGATATTCGAGCCCAAAGTTGGGCCCGTGAACTAGTCTGGGTAGGGTCTTAAGGGTCATTTTATTAATTAGATTTCAGTGAATTAATTATGTACATTGATCCTGTAGGTGCCCAGACATCTGATTAGTTGGTGCATCATTTGGAGTTTGCGTAGGAGGTAAGTAAGACTTATGTAAATTTAATAATTATTTAATTAATAAATTGAGTATATACAGTTTGCATGCATTTTTATAAATAAGAAGAAAATAGAAATTATCTGAATTGTCTATGTAGCATGGAACTATGGATTACAAATGAACAATTATATGATTATAGTGATTGGTAATATTGTAAGAAATGATTTATTGATGTTTATGCCAGAAATGTGATTGCCTGTACGATATGTTTATATTGAGGTGACTATATGCATTTTCTAGTACTGTGCAAACCACTTTGAGGTAATATGAGACACAGATGCATGATGTAATTGTGATGAAAATGTTAAATAGATTTATATGGGTCGCCGCGGTTCTCCTTTACTATGGCCCCACACATTGTAGTTGTGTTCTGTTATGATATGGCCACACACACTGGAGATGTATTCTGTTATGATATGGCCCCACACATTGTAGATGTGTTCTGTTATGATATGGCCACACACACCGTAGAGTGTGTTCTGTTTTGGTATGGCCCCATATGTCTTACAATGTGTTCTGTTGATTTTCATATGGCCGCATACATCGTAGAGTGTGTTCTATTATGTTATGGCCCCACACATCGTACAATGTGTTCTGTTGATTTTTATGGCCACACATCTGGAGGATGTGCTCTGATAGAGGTATTGTAGGGCCGTGGGACACATAGGAAATCTATAATTACATAAACATTGAGTTTGCTAGAATGCATATCCTGATGCTTATCAAATGTTCAATTTATGTTAAGTTGACAAGATGCATATGTTGATGGCATGTTAAATATAATTCAAGTATGATATGATTGTATAATAGGCTTACTTATTGAGTGTAAACTCATTAAACCTTCACCATGTTTTTCAGAGCCTCAGGGTTGATGATGGATATTCGGAGTTGATGGAGCTTCTAATAAATAAAATAAGAACCATTGCATTGGTGTAATCCTATTATGTTTGTGTGTAGGGCTTGTTGTAGCCCAACTTTATTAGCATGACTTGGGTGTAGGGTTTGAAACCCAAAACTTATAACTATCATTTGTATTATGGTTGGTTTTCATATTTATTGCCCCATTTGAATCGTATATCAAGATTTTTAAGACGCCTTGCGTGCCCGGCACGCGGCGGGTTTTCACCCTAGCCCAATATTTGGGTCTGGGGCGTGACAGCTTTAGTGGTATCAGAGCCTAGGTTATTGACCTTAGGATCACATACATGATGACACCCTAGGCAAACAAATAGGTTGACATTGAGACAATTATCACTTTATATGAATTTCAAACCTTATGTTTTGGGAGCATGATATGAAAAGTTTGATCATGTTTTTATAATAACTAATTTATCAGGAGATAGTAATGGCTCGCACTAGGAGCCAACAAAATGATGAGGGCTCCCGGTTGGAAATGTTGGTCAACCAGGAGGTCAGGATGCTACTGGAGGTGCTGCCCCTATCAACCCTGTTGGGACTGATCATCAGCGACTCCAGACCGAGATGCTTCAGGTTCTATCGGGTATGGCACAGTCGATGCGGGACATGCAACAACAAATTCATTAGGCTTTATCCTCTCAATCTGCCATTCCTGCTCCGCAGACTCAGCCTACTCCCATTGTTCCGCAGAGTCAGCCTACCCCTATTGTCCCGCAGACGCAGCCTGCTTCCACTATGCCACAGACTCTATTTGTCCCTCCTGCTCCACAAATTCAGTCCACTGTACCTACTACTCATTTCACACCATTGACCCAGCCTACTCCACCTCAACCCTGGGTAGGGATTGGCCGTAGCTTTGTAGATTTCAAGAAGTTTGCCCCTGCTCCTTTCTCTGGTTCTAGCAACCCTATTGATGCTGAGAGATGGGTGCGAGATATGGAGAAGGCTTTTATGGCCCATGGTAGCCAGGAGTTGGAGCGGATCAGATTTGCTACTTATCTTCTCCAGGGGGAGGCTTATGATTGGTGGCTAGTTGAGGAGCAGCGTCGGGGTGGTCAGGTTATGTCTTGGGAAGAGTTTAAGGAGGTATTCTTTGACAAGTACTTTCCCAGGAGTGTACAAAGGAGGATGGAATCAGAATTTCTTAAGTTGGAGCAAAGGAATCTTTCTGTGGCCCAATATGAAGCTGAGTTCACCAGATTGGCCCGCTTTGCTCCAAGTATTGTGACTAATGAAATGGCCAAGATCACCAGATTTACAGAGGGGCTGCGACCCAGACTGATGCAGACAGTCAATGCATTTGAGCTTCATTCCTATAGTGCTGTGGTGAATAAGGCTTTGGTAATTGAGAGAGATATGAATACAGTTCAGAGGGATTGGGAGCAGCAGAGGAAGAAAAAGGGGCCTATTGCGGGCCAACCCCCAACCCAGACAGGAAGAGAGGTGCGCAGCAGGCCCCAGCAGGACAGAGGAATAGAGAGACATGTTGCCTTCGCTGTGGGAGTTTTCACCCAGGAAGGCCTTGTCGTGGTGTGTCGGGTGCCTGCTACCTCTGCGGGAGAACTGATCACAAAATAGCTACCTGTCCCCTTTAGAAGACTCAGCAGCCCTCTTCTAGTCAAGGGTTGATTCAGCAGCAGCAGCAGCCACAGAGGACCCAGGGTAGAGTCTTCAACCTCACTCAGCAGGATGTTGCCGCTTCTAATTCTGTGGTGACAGGTAAACCATTTAAATACATACCTAGTATAATACCCTTTTCTAGCGCAATGTATTGGTAATTATTAGAACATTAGATTAAATGTTAAATCTTTGATGTTAAAACAAAATTTACTTATATCCAGGAATGATTAAAGTTGGCACTGCGTATGCTCAAACACTTATTGACCCGGGTGCCATGCATTCATTTATATCTGACACCTATCTTAACAAGAATACATCATTGACACCTGAATCTCTAGACCATGAGTTGCTCATTGCCTTTCCAAATGGTGATATTATGAAAGTTGGCACAGTATGCAAATCCTGCTTGATTATCATTGAGGATATGAGATTATATGCTAATCTTTTTGTCCTTCCATTGAAATTCTTTGATGTTATCCTTGGCATGGATTGGTTAGCCTCCTATCATGCTTCAGTAGACTGTTTCAGGAAGATTGTCAATTTCAAAATTCTAAATCAGTCTGAATTCAGTTTTACTGGGGGTCAGTCACTTCTAGCCTCTGTGTTCATTTCAGCGCTACAGGCTGGAAAGTATTTATTGAGTGGTGGTCAAGGATTCCTTGCTGTTGTTAAGGATCTTCAAAAGAAGGAGACCAAGTTGGAGGATATCCCTGTAGCTCGAGAATTTCCTGATGTTTTCCTAATGAATTGACTGAATTGCCCCCAGATCGGGAGGTTGAATTCTCCATTGACTTAATTCCTGGATCTGGGCCTATATCCAAGGCTCCTTACCGCATGGCCCCGACTGAGTTAAAAGAATTGAAAGATCAGTTGCAGGAGCTCCTAGATCGGGGATTTATCAGACCCAGTGTTTTCCCTTGGGATTCTCCAGTTCTATTTGTTAAGAAGAAGGATGGCAGTCTCCGGCTATGCATTGATTACCGGGAAATTAATAAGGTAACAGTGCGGAATAGATACCCTTTGCCGAGGATTGATGACTTGTTTGATCAACTCCAAGGAGCCCAAGTATTCTTGAAGATTGATCTCAAGTCAGGTTACCATCAGCTTAAAGTCAAGGAGGGAGATGTGCCTAAAACAGTGTTGGCCTAGATGGCAACCCAAGAGGGGGGGGTGAATTGGGTTCTTAAAAATTTAAGACTTTTTGAAATGTTTTAAACAAATTAACTCAAGATGTGCAAGTGAGAGAAATTAACTTATAAGCAATGCACAACAGAAATATAAGAGAGATAGAGTGAGAGACAAATGAGCACGGCAAACACAAGAAGATTTTATAGTGGTTCGGTGCAACCAGCACCTACGTCCACTCCCAAGATTCACTTGGGTCCACACTATAATCTCCCTAGATTACAGCCGAGTTGTTTTACAAGCTCACAACTCAAACTTGTTGTTTTTCCGGGATCACAACGAACCCAGCCGGTTTTACACGGGCTTACCAGCACAAAACCCAACTCGTTGTTTTTAACGGGATCACAACGAACCCAACACGTAAGCTATCCCAAGCTTACAACGAGGTACAACTACCTCCACTGATTCAATCCACTGATTGAATCAGTACACAAGAAAATAATTTAGAGTTTAAATACAAACAGCTCCTCTAGAGCAGAATAATCAAAATAAAGCTTAGGTTTAGAAAAGCCTGATTGAATAAGCTTGAATGCAGGCTTGGCTTCTTTGCTTCTCTTCTCCAACTCCTTTGAAGTGTGGAATCAGGCCTCAGCACAGATTCTCCTAGCTTTGGGGCTTTTGGATGTTGGTTGAAGCTTTTCTTCTTTTTCTTCTAGGTTGGAAGATCTTGATATTGCTCTTGGTTGCTTTGGGATCTCCTCTTGAACTTTTGTTGATTGTAGCTCTGGAGCACACGAATCTCTCTCTTTGATTTCACTCCTTTTGAATCTCTTTCTTGACTCAAATGATTTTTCCAATGAAGCTCTGTTTTTCCCTCTTTCTCTTCTTTTCTTTGAAATAAATTTCTCTCTATTCTCTTTGATTTGAAAACAGCTCCTCTATTTATAGATTCTGCAAAATATATCCGTTAGAAACACAGAAATATAGCCGTTATTTCAAAAATCTTACCGTTGGGGCTGACGTGTCGTCGTGAAAAATTGCGCCCAGAATTTCGTGGAGTCGACTCGAGCACTGTGGGAGTCGGCTCGAAGTCGATTACTAAAAATAGAAACATTTTAAACGTTAGAGGGTCGACTCGCGAAGAACCAAAGTGTCGGCTCCCGACAGTCGGGGGTCGACTCGAAGAAAATGGGGAGTCGACTCGAGAAGCGCTCAAAAAACATGCTTTCTGTTGTTTGAGCGGAGTCGCTCGCACAGTCCGGAGTCGGCTCGCACAGAGTCAGGGGTCGACTCTTGAAATCCAAGGGTCGACTCGAGAAAATCAGAAAACTCTGTTACTTACTGGAGTCGACTCTGAAACTCTAGAGTCGGCTCCGGAACGTATCAAAAATCAGAAATTTTTCTGATTGACTTTGAAATTCGTCCCAGAATAATTTTAAATGAAATTTTGACTTGAATACAATAAATATGACATTAAGCATGAATTCAAGACATGTTTCAAGAAATCATTGATTGAAATATGACATGTAAAAATTCCTTTTTGAAATCTTAAATATAGAGCTTGAAACTTCTTTTTCAAATTGATTCAAAACTCAGTGAATTTAAACATTGAGAGTCCATTGCTTTCATTTTGAATAAGCTCAAGGTTTTTGATAAATAAACTCATTATTTCCTTTAAAATACTCATGGCTTTTGGAAATCATCAAAATCAATAAAGTTGGGGTAATTAAATAATTACAATCTCCCAAATTTCTCAACAATCTCCCCCTTTTTGATGATGACAAAAACATTGAGTATATGCATGTTTGTATTGAAAAATTTTCCGATACCAAAATCAATTTTTATGTTCATTGAGAGGCTCCCCCTAAATGAGATAGCTCCCCCTATGAAACTCAATTTTGTAATTCATTCAAAATTTTCAATTGTTAAGTTCAAGCAAATAATTTTTCCCTTTTTAAATTTTAAGCATAATGATAACTTGGTTATCTCTCCCTTTTACTTAGATTAACTCTCCCTCTTTAATATTCAAATTATCTCTCCCTCTTTCAAATTTAAAATTTTAAATTTAATTGTATTGAAGCATATTTAATTGAAAGCATATACGATTAAAAAATCTCTCCCCCTTTTTTGTAATCAACAAAAAGGTTAGGATAAAGTCATTGCATCAAGAATGTATTAATGATTTTCAAGTTTTCCATATAATCATTAAACTTCTCAACCATTTAAATTATCAATTGAGGATAATCATTCAAGATATTCAAAGATACTTACAATTGAAATGTACATAAGTAATGCATCAAACTTTCTCATTACTTCAAAATGATATTACATGAAAATGTAAACATACTCATTACATTGAAAGTAAACTTGACTTCATTACATCAAAATGAGATTACTCAGTACATTGAAATGAGATTACATTAAAAATATCAAAAGTTTCTTCTTGTAATCCTATTCAAATGATCAACTATCTGCTTCATTCCTTCACATTGTAGTTTAACATAATCTTTAAGCTTATTATCTACAAAAGTACAAGCAGACAAAATCTTATCCTGAAGCTCGGCGTTGCACTGGGAATAGGTCTCTGAGTCACCACAGATATCCTTAAGCTCTCCAAAAATATTCTTCAAGTCTTCACTTAAGGAGCTGGTGGATGAACTAAGAGTAGATTCAATAGATGCAACCCGATCACTAAGTGAATACAAAGCTTCTTTCAAATTCATAAACTTTTCATCAAATTCATTTTTCAACCTATTTTCATGCTCACTAATCTCAGATTTGAATAAGGATCTAAGCTGATCTAACTGAACATCAGAAAAGCTAACAGATGATAAAGTAGATGTCTGAGCTGGAGCAGAAACAGGAACAGGAACAGGGGAGCAAAATCTGGAACAGAAGAGCTCTGAGGAGGCTCAGGTGAAGAATGTCTCACAGAAGGTCCAGGGGCCTCAGCATCCATAGCTCTGTCCTCTGCAATATTCTTCCTCTCCCATCTTCCATTCCTCTTAACAAAACCCATTCGATGAATAGTAGCCAAAGTGTAATAATCAGTGTGCCTTAATTCCTTCTTTGGCTCACTATCACCAAATGTAATCCCTTGGCTTTGAAATAACTTCGTTAGAACCATGCCATAGGGTAAACTTGACTTCTTCTTCCCTCCACAATCAGCTATGTACCAAATAATCATCCGAGGCAAATTAATAGGCTTCCCAGAAACTACGGCATCCATAATAAAAATGTCTCTCTCAGATACATAATCGAATCTGCCAGTCTTGGGAAACAATTCTACTGCAGATGTTATGAAGTAACCTCAGCTCCAAAGGCAATTGGCTTGCAAAACTTCTTCAAATCCCTCAAAATTTCTGTTCAATAATCTTGTGAGGGCAGGCGATCTATCCTCTGGGGCATAAGTGGATGGTCCAGACAGGGGTAAATTTAACAGTCTAGATAGAATAGTGGCAGTGATATTCAGTCCAATGCCTCTCACCATACTCACTAAACCATCATCACCTCTAGTCAAATTTTTGTAAAACTCCTTAACTAATGCAGGATATGTGGGACAATCCAGTGAACACATTTTCTCAAGTCCCATCTCAATCAACTGTCTACCTATTATAAAACCTTCATTCTCAAATAACTCAAAGTCCACCTTTCTACCGGTTGTAACAACTCTACTGGCAAGGTGATCTACCTGAAGAGTGGTAGCTGGAACAGGAGAACCACTCGGAGAAGATGTAGAAGATGAATCCGGAGACGGCTCGCGGACGGGTCGTCGAACGGTCCGTTTCCTCTTCAATCCGCGCCACTGCTGCTAGCTCCACGGGTTTTGGGTGCCATAGATCTAGATGGAGTGAATAATCAGAGGTTTTTGGAGTTTTGGAGGGTTTGGAAAATCTTTGGAAAGAGTTTGGAATGATTAGAAATGATTGAAATGTCCGTGGGGTCGACTCGTGCCCTAGATAATCAAACTGGGACCACGTCGAGTCGACTCGCGCAAAGCGTGGAGTCGGCTCCCGAGTAGTCACAGAGCACGGACCCGAAATCGAGTCGACTCGCGCAGAGCGGGGGTCGGCTCCCGAGTTTCAACAGAAACAGGGGTCGACTCCGATACTGTCCGAGTCGGCTCCGAGACCATTTCAGAAAAAATAAAGATTCAGAGAATCTGAAATGAGTCCGGAATTTGATCTTTGAGTGTGATTAAAAATCATGGATTTTGAGAGATCAAATTGATATGAGTTCTAGATAAAATTTCCTTAAGATTTTGAGAAATTGAAAGAACTCTAGATACATTTCCTTAGGGGTTTCAAAATCTATTCCAAAGGATCACAAATCCCTAATTCTCCTCTAAGATAACAAAATCTTTCTTCGCTTAAAGGTTTTGTAAAAATATCAGCTAATTGTTCTTCAGTGTTAACATATTCAAGACAAATTTCTTCATTAGTTACATGTTCTCTTATAAAGTGATATCTAATTTCTATGTGTTTTGTCCTTGAATGTTGAATTGGATTTTTAGTTAAATTGATTGCGCTTGTATTATCACATTTTATGGGTGTCTTATTAAGTGTGATACCATAGTCTTCAAGTTGTCGCTTAATCCATAGGATTTGCGCACAGCAACTTCCAGCTGCTACATATTCAGCTTCAGTAGTTGATAATGCAACTGAATTTTGCTTTTTGCTAAACCATGAGATTAAGTTACTTCCTAAGAATTGGCATGCACCACTTGTGCTTTTTCTATCTAACTTACATCCAGCATAATCAGAATCTGAGTATGCAATTAGGTTTAATGTGGAGTCTCTAGAATACCATAAACCTACATTTTTTGTTCCATTTAGATATCTTAATATTCTTTTAACAGCTATTAAATGTGATTCTTTAGGTTCTGATTGAAATCTAGCACATAAGCAAACAGCAAACATAATGTCTGGTCTACTTGCTGTTAAATAAAGAAGGGATCCGATAATACCTCGATAATATTTTGATCAACCTTCTTACCTTCTTCATCTTTGTCCAGCTTGCATGAAGGACTCATTGGTGTTCCGAGGGGTTTAATTGATTCCATACCAAACTTCTTTAGGATTTCTCTTGTGTATTTTGTTTGGTTGATGAAGATTCCCTCTTTGCTTTGTTTGATTTGGAGTCCAAGGAAGAAGTTGAGTTCTCCCATCATGCTCATTTCAAATTCTCCCTGCATTAACTTGGCAAATTCTTGACATAGAGAATTTAGTAGCACCAAAAATAATGTCATCAACGTATATTTGTACTACAAGTAAATCTTTACTTTTTCTTTTCAAAAATAATGTTTTATCTACATTTCCTCTTGTGAAATCATTTTCAATTAAAAATTTACTTAGCCTATCATACCAAGCTCTAGGTGCTTGTTTCAAACCATATAAAGCTTTGTGCAATTTAAAGACGTGATTTGAAAATTCGTGATCTTCAAAACCTGGTGGTTGTTCAACATAAACTTCTTCATTTATAAAACCATTTAAAAATGCGCTTTTAACATCCATTTGAAATAAGTTAAAATTCATATGACATGCAAATGCAAGTAAAAGTCTAATGGCTTCTAATCTAGCTACTGGTGCAAAGGTTTCATCAAAATCAATACCTTCCTCTTGATTATATCCTTTTGCAACTAATCTAGCTTTGTTTCTAATTACTATGCCATTTTCATCTAGTTTATTTCTAAAAACCCATTTTGATCCTATTACTGAATGATTTTTAGGTCTTTCCACTAATGTCCATACATTATTTCTAGTGAATTGATTTAATTCTTCTTGCATTGCTAACATCCAATTATTATCTTTTTCAGCTTCTTCAATAGTTTTAGGTTCAATTTGTGATACAAATGCAAGATGATTACTAATATTTCTCATATATGATCTAGTTCTTATTCCTTGAGATGGATCACCTATAATCAATTCCTTGGGATGACTATGAGCATATCTCCAGTCTCTTGGAAGATCTATATCATTATGATCAATATTAATATCATCGTCCTTATGTGAATCATCATCTTTAGCTTCTTGCTCATGATCTGAAGATACTTCAATATTAAGTTTTTCAAGATCTTTTTCAATTATGTTTGTATCTTCCTCATCATCAAGCTTTTCAGAACTAGATGCTAAAGACTCATCGAAAACTATATGAATGGATTCTTCAACTACTAAGGTTTTCTTGTTAAATACTCTATAAGCTTTACTAGTTGTTGAATATCCTAAAAAGATTCCTTCATCAGATTTAGCATCAAATTTTCCTAAATTGTTTTTACCATTATTATGAATAAAACATTTACATCCAAATGCATGAAAGTATTTTATATTGGGTTTTCTTTCATTCCATAATTCATAAGGTGTTTTCTTTAAGATTGGTCTTATTAGGGCTCGATTTAAGATGTAGCATGCTGTGTTAATAGCTTCCGCCCAAAAGTACTTTGGTAGGTTACTTTCACATAGCATGGTACGGGCCATGTCTTCTAGAGTCCTATTTTTCCTTTCAACTACATTTTGCTGTGGAGTCCTAGGGGCTGAAAAATTATGATTAATACCATTTTCAGTGCAGAAACTTTCAAATAAGTGATTTTCAAATTCAGTTCCATGATCACTTCTTAGAGATACTATGGTAGTGTTTTTCTCATTTGTGACTTTCTTGAAGAATTTCAGGAATATCGAGAAAGTCTCATCTTTGTGAGCTAAAAACAGTACCCAAGTATATCTAGAATAATCATCTACAATCACTAGACCATATTTCTTTCCTCCTAGACTTGTGGTTCTAGTTGGTCCAAAAAGGTCCATGTGAAGTAGCTCTAATGGCCTAGAAGTTGAAACAACATTTTTAGATTTGAAAGAACTTCTTGTTTGTTTTCCAAATTGACATGCATCACATATTTTGTTGTTTTCAAAATCTAGTTTAGGTAAGCCTTTAACTAAATCCATTTTAATTAATTTTGAAATAAGGTGTGTGCTTGCATGACCTAATCTACGATGCCACAACCAACTAATTTCATTTATATTAGCATTGTCAGCAATCAAGCAATGATCAAAGATAATTTTTCTAGATCAACCAAGTAAACATTGCCATGTCTATAACCAGTAAATACAATGCTATTATCAATAGAATTAGTTACAGTGCATATTGAAGATTTAAATGAAACATTAAAGTTTTTATCACATAATTGGCTTATACTAATTAGATTATGCTTCAAACCATCAACATAAAGTACATTATCAATAAATGTAGATGGAGTTATACGAACTTTACCAAGGCCCATAATTTGACCTTTTTATCGCCAAACGTAACAACTCCACCTTTCTTTTCTTCCAGGGTGATGAATTCATCTTTGTCACCCGTCATATGTCTTGAGCAGCCACTATCAAGGTACCACTTTTTCTTTGATCTTTTGGCTACAAGACATTCCTGCAACATAATTTAAACTTTATGTTTAGGTACCCAAGCTTTCTTGGGTCCTTCATGGTTAGTAGCAATAAAAATTGTTCCTTTCGGAACCCAAATTTTCTTTCCTTTAGTGTTTAATTTTTCATTATTACTTATTGTTTTGCACTCAAAAGATTTATGTCCTTTTTGATTACATTTAAAACAAGTAATATTACTTTGGTTAGCTTTTACAAAAATATTTTTCAATGATTTTTGTTTTCTAAATATGTTATACCCTAAACCTGCTTTGTCAAAAACTGCTTTTTGACTATCTAAAATCATATTTAGTTTAGTTGAGCTTAGAGTAAATTTCTCAACAATGTCTTTATACTTTTTAACATCTTTCTTTAGAAAATCATTTTCATTAGAGATTGATTCTTTCTCTTTAATTAGATTTTCATTCTCAGATTTTATCAAATCAATCTTATGAGCAAAATCATTCTTTTCATTAAAAAGTGTTTCCTTTTTATCTTTTAAATCTTTAACTACAAGATTTAACTCATTTTTCTCATTAATTAAATTTAAGTTTTCAGTTTTCAAAGATTTGTGTTTCTTTTTCAAAGCCTTGAAATCAATCATCAATTCATTAAATGCTTCAAACATTTCATCAAAAGTAAATTCATCATCGGGGGTTTCGGTACTTACCTCTTCATTGTCGTCCGCCATGAAGCAAACATTTGCAACTTCTTTTTGTTCTTCTTCTTCGGAAGAAGACTCTTCACTGTCAGTCCAAGTTGCCATGTAGGCCTTTTTTTTTTCTTATAGGCCTTCTTAAGTAAAGGACAGTCATATCTAAAATGCCCTGGCTTTTTACATTCATAACATACTAAGGGCTCTTTCTCTTTTTCCTTGTCCTTTTCCTTTTTCTTATCCTTTTCTTTTTCTCCTTCCATTTTTGATACAAATCTCTTCTTGTGGAAGGGCCTCCTTCTTTGCATAAACTTCTTGAATTTCCTTGCAAGGAGGGCTGTCTCATCATCATCATCCTCTTCATCATCGCTGCTGCTATCTTTAACTTTTGCAGCCTTGAGGGCGATGGTCTTCTTCTTTCTTGACTCATCCTCATTGACATGTTGTTTAACTTGAAGCTCATGAGTCATTAGCGAACCAAGAAGCTCTTCCAATGGTAGGATGTTCAGATCTTTGGCTTCTTGTATGGCTGTCACCTTGGCTTCCCAAGTCCTTGGAAGTGACCTAAGAATTTTGCGAACAAGCTCAGAGTTAGTATATACTTTTCCAAGACTTTTCAAACCATTCACAATATCAGTGAATCTAGTGAACATGCATGTGATGGTTTCATTTTGTTCCATGGTAAATAATTCATATTTATGAACCAAAATATTTATCTTTGATTCTTTTACTTGACTTGTTCCTTCATGTGTTATTTCCAACCTATCCCAAATTTCTTTTGCGGAATTACATGTTGAGATTCGGTTGAATTCATTAGAGTCTAAGGAACAATACAAAATATTAATGGCTTTAGCATTTAATTGTGCCATTCTCCTATCATTATCATTCCAATCCCTTTCGGGCTTAGGAACAATAGTGCCATCAACTACGTGTGTGGGTGTACTAGGTCCATTCATTATTACTCCCCACAATTCATAGTCAGAAGCTTGAATGAATATTCTCATTCTAGCTTTCCAATATGAATAGTTGGTTCCATTAAATAAAGGAGGTCTATTCGTAGAATGACCTTCAGCAAAACATGAACCACTTTGTGTTGCCATAAGGATCTTTAGCCCTTGATCGTGAGATCAAATTCTAAATGAGCACTTGCTCTGATACCAATTGTTGGCCCAGATGGCAACCCAAGAGGGGGGGGTGAATTGGGTTCTTAAAAATTTAAGACTTTTTGAAATGTTTTAAACAAATTAACTCAAGATGTGCAAGTGAGAGAAATTAACTTATAAGCAATGCACAAACAGAAATATAAGAGAGATAGAGTGAGAGACAAATGAGCACGGCAAACACAAGAAGATTTTATAGTGGTTCGGTGCAACCAGCACCTACGTCCACTCCCAAGATTCACTTGGGTCCACACTATAATCTCCCTAGATTACAGCCGAGTTGTTTTACAAGCTCACAACTCAAACTTGTTATTTTTCCGGGATCACAACGAACCCAGCCGGTTTTACACGGGCTTACCAGCACAAAACCCAACTCGTTGTTTTTAACGGGATCACAACGAACCCAACACGTAAGCTATCCCAAGCTTACAACGAGGTACAACTACCTCCACTGATTCAATCCACTGATTGAATCAGTACACAAGAAAATAATTTAGAGTTTAAATACAAACAGCTCCTCTAGAGCAGAATAATCAAAATAAAGCTTAGGTTTAGAAAAGCCTGATTGAATAAGCTTGAATGCAGGCTTGGCTTCTTTGCTTCTCTTCTCCAACTCCTTTGAAGTGTGGAATCAGGCCTCAGCACAGATTCTCCTAGCTTTGGGGCTTTTGGATGTTGGTTGAAGCTTTTCTTCTTTTTCTTCTAGGTTGGAAGATCTTGATATTGCTCTTGTTGCTTTGGGATCTCCTCTTGAACTTTTGTTGATTGTAGCTCTGGAGCACACGAATCTCTCTCTTTGATTTCACTCCTTTTGAATCTCTCTCTTGACTCAAATGATTTTTCCAATGAAGCTCTGTTTTTCCCTCTTTCTCTTCTTTTCTTTGAAATAAATTTCTCTCTATATATCTCTTTTGATTTGAAAACAGCTTCTCTATTTATAGATTCTGCAAAATATATCCGTTAGAAACATAGAAATATAGCCGTTAATCAAAAATCTTACCGTTGGGCTGACGTGTGTCGTGAAAAATTGCGCCCAGAATTTCGTGGAGTCGACTCGAGCACTGTGGGAGTCGGCTCGAAGTCGATTACTAAAAATAGAAACATTTTAAACGTTAGAGGGTCGACTCGCGAAGAACCAAAGTGTCGGCTCCCGACAGTCGGGGGTCGACTCGAAGAAAATGGGGAGTCGACTCGAGAAGCGCTCAAAAAATATGCTTTCTGTTGTTTGAGCGGAGTCGACTCGCACAGTCCAGAGTCGGCTCGCACAGAGTCAGGGGTCGACTCTTGAAATCCAAGGGTCGACTCGAGAAAATTAGAAAACTCTGTTACTTACTGGAGTCGACTCTGAAACTCTAGAGTCGGCTCGGAACGTATCAAAAATCAGAAATTTTTCTGATTGACTTTGAAATTCATCCCAGAATAATTTTAAATGAAATTTTGACTTGAATACAATAAATATGACATTAAGCATGAATTCAAGACATGTTTCAAGAAATCATTGATTGAAATATGACATGTAAAAATTCCTTTTTGAAATCTTAAATATAGAGCTTAAAACTTCCTTTTCAAATTGATTCAAAACTCAGTGAATTTAAACATTGAGAGTCCATTGCTTTCATTTTGAATAAGCTCAAGGTTTTTGATAAATAAACTCATTATTTCCTTTAAAGTACTCATGGCTTTTGGAAATCATCAAAATCAATAAGGTTGGGGTAATTAAATAATTACAATCTCCCAAATTTCTCAACAAACAGTATTCAGAACCAGATATGGCCATTACAAATTTTTAGTGATGCCATTTGGATTGACTAATGCCCCGGCAGCATTCATGGACTTGACGAATAGAATCTTTAAGCCATATTTGGATCAGTTTGTGGTGGTCTTCATTGATGATATTTTGATCTATTCTAAGAGTCACAGGGAGCATGAGGATCACTTGAGGATGGTGTTGCAGATTCTTAGGGAGAAGAGGCTCTATGCCAAGTTGCAGAAGTGTGATTTTTGGTTGGACCATGTATCTTTCTTGGGTCATATAATCTCTATTGACGATATTTCTGTGGACCCGAAAAAGATTGATGCTATTATTAGCTGGTGCAGACCTTCCAATGTGGCGGAAGTCAAAGTTTCTTGGGACTTGCTGGGTATTACCGTAAATTTGTGGAAGACTTCTCTAGCATTGCTCTACCTCTAACTCGCTTAACCCAGAAGCGAGTAAAGTTTGATTGGACAGAGGAGTGCGAGAAAAGTTTTCAGGAGTTAAAGCAGCGATTAGTGTCAGCTCCCATCCTTGTTCTTCGTCAGGATCTAAGGGTTTTACACTTTATACTGATGCCTCTCGAAGAGGATTGGGATGCGTTCTGATGTAGAGTGGAAAGGTGATAGCTTATGCCTCCAGACAACTGAAGCCTTATGAGCAGAATTATCCTACTCATGATCTGGAATTAGCTGTGGTGGTTTTTGCTTTAAAGATTTGGCGGCATTATCTCTATGGGGTGTCGTGTGATGTGCATACAGACCATAAGAGTCTAAAATATATCTTCACACAGAAGGAGCTCAATTTGAGGCAGAGGAGGTGGTTGGAACTTCTGAAGGACTATGATCTGAATCTGCATTATCATCCTGGGAAGGCTAATGTTGTGGCTGATGCCTTGAGTAGGAAGACCTCTTCTGAGTTAGCTGCTATACTTACCTCCCAGCTCACATTCTGAAGGACCTTGAGAGGTGGGAGATTGGTCTGAGAGTACAACAGTCTGATGGACTTGTTGCTGCACTTATTCTTCAGCCGACTCTTGTTGACAAAATTAAGTCCTCCCAGATGAAAGATCCAGATCTTCAAAGAATTAAGGTTGCTGTTCAGTCAGGAGTTCAGAGTGGATTTTATGTAATGGATGATGGATCCCTAAGATTTGAAGGCAGACTTTGTGTACCTAGCAATGAGGAGTTGAAAGCCGAGATTTTGAGGGAGGCTCATTACTCTCCCTATACTGTTCATCCAGGTGGTACTAAAATGTATAGAGACCTAAAGGAGAATTTTTGGTGGAAAGGTATGAAGAGGGAGATTGCTCAGTTTGTAGCCAAGTGCTTGGTATGTCAGCGAGTGAAGGCCGAACACCAAAGGCCTGCGGGACCCCTTCAGTCTCTGATGATTCCTCAGTGGAAATGGGAAAGATTACTATGGATTTTGTGACTAGTTTGCCCAAAACTCCCAGGAGTAATGATGCAGTTTGGGTTATTATGGACAGACTGACAAAATCAGCCCACTTTCTACCTTTCAGAGTTGGAGTCTCGAGTGATAGATTGGCTAGCATGTATATTGAGCATATTGTGAGACTTCATGGTGTTCCTGTCTCTATTGTATCTGACCGGGATACCAGATTTGTATCACAGTTTTGGAAGAGCCTTCATAAGGCCTTGGGAACCAAATTAAACTTTAGCATAGCTTATCATCCCCATCTGATGGACAGTCGGAGAGGACCATACAGATTCTGGAGGACATGTTGCGAGCCTGTGTGATGGACTTGGGTGGGGCTTGGGATAATCACTTACCTTTGGTGGAATTTGCATATAATAATAGTTACCAAGCCAGTATCCAGATGGCTCCATTCGAGGCTTTGTATGGTAGGACGTGCAGATCTCCCTTGTGTTGGAATGATGTGGGGGAAAGAAAATTGCTAGGCCCTGAGCTGATCCAGCAGACAGTAGATAAGGTGCATTTGATCAGTGAGTTCTTCGTACAGCTCAGAGCCGGCAGAAAAGTTATGCTGATGTCAGAAAAAGGGAGTTAGAATTTCAGGTTGGGGATCATGTATTCTTAAGGGTATCACCAACCAAGGATGTGATGAGATTTGAGATTAGAGGAAAGCTTAGTCCACGCTATATTGGACCTTTTGAGATCTTGAGCAGAGTTAGGGAGGTTTCATACAGCTTAGCACTGCCTCCGATTTTATCTAGTGTTCACAATGTATTCTATGTATCTATGTTGAGGAAGTATGTTTTAGACCCCAGTCATGTTATAGCTTATGAGCCTATTCAGTTAAGGAAGGATTCATCATATGAAGAACATCCTATGCGTATCATGGACCGCAAAGATCAGGTACTGAGGCGGCGTACCATTCCCTATGTCAAGATACAATGGAGTAATCATTCTGAGAGGGAGGCTACTTGGGAACTGGAGGAAGAGATGAAAACAAAGTATCCACAATTATTTGAAGGTAATTTATCTATCTTAGATTGTTGACTTTTGAGATTTATAGTATACCAATTTCGAGGCCAAAATTTTTATAAGGAGGGGAGGATGTAGTAACCCAGTTTAGATGAACCAGGTTTGGTTCAGATGAACTAGGTTCTAGCTTGTTGGTTTTCCCTGACTGACGCTTCGCTCCAGGTGAAGCGTTTAGTCTTCGGGAACTCCCGAACCGAAGCGTCGCCCAGGTGATTAAAATGTGAAGGAGGAGGACTCCTTCCTTCATCCTGGCGCGCATCATTCTCAGGTATGTTCCTCCTGCCAGAGAGAGAGAGAGAGCCATAGAGAGAGAGCCAGGAGAGAGAGAGAGAGAAAGAGACTAGAGAGAGAGAGAGGGCCTGTGGATTGGCCGATGACCTCCACCGGCACCGGGCGTGCGTCCGGTGGAGGTCCAGTCGGCCTTGGTGGCCGGCCGTGTCGCCGGCACCGAGCGCACAGCGCAGGAACAGAAAGAAAGAAAGAGAGGGAGAGAGAGAAAATTAAGGAGAGAGAGAGGGGAGGCCGGCCGCGGCGGCGGTCGGCTCTGGTCCGGCCAACGGCGGTCGGACCGGCCCCAATTTGGTCGGATTCGATGCCGGGGTGGTGAATTTCATGCGGGAGCATAGAGAGAGAGGGAGAGAAATTGAGAAAGAAAGAGGGGGGAAGGAGGCCGACCACGGCGGCGGCCGGCTCCGGCCCGGCCTCCGGTGGTCGGGCCGGACGGGATTAGGCTGGCGGCGGCCCTGGCAGCCGGCCGGAGGCTGTCCCCTGTTTCGTGCAAAACAGGGGAGCGAGGGTTGGAAGTTTGGCCATGGGCCGGCTGGGCCGGCCTGGTCTGGGCCTTCTAGGCCGTGCTGCGAGCAGTTTTGGGGCTAGTTTTTGGGCCCCGTAATGGGCCGAGATTAGCAAGAAAATTATATGGCTAGAATCTGGGTTAATTCTATTTTCTTGGAGTATTTTTACTTTCCCAATTGGGTGTGTATAGTGGGAGATATTCGAGCCCAAAGTTGGGCCCGTGAACTAGTCTGGGTAGGATTTTAAGGGTCATTTTATTAATTAGATTTCAGTGAATTAATTATGTACATTGATCCTGTAGGTGCCCAGACATCTGATTAGTTGGTGCATCATTGGAGTTTGCGTAGGAGGTAAGTAAGACTATTATACAAATTTAATAATTGTTTAATTAATAAATTGAGTATATACAGTTTGCATGCATTTTTATAAATAAGAAGAAAATAGAAATTATCTGAATTGTCTATGTAGCATGGAACTGTGGATTACAAATGAACAATTATATGATTATAGTGATTGGTAATATTGTAAGAAATGATTTATTGATGTTTATGCCAGAAATATGATTGCCTGTACGACATGTTTATACTGAGGTGACTATATGCATTTTCTAGTACTGTGCAAACCACTGTGAGGTAATATGAGACACAGATGCATGATGTAATTGTAATGAAAATGTTAAATAGATTTATATGGGTCGCCGCGGTTCTCCTTTACTATGGCCCCACACATTGTAGTTGTGTTCTGTTATGATATGGCCACACACACTGGAGATATATTCTGTTATGATATGGCCCCACACATTGTAGACGTATTCTGTTATGATATGGCCACACACACCGTAGAGTGTGATCTGTTTTGGTATGGCCCCATATGTCTTACAATGTGTTCTGTTGATTTTTATATGGCCGCATACATCGTAGAGTGTGTTCTGTTATGTTATGGCCCCACACATCGTACAATGTGTTCTGTTGATTTTTATGGCCACACATCTGGAGGATGTGCTCTGATAGAGGTATTGTAGGGCCGTGGGATACATAGGAAATCTATAATTACATAAACAGTGAGTTTGCTAGAATGCATATCCTGATGCTTATCAAATGTTCAATTTATGTTAAGTTGACAAGATGCATATGTTGATGGCATGTTAAATATAATTCAAGTATGATATGATTGTATAATAGGCTTACTTATTGAGTGTAAACTCATTAAACCTTCACCATGTTTTTCAGAGCCTCAGGGTTGATGATGGATATTCGGAGTTGATGGAGCTTCTAATAAATAAAATAAGAACCATTGCATTGGTGTAATCCTATTATGTTTGTGTGTAGGGCTTGTTGTAGCCCAACTTTATTAGCATGACTTGGGTGTAGGGTTTGAAACCCAAAACTTATAACTATCATTTATATTATGGTTGGTTTTCATATTTATTGCCCCATTTGAATCGTATATCAAGATTTTTAAGACGCCTTGCGTGTCCGGCACACGGCGGGTTGTTACCCTAGCCCAATATTTGGGTCTGGGGCGTGACAGCACCAAATAAATTAGGTTGGGTTGCTACGATTTTTCCTTGTAACGCAAAGTAATCCATCCAGAAACTTAGTATCTAGTGGACTCGTATTTATATATTTTCCTTATAGCTAAAACCCTTTCCTTCTTTTTTATTTCGAATCTCTCTACTTGTCCTCGGAGCTGGTTTCTCTATGTACAAACTGGAGATCTTGCAAGCCTGCCTCTTCTCAGCCATTACCCAGTCAAGGTGAGTCCAATTTTCTAGCTTATGATATTAGCAGTAGTAGAGAGAATCTATTTTTGGATAGACCTGTTCTAATAATTGACCTGTCAAGGACCAACTCGCATTCAAACTAGAGAACTTAAATCCTGTCAATCCAAGTTTTAGCAATTTGATACATGACAAGTTTTGATGAGCTAAAAGTTTGATTAAAATTCTGTCCGGGAGTGAGGGAACAACATCGCACAGCCAATTAAAATTTGCCTTGTATGCTGATCAAATCAGAATAAGGAATTTCAGAGTGCACAAGGCATCACCGTGGGATATAAACAGCCTTACCGATGTTTTTAATGTTTCAAATCATAATTTTCTAAATTACCGTGGGAAGACCAACCCTCATATATTCTGATCAAATGAATTTCCTATATTTTGGGTTGTAGAAAATTCAAACTCAATTTATTTTAATATACCCTAGACCGAGCCAGGTTGGGTTAGCTCAAGTTGCATCATTGTGGAATGATCATATAAAAATAGGAGCAGATCAGCTTGGAAACCCTATGGTAATAAGCTTGGATAAGACCATAGGCGCCCAAGCCTAAGCCCAAGCACAAGCTTAACTAGAGTTTGATATATATTAGCTCCAGAAATCTTTTACCAAAAATAATAAAGGTCCAACAGGTTCATTCAACCCTAGCATCCATTGTTTATGGCTAGGATTGTGAGAAAATCTAATCCCATTTGATCCTCTATCTTTCATCTCTCAGTACCACTACAGTAAAATTGAAGGATAGCAACCCTTTTTTGCCGATGCTTGGGGAAAGCGTGGGGAATTTAGGCAGCTTGCCGATGCTTTTTAAAGCGTCGGCAGGATTTACCCTATTTTAAACGACTCACGGACCCCCCCCCCCCAAATTAGTGCCCTAGATCTATACCCTTATTTAAAGCCCGAGAGCCTCCCCCCTCCCGATACCCAACCTCTCTTTCCACGATTAAATCCTAACCTGATCTCCTCCCCACCAGTGCCCTAGCCCGAGAGCCTCCCCCCTCCCGATACCCAACCCTTCTCTCTTCGACGACTCCTTATCTTCGTCCCCCCGCTAAACCCTTCCCCCCCCCCCCGCAACCAGTCCCTAGCCCGAGAGCCTCCCCCCTCCCGATCGCTTCTGAAAGGAGCACACCATCGATACCCAAACCCTTCTCTCTTTCCACGACTAACCCTAACCCGATCTTCGATGACTCCTTATCTTCGAATCCAGTCCACCGCTAAACCCTAACCCTAGCTACAGAGGGGGCTCGCTCGCTCCCTCTCTCTGTTGATTTCTTGGAAGCGCCATGCCTGGGTCTCATCGAAACCGTTTCGGCCGTCTCTTAAATCCCTCCGTCGTTCCTCGACTTGCTTTGAGATCTCGGGGGTTCAAGAGAGAGAGCTGGACATCTATCGCAGCGAGGGGAGGACACTCTCTCTTATTTACAGGCCACATCGAAGCTGAAAACCCCGTTGGGGAGCGGCTTTGTTTGACTGGTAAGACCTCTTGTGGGAATGTAACAGGATTAAAAAGAAAAAAACAATGATGGCTTTATCTTCTTCTTAGGGCTTGTTTGTGTTATCTGGAGTATATTGGGGGTACTTAGGCTCTGTTCCCAACAGATTCGAGCATGCCTCTTGTTCTTCTATCGTATTTTATTTCATATTTGAGTGTTGATTTTTACTGTAGATCTAATCGGAAGAAAAGGATTTTGAAGATCTCATCTATTTGATTATTCTGATGGGAAATATATTGCATTTACTGATTTCTTAGATGGAAAATATTAGGACTAGGTTGGAGCTGACCTTAGTTTACACTAATGGATAACTTTAAAGGGGTAGCTTAAATGCTTCATGTCATTTTTCAGTGCATTTTTCAGGCTCAGTCTCCCAATTAAATTTTAAGATCAGTTACAATGATTGGCCTATAAGGCCATCCCAACAAATAGTTACTGATTATGACAATCATGATTGAAAGATGTTGTATAATTGTTCACTTAGTTCATACATTGAGATTCCATATGTTCCTGGCATAATATTTTAGGGACCAAAAAATACATATGATATCATCCCATATGAAGTGAAAATATTCTGTCATACCCTGAGCCACATCCTGTAGTCTGTGCCTGTATTTATACAATTATGACATGTCAATGTTAAGAAATAATAGATTGCAAGCAAAGGATGGTTACTTTTGTATCATGATTTTCAAACTACAAGTGATATTCCACTACTCATTCTATTGTATCATGTCATTATTGTGTGGGTGCATATGTATTGCTGCCCTGCTGGCAACTAAATGATTTTGTTCAGCCTAGACCATGGAGTTTACACATCTAATTAGAAGTGTTCAGTAGATTTCGTTTATAGCTATAGCCAAAATGATTCTCTTCATATTTATGTTTTTAAATTCTTTTATCCTTCTCTTTTCTCCATAAACATGTAAAGCATACAAAACCACAGACATACCTGAGACATTAGAACTAAGCTTCGCTCATCCTCATAGTATCTTTTATGAGATGGATCCAACTTTATTAACTCTTCATAGAGTTTTAGAACCTCTTCAGAATGAATCCTCTTTTGCATTAACGGAGCTCCATGTGACACCATTGCATCATGGGCAACCAAAAGCCGTGCCAATGTTATGTTCACAAACTTACTCCAAGGAATAATGAATTTTAGATTAATGACGTATAAACCATTAGATAGAGAAATTGATGTTTTAGTTAAATTTCTTCAGATTTTTAGTTAAATTTCTTCAGCAACTTAATGAGGTACAAATGATAGAAGTTGACCAACCAATTTTCTTCAGACAGCTCTTTGAAAAGGTTTATCTCATTAGATAAAGTCTCAAAATGCCACTGGTTGTCCTTTGAACCCTCTGCTACATGGTCCTCACTGATTCTTAATTGATCAAAAGAATTTATATTAGAAATTTCTAGAGGAGGACATGCATCACCATAGTTCCAGACAAAGAACTCCTGAATGGATTCTTCATCAAATTGTTCTGGATTGTTATTATTCAATGTTATAGCAAACTTGATGTAATTATTTAACTGATAATTCATGTTAAATTTAGATGCTGATGAGATGTTGTCTGCTTTGTTATAAGAGTCAACAAGTAGTGTTTAGTAATTGATGTAATTATTGCAGTGCATTGATCTATAGGGATTATATCTCCCATCAATTCGTTCAGAGGTCAATTTCTTGCCTCCTTGTCTTTAGTCTCTCATACTATTTATTATTTCAAATGAAAAGATATAGCGTTAGATGTAGTCCAATATCAATGTAATTGATATTATCATACAATTTTCCATGTTCATGTATATAGCTAAGATTTGTATTGTTTGAGTGACATGCAAACATTCATATATATAGCACTGTTTTCTAGCAGAATAAAGATCGGAAGTTTGGTAATTCAGCTGATGACAGTTTAGAGGTGTTGTCTTCTCTTGTTTACTCTCAGGTGAGGAAGGAGAATTTAGGGGATCGAATAACAGCCCTTCACCAGCTAGTTTCCCCATTCGGAAAGGTATTAATTACCCCTACCAATGCTGCCTTTTTAGATTCATATGAGGGAGCATCCAGTTCAGCAGTATTTTCTACAGTATCAGTTCCCTTTACTGATAAAAGCTCTTACAGTCGTTGATGCAATACACTGACCTGCCATTCCTGAATAACATAATGGAGCATGTCTGGAAAGTTTGAATGGAAGTGGGTTCATGTTTTGATGCCACTTAAAGCATAAGGGTGCATTCAAGGAGGCATGGGGCAATAAGAATATTAGTGATGGTGAAATTTTATGCGTGCCATTGCACCTCATAATTTGTTTTCTGCACCACTAATTCAATTAAGCAGATGCCTTACTCATTACATTAGCATTGATTCAATTAAGCAAATGCCTCACTTCTTTAATTACTTCTGCATCAATTATATTAAGCAGATGTCTTACTTTCTGCAACCAAAAAAATGCCCTTTGAACTCATCTTACTTTGTTGTCTAATTTTCTTCTACTTCCCTCTGATCAAATTATGACTCACAGGCATGCCTAAAGCCCTCAAGAAACACCAGTAATTGTAGCCACTGCAGCAACTTAGTTCTGCAAGTCTAGCAGATCATGTTTGTTGGAGATGTTCAAGCACCTACTTTAAGGGAAATGAAGCAGCTCTAACTTAGATTAATTAAGCTCGAGGTATTGCACTATACCTGGATGATATGGATGACCTATCATCCTACCTTCTTTTTTGAGCAATACCCAGCATTTAGAACAAGCTTTTAGGGAAGAGATGCCAATCAACTGAGCTAATAATTAATTGTTGGTGTCCTGACAAGTACCTTCAAACATGCTGACCAATCACACCATACTTAAGATGTTATCAATCACACCATAATTGGATATTTGAAGTGTCAGTTTGCTTAGAAAAATAATTTGCTCATGAAAAAAAAATGGTTGCATGTATGGGAATAATTTTGGATAAGATCTGACTTCCAAATGAGATGCTTCTACTGATGGTTGCAAGTGTTGTCAATCTATGTAGAATTACTCCATCTATGATTAACAAGATTTAGTTATATACTGATTTCCTAGGCATGTAGATCACATTGTCTTCCTTAGTATTTGCATCTGTATGTTAATTAGCTTCTACAAGATTTAGGCTGTAGCCCCATCATTATTATTGCTGATAAGCTGTTAATTATTTGTCTTCCGGAATTGAATTACTGCTTGTTTTGTTGCTAGAAGTGGTTGATCATTACTTTGTTCTACCATCCTTCTATGAGTTGTTTATGTTGTCGACTCAACTGCTTATTTTTATAATTTGCACCAGTTTTCATATTCATTGGCAGATCTAACTCTACAAACTCGAGAAAGGCATTTTTCTCCCAATCTTTTGCTGACATGCTTATTTTTATAATTAAGGTAAGATGACGTGCGGCGTTAAAGAAGTTAAGCTTCTAATTGAAGAGAATCAATATGATCATTTCATTGATAAAAAAAGCCATCACAGGGTCTACATATTTACATGGTTATAGTCCCTATAATTAAAAAAAAATCTAATACAAATAAAAAAAAGAATCCAAAAGTGAATATGCATAATTAAAAAAATAATAAATAAGTAAAGCTTACAAGTTTTCCTTAACAATCAAATCCTTCAATCAAGAAAATTCTATAGACTTAAAGCCGTAAAATCTTAATTTTAAGGTCATTATATTTGATATTTTCATTTAAGTAGTAATTTATGATTATCATGAGATTAAGAACACTATTCAAGGATGTAATTTTAATTCCATTCAAAAGATCAAAAATGTTATATCATTGCAGTATTCATGATCTACACCAAAATATTTAAATGATTTTGTTTCTATATTTGTTGATCTTTTTTTCTATATAAATATATAATATAATATGAGATATATTTGGCTATATTTGAATATAGTAAAATTTAAGATTCGAATATTTTACTATTTTTTGGATCCATATGAATGTCATAATAATTTTTTTGCTGCTTATATGAACACCTCCTATGGAATTTGCAAAGGATCATGGATAACCATAATGAGGCATGCATTGTATTAGGAAGTTTTTAGATGCTATGGTATTGATTTTACTGAGCATGGTGTATTAAATTTGAAAATCTTATTTTTGTATGATGATCATTACAATGAGCTATGAGAAGATTTAGCAATTCTCTGTGATACCCCTTTCATGGTAACATCAAAAGAGAGACTTTGAGTGAGTGAAAGAGATTTATTTATAGCTTCCAGACTGTCTTGACTAGGTCTCTTCTTTAAGACTCTGATGAATTTAATGAGTCAACCCTTAATCTCTAATTATTTCCTGTCATTTTCCCCAAGTCTCAAACTCCATCGAGCAAAATCTCAGCTATAATTTTCCAGTCTGATATTGAGAATCTTCAATTTCAAATAAAATTTCTTCCTTCTACTGTGAATAACCAGTTCATTAAAATTTTAGACTTTCCAAACAATTTTATGCCAATGCCAATATATATTAATTTTATCATATGGTTTTCTAATATTCATGTGTGTTTGAGCAATTAGTTACCTGTTGAAGTGATGATTAAAATTTCAAAATTATTGAATTAACTTGATGTCACAAAACTACATGGGCTTATTGTTTTATTTCAAAGTTAGTGCTCTTTAAAATACAAAAATAAGAACATAAAAAATATTTATAATTCATGTCTGATGCAAGAAAACAGATCATCACTGTAAACATTGAAAGAAACTAGAAATTTGATAAGGTAGCTAGTCAAGTATTCATGAAGATTGATTGATTGGTGGAAAACTACTAGCATTTAAAACCACTCAATCATGCATAACATTAGTATCCATACAAAAATTAGAGTCAATTGACCCCCCATCCCAGGTTTTTTTATGCTAATGCATAACATTAGCACTAAAATTTATGCTACCTCTTTTGATTTTTATAAAAATATTTTGCAGATTATGCCAATATAGTTCCTTTTATCACATTACTATTTATTTTGACATATGTCTGCTACTAAATGTTGAACAGTTATGATGATGAAATACGTGCAGGATATTGGATAAAAGTTGGTTGTTTATCGATTATTTATCCTAAAATAGATAAAAGTTGGATAAATAAACCAAGAAATACCAAAGAATATTTAGATGGAGTTCGTGATTTCATTAAATTTGGTATGGATAAAAGTAGTTTGAATGGAAAGATTTCATGTCCGTGTCGGCGATGTGTTAACAGTTCTTATCTAGATCCACAAACCATTGAAGAACATTTGATATGGAATGGTTTTGCTAGAGGTTATACTCGGTGGGTTTTTCATGAAGAATGTATGTTGCCAATATTAAGTAATCAACCCTCGTCTGATATTGGATCTAGTAATATGCAAGATAATCTTGTAGGAGATGACAGATGCTTTTCGACATGGTGTTCAAAACTTTAGAGGTTCATCTAATATACATGAAACGGGTGGAATATGTGATGGTTCTACATTTATGGAACAAACATTTGTTGAGGAGCAGATGCTATCATCAACTACTAAGTCAGCTTGGTATCATAATTTAATTAAAGATGCAGATGAATAATTATATCCAGGTTTAAAATTTTCTAAGATCTCTTTTCTTATACATTTATTTCATATAAAATATATGAATGGATGGTCCAGAAAGAGTTTTACCATGCTCCTCAAATTACTAAAGGATGCATTTCCAGAAGGCTCTAGTTTACCATCCTCTTATTATGAAGCAAAGAAAGTTGTTAACAAATTGGATCTTGGATATAAAAGATCCATAGTTGTCCGAAAGACTGTACGTTATATCATGGTGAAAATGCTGATCGAGAGTCATGTAATGTTTGTGGATCTTCACGATGGACAACTCATGAAGAGGATGAGGATGATGTAACGAACAAAACAAAAAATTTTGCAAAGGTATTGCGTTACTTTCTCTTATTCATCGATTGAAAAGGCTATATTCATCATCGAAAATAGCTTCATTAATGAGATAGCATGATGAAGGGCGTATGAAGGATGGAATGTTGAGACATCCAGCAGATAGTCTAGCATGGAAAGCATTTGATACTAGGCATTCTGATTTTGCTTCTGATATTCGTAATGTTCGGTTGGGTTTAGCTTTAGATGGCTTCAATCCTTTTTGGACTCTAAATTCTACATATAGCACTTGGCCAGTTGTTCTAATACCATACAATTTGCCACCATGGTTGTACATGAAACAATCCTCACTTATCTTGTCAATTGTTATTCCAGGTGATAAGGGTCCAGGAAATGATATTGATTTTTCTACAACCTTTAATAGAGGAATTGAAACAATTATGGGAAGGTGTCGATGCAATTGATGCTTCAAATGGTGAAACATTTAAACTACGAGCAGCTTTGTTATGGACTATTAATGATTTTTTAGCATATGCCAATTTATCTGGCTGGAGTACAAAGGGAAGGGTTGCATGTCCTTGTTATGCAGATTTGACACATTCAATTTGGTTAAAACATGGAGGAAAATTTTTTTATATGGGTCATCGTCGATGGTTAGAATCAAATCATCCGTTTCGTTTTCAGAAAGATTTATTTGATGGTACCATAGAATTGGGATGTGTACCAATTCCACCTTCTGGAACTAATGTTCGTATACAAATGGATTCCATCAATTACATATATGGTAAATTCTTAAAGTCTTCTACAAAAAGAGGAAGGAATGATCAAGAAGGATTGTCAGAAGAAGTGACTATTAGTAATATGGATGCACAGGTATTTGAAGATTCAGATAATTTTTTTAAAAAAGAAAATGAGGAAGATGTACAGATAACATGTACAAATCAGCCTAGCAAGCATTTATGGAAGAAAAGAAGTATCTTCTTTGACTTACCTTATTGGGAACATAATCTTATTCGGTATAATCTTGATGTCATGCACATAGAGAAGAATGTTTGTGATAATCTACTTGGAACATTGTTGAATCTTGATGGAAAGACCAAAGATAACATGAAGGCACGATTGGATTTAAAAGAATTGGGTATCCGACTGGAGCTTCATCCCATTATGCTTGCTAATGATAGAACTTATTTGCCTCCTGCATCTTATACAATGTCTCCTCAAGAAAAAAATTATTTTCTTGCAGTATTGAAAAATATTAAAGTACCTGATGGATATGCATCAAACATTTCAAGGAGTGTGCATCTTAAAGATATGAAAATTTCTAATCTCAAAAGTCATGATGGTCACATATTGATGCAAGATATTTTGCCAATAGCTTCAAGATCATCAGTGCCTAAACAAGTTATTACAGTTATAATTCGGCTATCATCATTCTTTAAGGCATTATGTTCAAAAGTTATTGATCCTAGAGAGCTTGATCAGTTGGAGTCTGATGTTACTATTACACTTTGTCAGATGAAAAAGATTTTTCCTCCTGGATTTTTTACTATTATGATGCATTTACTCATTCACTTAGCTTCGGAAGTTAAGCTTGGTGGACCGATACATTATAGATGGATGTATCCTATTGAGAGGTATGACATAGAGGCTGATGTATCCTACTGACCGATACACTATAATTTTTAATAAAAATAGCATCATAATTATGCTATATTTAAAAATTAATTTATGTTGCAGGTACCTTGGGCGATTGAAAGATTATGTATGAAACAGAGCCTATCCAGAGGGTTCGATTGCAGAAGGATATATTGCTGAAGAGTGTTTGACATTTTGTTCAAGATATCTTCAAGATGTAGAGACAACATTTAATAGACCTCAACGGTATAGTGATTTCGTACATAACGCAGAATTGTATAAGTTTTCAACTGCAGGTAGAGTCTTGGAAAAAACTGAAACTATTGTATTGGATCATAAATCAATGGCACAAGAACATCGTTATGTGTTACTCCATAGTGAAATAATATCTGACTATCATAGGTCAGTATGATTTATTGCATTTCACGTTTAAATATCATATCTTATTTTTTGTTCTAAATGAATAAAGTAAATTTTATGCAGCAAATTTTTAATGTCTCAACGACAAGCTAATCATGGCACTAGACCTAATCCAAGGATTGAACAGTGATGGTTAGTCGAGTTATTTTCTGAATGGCTTTCAAAACAGGTTTGACATATACTTAGAGAATATATGGATAGATTTAGCATCAAATAATCTGTTAACATTTCTTTTTATTTTCTAGGTATCAATGATGATGGAGAGAAATTTTTTAGCTGAATTAATAGCCCTGGCTCGAGGACCTAACAAAGTTGTCAATAGATATAATGGTTTCATAATCAATGGTTTTAAATTCCATACTAAAGATCGTGAGAAATTTAGAAGAACATAGAAAGCGGTGTTATGGTGGAAGCAGATGGAAAAACTTATTACGGTGCACTAAAAGATATTTATGAGTTAGATTACTACGGAATCTTTAAAGTCATATTATTTAGATGTGATTGGGTAGATATAAACTCATCAAGGGGTTTGAAAAAGGATGCTAATGGATTTACACTTGTAAATTTTACAAGGTTGATACATACTGGTGCCTTATTGAAGGATGATCCATTCATTTTTTTTCTCAAGCTCGTCAAGTATTTTTTGTACAAGATGCAAAAGATAAAGATTGGGCTACTGTTATTAAAACAAAACCGAGGGACTTATATGATATGGGAAAGCAGTTGGAAGATGATGAAGATGATGACACTTAGACACATTCAATGCCATTCAATTTTGTACCGATTGATGACATACATGCCACGGTATCCTTGGTTAGGACAGAATTTGAAGGAAATGATAATGCTTGATTCTTATTGTTGGTATTAAATTTTGTACTATAGTGAATTTTCTTAGAAATTTTGTGATGCACCTTGGCCGTAGTTTCTACTCTCAATATCCAGATTTCTTCTGGCTTATAAAAACTCTTTTGTTTCAGCCTTCTTTCTACCTGTCTGGATTTACTTTGAATATTGTGGTTTGAGGGTTCTGTTCTGTTCTCTTCATTGGTTGGAAAGGGTTTCCATGTAAACTATATATTTTTCCTCCTTTCTAACTCTTTTAGTATCTGTTTTTTTGAGAAGAAAGATTTGGTTGTACAAGGACTGCCCAATCTACATATGTTCCTCACCTCTGATCACCAGTGCAATATATGAGACTCAATTGCATTGAACTGGATAATCTAGTGAGTATTTGAGAGCCCTTGTTCATTGTTACTATATGCGGATGAATATGTTGAAAGACAAGTGAGTGATAAATCTGTGTGCATTTGAAAGCAAATATTCACTACATTCACTAGTGGGAAACAAGTTAGGCTAACAAGTAAGCATTTCTAGTAATTATTCAGTTAATTTAATATTTATTTTCACTAACTCTTACTGTGATGTAAATGATAGGTGACATTATGCCACGCTCACGAACAGAGGCTCGCACTTCTGCTTCATCACAGCAGGTTCATGTTGGTTCTTCAGTACCGGACCTTGCGTTCAATCCTTCGGTACAACAGTCTACAGCAGGTCCATCATCCTCTGGGCATCATGATCCTATTGTCGCTATAGGAGATGATGAGCTACACATTCAGGGTAATTTATTTTTTTATTTAGTTTGATAAAATATCTTTACACTTTTTACTATAGCTTACACATGCATATCTTTTTATACAGACAATCTGGGAGGGTTACATGCAGACGCGGACCCATGATAGTTCGGGATGTATGGCAGATGCGCGAGGGTGAGCAGATAGTGGTTGAGTGCAATCAGCTGGGGCAACCAATTAAAAAAGCTGCTAGCTTATTGAGTTCCTTTTTAGGGTCAGTTGCACGGAGGCATCAGCTTTGTCCACTAAGTTATGCAAAATGGAATGACATGCTTCCAACGTATAAAGTTGAGATTCTACGAGTTGTGCAGGTAAAAATTTGAATCTAAACATTTCTTATTTTGTATACTTGTTATATTATGCTTTGTTTTATATTTTTTTAATTTACAAACAGCTTATTTTATTTTAATTAAGTCAATTATTAGACTTAATAATTAAATTGTTTTGCAGTCCAAGTTTGTACTACATCCATCCACTCATGATTTTGTATTGAAGTCTCTCAACCAAAAATGGAAAGAATATAAGGCATATTTGAAGATGAAGTACAAGTTGCCGGGTATGACCAAGGAGCAAGTAGTTGGTACTTGTCCTCTTGATGTACCCCCTCATCAGTGAATGGAGTTGGTTCATTACTGGTTCTCCGAGAGGGGACATGTATGTTGTTATTTAATCATTTAAGATACTTTAAAATATTTATTTTTTTTAAAATATAATAAGTATATTTATTTAATTTTGCAGATATTCTAATATTGGTAAAGCTGCACGAGCATCTCTGTCTGTTCCCCATACATCGGGATCCAAGATGTTGACCCAATTATTGATTTTGATGATTAATAAGGAATTGAGTATATTTATTTGATTACTAATGGATTTGACAAGTATTTCAGGGCTTAAAAATATTTGATCAATTTAAATGTATTAAGAAATGAGTTTTGAATCAATTGCAAATCATAAGTTTCAAAGTTAAAGAACCTGGAGTCGACACCTAGAATTCCTGGAGCCGACCCCATGGCCAGTCAAATATTCTTTTGATTTTTGATACGGTCCGGAGCGACACCTAGAGTTTCGGAGCCGACACCCAGAGTTTCGGAGTCGACACTTACAGTGTCTGGAGCCGACTCCGATGCGGGGACAGAACACTTATTTTCTGAGCATCTTGGAGCCGACACACAGTATTCTGGAGTCGACACCTGACGATGGCGAGCCGACACCTAACTTTTTCGGAGCCGACTCCTCGACGAACTCAAAACTTTCTATTTTTGGATAAACGACTTGGAGCCGACACCTGAAAAGTTGGAGCCGACTCCAACCTGTCTGGGACAAAAATTTAAAATGCCAGATCAGCTCTAACGGTAATATTTCCTTTTTACCTAACTTCTAATGGATATATTTTATTTCCAGGTACACTCCAACGGCTAGTTTCTTTCCAAAAATAGATTAAAGAAAATCTATAAAAAGGGAGAACGCCCGTTTGAAAAAAAAAACAACGAAAAAGAAAAATGAAAAAAAGAAAATTGAGAGAATATTCAAATCAAAAATCCGAGAAGTCTTGAGCCTGAAATCCAAGAGAAAGTATTCAAATTCAAATCCTTCCACTTCACAAAGCTCAAAGAAGAATCCAAGGCATTCAAATTTGAAAAATCGAAGGATTCACAAAAGGGGAAGAAGCTCTGTTTTGAAGATTTTCCAACTTCTCATCTGCAACATTTGCAAGAATCAAAGCTGAGGCCTGATTCAACATCTCCAAAGAGAAGAGAAAAAGAAGAAAAGCTCAAATCCAATCCACTTCAAACAGGCTTTTCTAAACCTTGTTCATTTATTTGAATATTTGCTCATTTGAGGAGCTGTTTGTATTTAAACATTATTCTTTCTTGTTTTTGCTAGTTCAATCAGGGGGATTGAATTAGTGGAGGTTGTATACCTCGGGTCAAGCTAGATTAGCTTGAGTTTGGGTTTTGTGCTGGTGAGCCCGGAAAAGGCTGGGTTCGTTGTGATCCCAGGTAAAACAATAAGTTTGAGTTGTGAGCTTGTAAAACAACTCGACTGTAATCAAGTTGATTATAGTGTGGACCCAAGTGGAATCTTGGGAGTGGACGTAGGTGTTGGATACACCGAACCACTATAAAATCTTTGTGTTTGTCGTGCTTTATTATCTCTTTCTCTATCTCCTTGTTTGTGCTTTATATTTGCATTGCATTTAATTTTATTTATCTTAAAGCAATAGTTTTTAAAAGGTTAAAATTTTTTAAGAACCCAATTCACCCCCCCTCTTGGGTTGCCATCTGGGCCAACAATTGGTATCAGAGCAAGTGCTCATTTGAATTTGATCAACGATCAAGAGCTAAAGATCCAAATGGCAGCTCAAGTTGGATCTTCATTTGCTGAAGGTCAATCCACTAATAGACCTCCTTTATTTAATGGAACTATTCATATTGGAAAGCTAGAATGAGGATTTTTATTCAAGCTTTGATTATGAATTATGGAGTGTTATAATTAATGGACCTAGCACACCCACACACATTGTTGATGGCTCATTGTTCCTAAGCCCGAAAGGGATTGGAATGAAATGATAGGAAAATGGCTCAGCTCAATGCTAAGCCATGAATGTTTTGTATTGTTCATTAGATGCAAATGAATTTAATCGAATTTCTACATGTAATTCAAAAGAAATTTGGGATAGATTAGAGTTACCCATGAGGGTACTAATCAAGTAAAGAATCTAAAATTAATATTCTTGTTCATAAATATGAATTATTTAGCATGGAACAAACTGAAACTATTACATGCATGTACACTAGATTCACTGATATTGTAAATGGTTTGAAAAGTCTTGGTAAGACCTATACTAATTCTGAACTTGTGCAAAATTCTTAGGTCACTTCCAAGATCATGGGAAGCGAAGGTGACTGCAATCCAAGAAGCCAAGGACCTCAAACCTTACCTTTGGAGGAGCTACTTGGATCCTTATGACCCATGAGCTAACTATGAAGCACATCAAGAGGAAGAAGTCAAGAAGAAAAAGACTATTGCTCTTAAGGCTGCAGAAAGTGAGGAGAGCTGCAGTGATAATGATGATGATGATGATGAGACAGCTCTTCTTGCAAGAAAATTTAAAAAATTCATGCAAAGAAGGAGACCCTTCCACAAGAAAAATCTGGAACAAAAATGGAAGGAGAAAAAGAAAAGAAAAGGACAAGGAAAAGAGAAAGACCCCTTGATATGTTATGAGTGTAAGAAACCGGGGCACTTTAGATATGATTGTCCTCAATTGAAGAAGACTACAAGAAGAAGAAGAAAGCCTATGTTGCAACATGGAGTGATAGCGAAGAATCCTCTTCGAGGAAGAACAAAAAGAAGTTGCAAACATTTGCTTTATGGCAAACGACGATACGAGGTAAAAAACCCTATGATGATTTGCATTTGATGAATTATTTGAAGCTTTCAATGAACTAGTAGATGATTTTAAAGTTTTGAAAAAGAAAAAAAATCTTTGAAAAATGATAACTCAATCTTATTAAAGAAAAAGATGATCTTACAATGAAATTAAATGCTGAAATCTGAAAAAGAAATTGATAAAAGAAAAGAATCAATTTCCAATGAAAATGATAATTAAAGAAGGAAGTTGATAAATATAAAATATTGTTGATAAATTTACATATAGTTCTGAAAAACTTAATTTATTATTAAGTAATCAAAGAGCTATATTTGATAAAGCTGGATTAGGATATAGACCTAACATAAAACAAAAATTTGTCAAAAACTTTTTTAGAAAAGAACAAAATAAAATAATGTTACATGTCATTATTGTAACAAGAAAGGCCATAAATCCTATGAATGTAATGCAAGAAAAGTAACAAAAATTAAATAATAAAGGAAAGAAAATATGGGTTCCCAAAGGAACAATCTTTTATGCTACTAACCATGAAGGACCCAAGAAGGCTTGGGTACCTAAATATAAGACTTGATCATTTTTGCAGGAGTGTCTTGCGGCCAAAAATCAAAGCGAAAGTGGTATCTCGATAGTGGCTGCTCAAGACACATGACGGGTGACAAGGATCAATTCATCACCCTTGAAAGCAAAAGAGGAGGAGTTGTTACGTTTGGTGACAATGGCAAAGGCCAAATCATGGGGTTTGGTAAAATTCAAATAACTCCCTCCACATTATTGAAAATGTTTTATATGTTAATGGTTTAAACATAATCTAATTAGTATTAGCCAATTATGTGATAAAGGTTTCAAAGTATCATTTGAAGCTTCTATCTGCACTGTTTCTAATCCCATTGATAATAGCATTGTATTTATTGGAAATAGAAATGGCAATGTATACTTGATTGATTTAGACAATTTGTCTACTAGTAATCATTGCTTAGTTGCTAATAATGCTAATATGAATGAGATTGGATGGTTATGGCATCGTAGATTAGGTCATGCAAGCACACACCTAATTTCAAAATTAATTAGAATGGATTTAGTAAAAGGACTTCCACAACTAGATTTTGAAAATAACAAAATTTGTGATGCATGTCAATTTGGAAAACAAACTAGAAACTCTTTCAAAACTAAAAATATTGTTTCCACTTCTAGGCCACTTGAACTACTTCACATGGATCTTTTTGGACCTACTAGAACCACTAGTCTAGGAGGAAAGAAATATGGTCTTGTGATTGTAGATGATTATTCTAGATACACTTGGGTATTGTTTTTAGCTCATAAGATGAGACCTTTCCATATTTTTGAAATTCTTCAAGAAGGTCACAAATGAGAAAAACAACACCATAGTGTCTCTTAGAAGTGATCATGGCACTGAATTTGAAAATCATTTATTTGAAAACTTTTGCATTGAAAATGGCATTCATCATAATTTTTCTGCACCTAGAACACCACAACAAAATGGAGAGTTGTAGAAAGAAAAATAGAACTTTAGAAGACATGGCCCGTACCATGCTATGTGAAAGCAACTACCAAAGTACTTTTGGGCGGAAGCTATAAACACGGCATGTTACATTCTTAATAGAGCTTTAATTAGGCCAATCTTAAGAAAACTCCTTATGAACTATGGAACAATAGAAAACCAAACATAAGTTACTTTCATGCATTTGGTTGTAAATGTTTCATTCATAATAATGGTAAAGATAATCTAGGAAAATTTGATGCAAAATCTGATGAAGGCATATTCTTAGGATATTCAACATCTAGTAAAGCCTATAGAGTGTTTAACAAGAGAAACTTAATTGTAGAAGAATCTATTCATGTAGTTTTTGATGAATCTTTAGCATCGAGTTCTGAAAAGATTGATGATGAGGAAGATACAAACATTTAGAAAGAGATATTGAAAAATTAAATATAGATGTATCTTCAGATCATGAACAAGAAGCTAAAGATGATGATTCTCCTAGTGTTGATGTTGTTGATGCAAATCATAATGATGTAGATCTTCCTAGAGATTGGAGATATGCCTATGGTCATCCAAAAGAATTAATTATAGGTGATCCATCTCAAGGAGTAAGAACTAGATCATCAATGAGAAACATCAATAATCATCTTGCATTTGTATCTCAAATTGAACCTAAAACTATTGAAGAAGCTGAAAAAGATAATAATTGGATGTTAGCTATGCAAGAAGAATTAAATCAATTTACTAGAATAATGTCTGGACCTTGTAGATAGACCTAAAGATCATTCTGTTATAGGATCAAAATGGGTATTTAGAAATAAATTAGATGAAAATGGCATAGTAATTAGAAACAAAGCTAGATTAGTTGCAAAAGGATATAATCAAGAAGAAGGAATTGATTTTGATGAAACTTTTGCACCTGTAGCTAGATTAGAAGCAATTAGATTATTACTTGCATTTGCATGTCATATGCATATCAATTTATTTCAAATGGATGTTAAAAGTGCATTTTTAAATGGATTTATAAATGAGGAAGTTTTTGTTGAACAACCACCTGGTTTTGAAGATCATGAATTTTCAAATCATGTTTTTAAATTGCACAAAGCACTATATGGTTTAAAACAAGCACCTAGAGCTTGGTATGATAGATTAAGTAAATTTCTGATTGAAAATGATTTTATAAGAGGAAATGTTGATAAAACACTATTTTTGAAAAAGAAAAGACAAGGATTTATTAGTAGTACAAATATATGTTGATGATATTGTATTCGGTGCTACTAACAATCTTTGTGTCAAGAATTTGCTAAGTTAATGCAGGGTGAATTCGAAATGAGCATGATGGGAGAACTCAACTTCTTCCTAGGACTTCAAATCAAGCAAAGCAAAGAGGGGAATTTTCATCAACCAAGCCAAATACACAAAAGAACTTCTCAAGAAGTTTGGAATGGAGTCAATCAAACCCTTGGAACACCTATGAGTCCTTCATGCAAATTAGACAAAGATGAAGATGGTAAGAAAGTAGATCAAAAATATTATAGAGGTATGATCGGATCTCTTCTTTACTTAACAGCTAGTAGACCAGATATCATGTTTGCTGTTTGTCTATGTGCTAGATTTCAATCTGAACCTAAAGAATCTCACTTAATTGCTGTAAAAAGAATCTTAAGATATTTAAGTGGAACTAAAAATGTAGGTTTATGGTATTCTAGAGACTCAACATTAAACTTGATTGCATATTCTGACTCTGACTATGCTGGATGTAAACTAGATAGAAAAAGTACAAGTGGTGCATGTCAATTCTTAGGAAGTAACTTAATCTCTTGGTTTAGCAAAAAGCAAAATTCGGTTGCATTATCAACTGCTGAAGCAGAATATGTTGCAGCTGGAAGTTGCTGTGCTCAAATCCTTTGGATTAAGCGACAACTTGAAGATTATGGCATAACACTTGATAAAACTCCTATTAGATGTGATAATACAAGTGCAATAAATTTAACTAAAAATCCAATTCAACATTCAAGAACAAAACACATTGAAATTAGATATCACTTTATAAGAGAACATGTAGCTAATAATGAAATTTGTCTTGATTATGTTAATACTGAAGAACAATTAGCTGATATATTTACAAAACCTTTGAGTGAAGAGAGATTTTGTTATCTTAGAGGTGAATTAGGGATTTGTGACCCTTTGGAATGATTTTGAAACCTAAGGAATGACTATCTAGATCTATTAATTTCTTGATATTTCTTTCATAATTTTAAGGACAAATTATCTAGTCATCTGAGCAATTTGATTCTTCATATTCCAAAGATTTTTCAAATTTTATTGAATTTATTTTGACAAGTTTCAGATGTTTGAAACTCAATTATTTTTCTCTGAAACTGTCAGTGGAGTCGACACCTCAATTTGAGGAGTCGACACCTTTTCTGTGTCGCTCTCGGTCCCTGACCTTGGAGCCGACACCCGTATAAGTGGAGCCGACTCCAGTTCGAGCGCTGACTGTGTTAGCGACTTGGAGTCGACACCCGACTTTGCGGGAGTCGACACCTGGGTCCCAAATGATTTATTAGGGCAGAGTCGACACCTCGTCATTTCTTTCAATCCTCCAAACTCCTCCAAACTCTCTCAAACCTCCCCATCTCAAATTCCTCTAAACATTCCTAAGGATCCAATGGCACCTAAGAGGAGAGGATCGGTCTTGGAGCCCGTGGTGACCGGAAAACGCGGAGGTCCCATCCGCGAGCCATCTCCAAGCGAGGATTCCTCCACCATTCAGACAATCCCAACCCCTTCACCTCAGGTAGATACCCTAGCGGGAGAGTATTACAATGGGTAGGAAAGTTGATTTTGATTTCTTTGAATCCGAGGGTTTTTCTATTGGAACAAATCAAAGGAGCTTGGCTGGGATAAGTTTGTTCTCTTGATGTTCCTACTTATCCAGCCTAGTAAAGAATTTTATTTCAATTTATCAAGAGGAGATGGTGGATTAGTGAGCTCTGTTAGAGGAAAAGGATTCATCTTACTTTCAAAAATTAGGAAATCTTCTGAGCATCCCATTACTGGATTAGTTGCTCACAGTGAGAGGTCAGATGCATTATCAAGGATGTTAGGAAGAGAGTTGAATTTGAAGGAATTAGGGCTAATCAGTTGCCCTTGGAATTAGATTGTTCACAATATTTGCAGTAGGATTTTATTCCCTAAGACTGGACGTTTTGAGTATGTCTCGAGCGAGACATTGTTGTGATGGACAGTGTTTGACTGGTCAGCCTATTAACCTTAGCTGCATGATGATTTTATATGGCTGAGGCTGGGGGAAAAGAGATCTTCACTACCCTATGGCATGATTTTAACTATGGTATTCAGAAGCCAAGGGGTTGTAATTTTGATAATGAACCCTCAAAGAACCTAGACACACTGATTACTACAGTTGGCTACTTTGCATCGGATGGGATTTGTAAAGGTAATGGGCAATGGGAAAGGAAAGGTTTGGATGAGAGAGCCCCTGAGATTAGACTTCTGCACCATCTGAGGCTGGTCCATCATGAGGCATCCTTCTCCAGAGCCTAGCAGTCCTTTCCTGCTCCTGCACCTGCTCTTCTGTTCAGCCATCTACTTCATCAGTTGGATTTTCAGACCTTCAGTTAGAGCAACTCAAAATTTTTGCTGCTCAGAAGGAGAAATGAAGACTGAGTTTGATAACAATTTATGAATTTAAAGAAACCTTTATTCTTTGGATGATCGCATTAGAAAATTGAGTCTACTCTTGGTTCTTCTGCTGAATCCTTTAAGAATGATCTCAAGAACATATTTGAAGAACTTAAAGATATTGTGGAGACTGAGACCTATTCAAATGCAATGCTGAGCTTCAAGATAAAATTATGACTGCATGTCATTTGTTGATAGAAGATTAAAGAATTTGTAGACTCAAGTGAAGGAATGCAAGAATTTAGAAGAATCATTAGAAAACAATGTTTTGATGTAATGAGTTTTGATGTAATGAATGTTTTGATGTAATGAAGTTTTTTGATGTAATGAAAGTATAGTTTCTTTTTTTTAATACTTGACTTTTGAAATGAAATTATCTTTTGATCTATCAATTTATCTTTTGACTTAACTTTTCTTATCTTTTTGTTGATTACAAAAAAGGGAGAGAAAGTTATGTATATGCATTGATTAGTTATGCTTTAATTGGCATTTATTTAATTGGTATCAAATAAAAGGAAGAACAATTGATAAATTGAAGCAGAACAATTGATAATTTGAACTTCATAGGGGGAGCTACCTTATTCAGGGGGAGCTTCTGTGAGGATCACTTTTTGAAAATTTTAATTTAAGAATACTATGCATATACTCAATGTTTTTATAATCATCAAAAAGGGGGAGATTGTTGACCCAATTATTGATTTTGATGATTAATAAAGATTGAGTATATTCATTTGATTACTAATAGATTTAACAAGTGTTTCAGGGCTTAAAAATATTTGATCAATCAAAAGGTATTAAGAAATGTGTTTTGAATCAATTGCAAATATAAGTTTCAAAGTTCAGAACCTGGAGTCGACACCTAGAATTCTGGAGCCGACCCCATGGCCATCAAATATTTTCTGATTTTTGATACGGTCCAGAGACACCTAGAGTTTCGGAGCCGACACCCAGAGTTTCGGAGTCGACTTACAGTGTCTGGAGCCGACTCCGATGCGGGGACAGAAGCATTTTTTTTGGAGCCGACACACACAGTATTCTGGAGCCGACACCTGAATGGCGAGCCGACACCTAACTTTTTTGGAGCCGACTCCTCAACGAACTCAGAACTTTCTATTTTTGGATAAACGACTTGGAGCCGACACCTGAAAAGTTGGAGCCGACTCCAACCTGTCAGGGACATTTTAAAATGCCAGATCAGCTCAACGGTAATATTTTTTTACCTAACTTCTAACGGATATATTTTGTTTCCAGGTACATCCAACGGCTAGTTTTTCACCAAAAATGGATTAAAGAAAATCTATAAAAAGGGAGAACGCCCGTTTGAAAAAAAAAAAAAAAAGAAAAAGAGAAAAAAAAAATAGAGAGAAATTCAAATCAAAAATCGAGAAGTCTTGAGCCTGAAATCAAGAGAAAGATTCAAAGTTCAAATCCTTCCACTCCAAAAGCTCAAAGAAGAATCCAAGGATTCAAATTTGAAAAATCGAGGATTTCCAAAAGAGAAGAAGCCTGTTTTTTTCCAACTTCTCATCTGCAACATTTGAAGAATCGAGCTGAGGCCTGATTCAACATCTCAAAGAGAAGAGGAAAAGAAGAAAAGCTCAAATCCAATCTGCTTCAAACAGGCTTTTCTAACCTTGTTATTTATTTGAATATTTGCTCATTTAAGGAGCTGTTTGTATGTAAACATTATTCTTTCTTGTTTTTGCTAGTTCAATCAGGGGGATTGAATTAGTGGAGGTAGTATACCTCGGGTCAAGCTAGATTAGCTTGAGTTTGGGTTTTGTGCTGGTGAGCCCGGAAAAGCTGGGTTCGTTGTGATCCCGGGTTAACAAGTTTGAGTTGTGAGCAAGTTGTGAGTTGTGAAACAACTCGACTGTAATCAAGTTGATTATAGTGTGGACCCAAGTGGAACTTGGGAGTGGACGTAGGTGTTGGATACACCGAACCACTATAAAATCTTTGTGTTTGCCGTGCTTTATTATCTCTCTCTCTATCTCCTTATTTGTACTTTATATTTGCATTGCACTTAATTTCATTTATCTTAAAGCCAATAGTTTTTAAAAGGTTAAAAAATTTTAAAGAACCCAATTCACCCCCCCACCTCTTGGGTTGCCATCTGGGCCAACACAAGAGTTATGCGCGAGTCAGACAAGAGTTCGTATGTTCCTTAAACTAAAAAGTTGTATTTTTTATATCAAATCATTTACTTATTAAATGGCTCTTCCCTAACTGACCTCGAGCACACGTTAATATACTTCTTTGTTTCAGTAACTATAAACTTCAGGATTTATGATAGTTAACACATGATTCTTTTTTATTAGCTTAGTACTTGCACTTGTTCTATGTCAAATCTGATTGTATGAGTCATTTAATTATGCTTGATGTGTCCTCTTCTTTTGTTATTTGTTTGACTCTACACGTAATCTGTATAATATAATTGCTAACTAGTCTTATGGTTCAGGATGAACAATAAGATCTCTAGTGAAATATGAAAGAATGCATGATGGATTGCAATGTAGTTTTACTGTGACAGATGCATTTTTGTGAATATACTGATTTCCTGGTTGCACATGGATCAATGGCACATGGATTTGTAGCAATTCGCTTTCTAGTGGTTGGCTCCTGAGAGAATCTAGCTGAGCTGGGTGGGTGCTAAACTTTTTCTGGTGCTGGTTCTCCTAGAGGGATAATTCACTTCTTTGTCAAGAAGTAACGCATTGTCCAGCTCATTGCCCAATTGATAAAGATAAGAACAGGCATTCAGTTTGTTTATGTATCATTCTGATTCTGGTTCTGGTTTTGGTTCTGATTTGTTGCTCTAGATGCCAAGGGTGAATCTATTAGATCTGGCATCGATATATACTTCAAGATTTAAATTCTGATTCTAGAGAAGGTTGTACAAGGACTTGTCAGATGATAAAAAAGCAGGAAAAAGGGATTTGCCGTGTAAGAAACACAGATAATGAGTGCAGTGGGCGGGCTAGGTGCAAAATGTGAAACATGAGTTGGGTCCAATGGATTTGGCACTGCACATCTAAGCATATCCATTGTGAAAGAGCGTGGTTTGAAACTCCGGGCTTTCCACCTTGGTGTAATGTCACTGTAGGAGTTGGAGCATAGAAGAGCGAGATGCACCAGATTTCTACAATGAAGCATAACCATGTGGTAGAAGATGGGGCTTAGTTATTGTGCGTTCAACTATGACAAGAGGGCTCCCCCAGGCTATGTTAGGAATGTGGAGTATGTGGCAGTCTCATCCAGCCAAGCCAGCAAATAAGAGGACCAGATGACCAACATGTTCAGTGATGGCAATCCAAACTCCTGCTCTATTATGTAAAGAGGCCATATCTACATCTACACCTACATCTATATCTATATACGAGTTTTAGATGAAATCTATTGCCTAATGATAAATTATATATTTTTCTCTTTTTATTGAATCAAAGAGGGTTTGAAGAGCCTTGCAGCTTTAGGAGAAGGGCAAAGGGTATGGTCTCCCTGTTTTGTTCTCTATAATGGTTTCTTATGAGTTTACCAGCTGGGAATGAGGTGTGGGTTGCTATAGGACAGCCATGGATTACCTAATGAGTTTATTTTCCCTTAATTTGTGCCATGGGATTGGGGTTGCAGCTTCCTTTTCCGGTCTAGCTCTGAGGTGCCTTGCCCATAGCTTAGCTAGGGTCCGTGCCAAATGATTGCCTGTCCGGATGCATGAATATTGGAGAACAGTGGTCGTCTCTGGAATGCATGCAGATGAGGAGCTTGCATGCTTACAAATGGTGTCTTATTTTAATTTTTATGATGTTATGCGTGGTATATATCTCTCCTTCGGGTGATATTAATAATTGTTGGGCTCAACAGGACCATCACCCTGACACGTGTGAGCTCATAGATCGTGATAACAATAAAAAAAGGGCTTGAACCATCCTATTTATTTATTTATTTATGTTTTTGAAATCAGGCTCAATCTCATCGCTCATTGTCTTTAAATCTTTATTTAATATTTTTATATTTTTATACTGTTTTATTATTTACGACATCAATGCTTCTAGCTGTATAATGCTTCTAACACAATATAAGTTAAATGATTATTTAATATAAGCTTAAAGTTGAACAAGGATAAGTTAGTAGCAAAAACTAATATACATAGCCAAAATTCTGAGCCTTTGAACACAAGTCCTTCTTTATTTAAGTGATTATACATTTAACATGCTTCATTTCTGCACATGGATTATGTTGAAAACTTTTTGCATGCAAATAGTTTTATCAATATCAAATTTAGTTTTACAAAAATAATATTTTTTGTAGATGGATGAGCATGGACGAAAACCTGGTGAGGTGGAGTTTTACCGAATGACTCATTCACCGTGATGGCACTTTTGTCAGAGATGAGTCAATGGACTTATATGTAATTATTTATTATAATTTATTTCATGCAACGATTTTAATTTGATTTTGTTATTCAATAAGATCTAACTAATTTTTTTAAATTAATACAGGAAAGAGCTACAGCTCTTATTGCTGAGCGTGTTGATGACTCTACACAGAGTAGTCGTATTGAGGCGGAGGTGTTAACGGAGTTGATGGGGCCGGAGCGCTATGGTCGAGTGAGGGGTTATGGAGTTGGTGTCACCCCCACTCAGTTATCTGAGATGAATAGAAATGAAGGTGTTGCTATAGATTCTGCAGATGTTTGCAGACTTGAGCATGAGATGGAGGAGATGTGACGGAGCAGTGCCGATGATAGAGCAGAGATGGAGGAGATGCGACGGAGGAGTGCCGCCGATAGAGCAGCGATGGATTCTATGAGAGAGCACATTGAGCGGCTTACTGTAGTGTACCTACGTCGGTCTGGCAGAGTGCTTTCGTTGTTGGTGTTCTTTCTAATTTCTACGCATTCTATCAATTTATTTAAAATTTTCTTTGTCCTCACCATACTCTAGCTTAGTAGTTTCCACCACCTATTTAGGGTCTAACCCTAGGATCTTGGAAAGCCACCTATACATGCTTTACACCTAATCATTGTGAATAACACTTGCATCCAGTATATTTGAATAATTATAGTTAAATTAATTTATAGAACTATTATATGTCATATAAAGTTATACACAGAATATCTAATGTGTTATGTACAATATTTTTATCATTCTAACTAAAGCATATTATTATAGGCTAACACTTTTTTCTATCTTATTGCCATGCAGTTTGTGAATTCAAATACCAAAGAGATACTGAATAGTTTCCATATGATCAAAGGTGGAATTTAAGATAGTAATGACAAGAGATCATGTAACCTTCATCTGATGGGAAAGAATCCGTGTACAAGCAAATACTGGCCGACCGTAATATGCAGCGAAATAATAAATAAAATGCGCAAACCACACAATCATAGAAAAGATTTACGTGGAAAATCCCTCCAAGATAAAGAAAAAAAACTACGGGCAAGCCAGAGAAGAAGATCCACTATAGAATAATAAATATCAAAGTCTCAAAGTCCCTTGTCATAACTTGAGAAATAATCACAAGAGAATGATAGGGATATAAGGATTACGTCACCGAAAAATATGGTCTCCTGCGTTACCTCCTTATTTTCTTCCCTTCTCTTCTTCTTCTTCTCTTGTTTTTCTTCTGCAACACCCTTACGTGATTCCTAGAGTGAAAGTCCTACCACGTAGTCAAGCACCAAGCATCAGCCCTTCCTTCTCTTCCCCTAGCAATCCATGCTCCTAGAAAAAAGAGAAATACCCGCTACCTGCTCCACCTCTTTTTCCCAGACAGTTGCTCCTTGGAAAAGAGAAAACCAAAAAAGGAAGACGGCTTCTCTCCCAAAAAACCAACTAACGAAACAGAGAAAAGAAGTCACGCCACGCTTTTAGCCCTAATAGGCTGAATATGTGGGCCATGGGCCCAACAACCTCCCCCTTCAGCCCATAAAGGAGGCTGTCTCATGCTTCCTTAGTGTGAAATCATACCGATCAGCTATCGGCATATCTCTTGCCTTTCTTTTGATAAGGTCTTTGTCAACATGTCTGCCCCATTTTTATCTGTGTGAATTTTCTGAAGCTGTAACTGCTTCTCTTCAAACACATTTCGAATCCAGTGGTATCTAACATCTATATGCTTTGACTTGGAATGAAAAGTTAGGTTCTAGCACAAGTGAATGGCGCTCTGGCTGTCACAATGTACTACATAATTTTTTATTTCAGCCCCAATTCATGTAAGAATTCTTTCATCCATAGCATCTCCTTACAGACCTCGGTAGCAGCAATATATTCTGCCTCTGTGGTGGAGAGAGCTACACACCTTTACAATCTGGATTGCCATGACACAGCTCCCCCTGCAAAAGTAAGTATGAAACCTGATGTGGACTTTCTTGTATCAATATCTCTTGCCATATCTGCATCTGTGTAACCAATCAGCACAATTGAACCACCCCCAAAGCTTAAACAAACTTTGGAGCTTCTTCTGAGATATCTGAAGATCCACATCACTGCTGTCCAATGCTCTTTCCATGGATTTGCAAGAAATCTGCTAGCAACACCCACTACATATGCGATGTCTGGTCTCGTACATACCATCGCATACATCAAACTTCCGACTACTGAAGTGTAAGGAACCTTCTTCATTTTCTCCTCCTTCTCATCACTTGAAGGACTCTTCTCTGAGCACAACCTAAAGTGACCTGCAAGAGGAGAACCAACTGGCTTTGCATTGCTCATACTGAACCTATCCAATACCTTCTCAATGTACTTTTTATGTGACAACCATATTTTCTTGGTTCTTCTATCATGAAAAATCTGCATATCCATTATTTGCTTTGCTAGTCCCATATCCTTCATTGCAAATGAATTGCTCAGCTCCTTCTTCAACTTGTCAATCATAGACATATCTTTCCCAAGAATAAGCATGTCATCAACATAAAGTAGGAGTATGATAAAATCCTCACTAAACCATTCAATATACACACAATGATCTGAAGCCATTTTTTGTATTCATTTTCAGCCATAAATGAATCAATTTTTTTACATAATTTAGTGGGATATCAATATCCATGCTAAGAAAAGAAAACGGGAGCGGGGAAATCATGCAAAATGAGGGAACCCTCCCTTACCTAGGAGAGTGATATATATATAGAGGAAGAGAGGACAGGTCGGTGTGGTTAGCAGCTGCGCGGGGGCCTCATCCACTTGCTCAGCGCAACCCTTGCTCGGCCGCGTCAGGTGACGTCATGAGTAGACGAAAGAAAGGCGGCACATAGAGGCTAGGAGGGCGGGAGAGAACGAGGGATGGAGAGAAGAGAGAGATGAGGAGGGGTTTCGGCGGCAAGGCTTGGGCGAAGGCCATTGCCTCTCTCACTCGGCCGCATCCCAGGTGGTGGCACGAGCGAGGAGCAGGGGGAGGCATGGCGGCGGAAACTAGAAGAGGTAGAGAGGGGAAAAAGGGAGAGAGGGAAGTGGAGAGAGAGACGAGAGAGAGAGAGAGAGAACCAGAGAGAGAGATATATCTCTAAAGAAAAGAGGAGGGGTCTGGAATCCTTCTGAGAGGAGGGCGATGTGGGAGAAGAAGAGGGAGGGAGTCCCACCCTCTTCTCCCTCCATGACAGCGGGTAGCCTAGGGAAGGATGCCCATGCTGCGTTGAATGAAGGGAGCTACGTTGTGGACCCAGCACGCACAAAGGGGCAACAGAAGCATGGCAGTTGCCTGATATGGTAGCCAACCAAGTTAGCTCGGCACCGAGTACAAATGCATGGGCGGATTGAGGTGTTTTTTAAACCGGTGACCTTTGGCACCGGTTCAACGAAAAAGGAATGGAAAGCCAACGTTTTATAAAAATGATGTTAAAATAAAAAAACATTATTTATTTTATTAAAATAAAAAATATTATTTATTTATTAAAATAAAAAATATTATTTTAAAAGTGCCACTCCAAATGGTACTTTTATCGCACCTTACAAAATTAAAACCCCTTTGTCTGTTACTTCCTTCGGCTAAAAAAAATCGTGTGGACTTCCCAAGCCACCAAGAGCAGCCCAGCCATCCTCCCCAAGCAAACCCGGCTCCCAGGACCCCAAGCAACCGAGTCCCCATTACTTCCTCCAGTTGGAAAATCACGTGGACTTCTCCCCTAGCCATCGAGAGCCAGCCATTCTTCACTGTTCCGCCCTCAGTCCATTCTCCGCAAGCCCAGCCACCTTCCTTCCCTTCTAGGTAATTTTTGTTTTCTTCTCTAAAAGGAAATTAAGTCAAAACCCTTTCAGCTTTATTACATTGGTGTGAAATATTAATAAATACATTCCTCTTTGCTTAATAAGCTGGAAAGTAGACATGATAGAGATATTAAATAGCTATTGAATTATGAACAAGATTCCTCCATCCATTTATATTAGTTCATTGCAAGTAAATGTCTGAAGAAAAATGTCATTTAGAAAATGTCTGAAAGGATTGGTTTATCTTATAACAAGTCACTATCTTTTGATAATAGGATTTTTTATTTATGTGCTAAATAAATTTATTGATAACAAGTCACTGATTTAAGATAAATTTTGATCACCTTTTGTCAGATAGAAACTGCAAGAGTTTGCTATATTGTGATGGATCAATTGAACATGGCCAAGAAAGGATACATTATAATCAACCTTCACGTAAATGTTTAAAATTGAGCATGGGAACACATTTTGCTGAGTTGGTTGACCGGATACATATTATTCTAAAAATTTCAGTGCAAAGATATATTGTGAGATTGATGTGAAGATCTTCAACATTACATCAAAAATACGTGCTTCATCTAATTGAGGATGACGACGATGTGGAGGACATGTTGAAATTTTCCTCAAAATTTTTAGTTTATCGGTATATTGAGCTATATGTTTTCAAGGATGATGTTCCAGAGCCATTCAGTGTTAGTCATACAGAAGATGTTCAGGACATTCTCCTTAGCCTAGCAGTAGGAACAGTTTAGGACTCTAGTGGATTTTCAATGATTGAAGGAGTCATGCCAGCAGTACAGAGTGATGATATGGTAAATAATCAGTTCATTTCTGATAGTCAGAGAATTGAGTCAGACGAGAGTGCAGAAGATGACTATTGGCTTGAACATGATGACTCAGATGAAGAGCCAAATAAAGATGAAGAGTCATATGGAATGATATAGTTCATGACACTAGCTTCAGTTTCATTCCTGTATACAGTCATCTAGAACCTATTCCAACTCAAGTACATGATCATCAAGCCTTTGCATATGAACAAGTACCAAAATTTTATAATGAGTTGAATTTGCATGATGACGGATGTGTTAGTACTCCGAGAGAGTTACCCTTCAATTCTCAATTTTGGGATCCATCAATGCCTGAGTTTGCTAAAGGATTGTTGTTCACTACTAAAGATGAACTGAAGAGAGCATATAAAATTTATCACATCAAGAAGCATGGAACATATAATGTGGTAGAGTCAAAGAAATCATTCTGGTCTATGAAATGTACCTCTTCAAGTATTGCCTAAAGTTGTCAATGAAGGTTGCGTACTACAAAGTTGAAGAAGCATGAATTTTTTAAGATCACAAGGTATGAGGGGCTGCACTCTTGTTTATTCAGTAATTTAACTCGGGATAACAAACATATTACTTCTCGAGTTATTAGCTATGCTATTAGACACATTATGGAGAAAGATCCAAGTGTGAATAGAAGCTATCATAGCAATTATTGTTGAACAATTTTATTATATGGTGTCATATTTCAAAGCATGGCATGGAAAGCAGAAGGCATTGATTGATATATTTGGTGAATGGAAACCGTCATACAATGCTTCCTAAATACATGCCTGCACTGCAGCATGCCAACCCTAGAACATAAGTATGTTGGATTTCTACAGTGAAACGAGTTTTCTGTACATGTCCTAAATTATGTATTTTGGGCATTTCATCCATCCATTGAGGGGTTTCGGTATTATTGCCTAGTGATTTCTATTGATGGAACACATCTTTATGGAAAGTAGGAAGATGCTTATTGCAACAAGCATTGATGCTGATAATAGGATATTTTCACTTGCTTATGCAATTATAGATCAAGAGTGTACTGCTAGCTGGAGCTGATTTTTGTTGAGGCTTGGAAGCATGTTGTGAAAGATAGAAATGACATTTGTCTTATTTCTAATCAACAAGCAGGTATACTAAGTGCCATAGCTAATAATGAAATTGGATGGGCTCCACTAAGAGCTTATCATCGGTATTGTTTGAGACATGTATGCAGTAATTTTAACTCAAGATTCTTAAATATTCAGTTGAAAAGAGCTGTATGGAAAGCAGTGAGCGAACATTAGCTTCGAAAGTTTAACTTTTTGATGGAAAGGATTAAAAGAGTCAATGCAGAAGTTTGGACTTGCTATCAAAGTTGGAGTCGGAGAAGTGGACATTGGTACATGATGGGAGCTTTTGGTATGGTATTTTGACAATAAATCTCTTGGAGGTTTTTAATAATGTGTTAAGGGGAGCTAAAATATATCAATTACGGCGTGTGTTCAATTTCAATACGAGATGCGCAGATGCCTTAAGGTATGTAGGAGAACCGTGATAATTTTTTACTCCTTATGTTTCAATCAAGCTTGTTGAAGGTCAGGCCAAAGCTAATGAGCACAGAGTAACCATATACAATATGCAAAGAGCCACTTATGAAGTTGTGACAAGAGGTATAGTGAAGCTCTTAGGGGTGAAGGTAACGTTCAGAATGTATTACTCAGTGACCAAAATTGTTCATGTAAAAAGTGGACAATATATAAATATCCATGTACATATGTCTTAGCAATGTAACAAGAAATTGGCATAGACTCAACGCCTCTTGTTGATGATCTATATAGTATTGGCTCCTACATTAATGCCTGGGGTAGGGAGTTCAATTCGATACAACACGAAGACTGCTGGATGGAGACGCCATTCACGTGCATTCCCGATCGGGATCAACTCAAGCTGAAAAAAGGAAAGCCAAAGTCAACCCTGATCCGTAATGAAATGGATGAGGTTCAGCCTAGAAGTAGAAGTCGATGTATTATTTGTAAGCAAGCATGTCATTCTAGACGTCATTGTCCTAATGTAAATGAACCATCAGATCGTAAATTTATGTACTCTATAGTTAATGTATGTATTGTGCAATGGACCTGAAACACTGTGATTCAGTTTAACCTCTAATGTTTGCTGTTTTTCTAAAATTTTCTGCTTGACCTTCCAATTTTCTGTTCAACCATTACAGTTAATGTATGTATTCTGCTTGACTTCCAATCTGAAACTTAGTTTTTATAGTTCTTCTCTTGAACAGATGGAGGCTGGTGCCAATGGAGGCATAATTTTGTGCCAATAGAGGCTGGTGCAATATTGATCACCTCTAGTTTGTAAATTGATACTCAGCACTTTCATGCTGTAGGCATTTTATATGGTCAATTTGATTGAACAGGATCTATATTAGTACATACTACATCACTATGGCATTTTGTTTGCTGTATATATTGTGTTTTCAGTGCCATGTTTTTGGCAGATTGGAACATTTTAAAGGGGCTTGGCATGGATGCCCTGACTGAACAGAAAGCACCACTTGGAGTAGCGCTTTCTCATCAGAAAGCGGAGTGGCGTTTTCAGCTTTCTATTCTGAAAGCACCACTTCAAGTAGCGCTTTCTCAATAGAAAACACAAAATATATTGTTTAAATCCATGAATTTCTAGAAAGTATTTCGAATTACATTGTTTGTGAACTGCAAGAGAAGGTAGAGAGCTTGCAATCGGCACAATCAGAATTGATAAACTGCAGGTATCGAAATTGTACCAAAACTATACCAAAACTCCATCCTAGTGCTTAATAAATTATTTTTCCTTTCTCCTTTGTTAATCTACTAGATAAAAACCAAAACTCAGCCTTTGAGCATCCTCCTTTGTTAATCTACTAGATCTGAAATATCAAAGCCAACATTTGACAATTATGCAATATGAGGAGGAGACAAAAGTTTTCATATTTTTAGGCAAACACATAACCTTACATGATTTTATAACCAAATATCAAAATGTAAGTTCAAAATACATGTAAAGTTCATGACACATGTAAGTTCCAAATACAACAACCTAGGCAACCTAGGTTCCAGATCCGCATCTAGGAGGTTTATGAATTCATCCAGTCCGTCGCCTATAGGTCCTCATCGGTGGAGGGCTCTTATCACTCACTTGAGAAACCCCCTCCTACATGGGAATCATGGTAGGATGGGAAACATCAGGCATATCAGTGTCCCCATGCGAATGGATGACATCCTTACAGATCTCGTGATATCCGCATTAGCAATGTCATCAATGCGATATGTAGTGCGCTCTTGATTGTCAGATGTACCCTCCTCGGCATACCTCCTGTGCGAATACTCATGTGCTAATAGGGACTGTGGTGAGGACACCAAAGTTAGAAAGAGGCTTCGATCTAATTCAGTATGGCTTTAATTCTTTCATGTGTCTATAAATAGAGTAATAATTTTACTTCTTTAATTGAATTTGAGTCATGTAATTAAGGTTGGTTTATTTCAATTTGGGTTTTTGAGTCCAATTAGGGTCAAATTGGTCATGTATTTAGTGAGTTTAGTAGTTGGGTCCAAGAAAGGTATGGAACTGGGTTCAATGTAAGCAAGCAAGCTTGAAGATTGGATGCATTCAACCACTCCAACAAATCAATCCAAGATGGATGCCACTTCAGCAAGCATTGTTGGGTGCCATGTCAACCTCTTGGTGTACACCTTATTAAGCCACATCACCACATGCTACATCACCAAGGGGAATTCAAATTCAAAGGAGCCGACCATTTTCTCTTCTCTTCTTAAGCTTAGTTAAATTATTTCAACCCTCCACCCTTATTGGGTATTCATTTGGCTATTTACATAAAAAATAAAAATTATTTTATTAAATTTATAATTTTTTAAAAATTAAAAATACTAATAAAAAATTGATGGAGCTTTTCTCTATCCAATTCTTTTGATAGTAGTTTCAAATTGTCTTCAAACTTTCATTTATCATTTTGCGTTCAAAATGGTTCCAAACTTTCGATCGTAAAGACCTTGTTTGAGGAATAGAGTCAGTGTTTTGCGTTTTAGCTAAAGTCGAAGAATCTTTAATGGAGTCATCTAATGTGTTAGATGTATCAATATCATCATTTGGTTGTTCTCGATTGCTCTCCATCTTATCCTAAAAAATCAATAAATTATCATTAAACACATAAGCTAATATACATAATCAATAAATCTATATATTTTTTATTTTTAATATATATATATTTAAAATTTAAATATATTATATTAAAGCTAACGGGATGGGGATGGGGTGGAGAATACATCCCCGGGCAGTTTACCTGTTTAGCCGTTAACGAGTAATTTTTGTTATCCGTTAAGCTGTTTAAACCAGGGATTCTTCGATCCGTTAAAAATGGTACCGGCCAGATAAATGGCCAAACGAGAAAAATTGGCATTCCTACTAAGGTAAGGGAAGGAAATGCTAGCCTTTCATTATTTAGGAAAAAAATAAAATGCTTTGAAATTATTTAGCCATGCCTCCACTAGCTTTGGATGTTTATGTTGTATATGTTTTGAGTATATTTTCAAGGCTAATTCATGTCTAATCCAAACATTATACTTTAGTAGGAGCTACTAATATTTCACCATTGTCATCTGCATTTTAGATGATTAACGCTTTATTTAATTGCTTTTTTCCTTCTTGATCTTGCGGGTGAAATCGGTGGTCCTAAATTTTCCTCAATTTATTTTCACAAATTTTGAAATCCTAACATGTAAGAAACGATGCATATAACAAACCTTAGCATATAAGAAATGGTGCATATAAGAAGCTCATTTCCTGAACTTGAACTTAAGCCATTGTGAAGCTTCTTGAGATTTTGGTGCAATGCTCCATTTTACAAAGGCTTAAAGTAGAAGAAGTTGGGACTTAGGATTTAGAATTCAAAAATAATGTGCCTATCAAAATACTTCAAGGTTGGGTAAGGATAAAAGGTGAGATAGAAATGATGTTTTTTTTTTTTTTGGAGTTATATGTGGAAAAAGTGGTTAACCAGCTCACTACAACAAATGTAGGCTTTGCCTATGATTTTTGCACCAACGAATTTAAAATCGTAGGCAAAAGTAATCTTCTCCTACGATTTTTTAAAAATCGTAGGCAAAGATTCCATAGTGAAATAATTTTATAATCTAGAAATATTTTTTTATTCCATAGTGAAAACCCTTTCCCTACGATTTTCAAAATCGTAGGGAAAGGCTCTACACCTTTCTAAAAAAATTTTGTTCTAAACCTTTCCCTACGATTTTCACAGAAATCATAGGGAAAGGATCTAGACCTTTCCCTATGATTTTTTAAAAATCATAGGAAAAGACTTTTTCTTTTTCATCAAAATTTTTGGTGGCAAAATTATCCAAGAAAAATTTTCATTCTAAACCTTTCCCTACGATTGCTTTAAAATCATAGGAAAAGGATCTAGATCTTTTCTTATGATCTTTATGAAAATGTAGGGAAAGGCTCTAAACCTTTTCCAAAAAATTTGTTCTAAACCTTTTCCTATGATTTTCACGAAAATCGTAGGAAAAGGTTCCATATGGAGCTTTCCCTACGAGAAACTAAAAATTGTAGGCAAAGATTTTCTTTGCCTATAATATTCATAAAAATTGTAGGCAAAGGTCCAAAGGAAAAGCTTCCTAAACCTTACCCCTAGAAAAAGTCTTTGTACACTGAATTTCGGTGCACAAAGTGCGCACAGGGCATGCATTGGTCTCTCGCTTGTGCAAGCACGCGTGTGGAGTGTGCCACGGCCCGATGGGCCATGATATGCATGCTGCACGGGTGTGCGGCCAATGCACATGCCCTATGCACGCTTTGTGCATCGAAATTCGTACAAGCGCACATGCAGGGGGCACCGCGTCCCAATGGACCGTGGCACGCTCGCTCGCATGGGCACATGGCCAATGGCAGTGCCTGGTGCATGCTTTGTGCATTGGATTCCGCTGCATAAAGATGTTTTGTACCCCTGATGGTCCTTTTCGATTCTTCACGGCTTCCCTCATTCTGCCTCCCTTCGTCCGTGAGCTCCCAATCTGGAGCTTACCTAATCCTTCCCCAATGAAGGACTTAAGCCAGGGCCTCACCAAAGCCACAATGCCCGAAAGCCCCTAATTGGTCTCTAAGATCCTTCCTCTCTTCCCCCTCATTCCTCACTCTTCCTTCCGCCGCCATCGCCGAAAACCCTAACCCCAATCCACCTCCGAATACTAATCCTAACCCCAACTTCAATCCGAATCCTACCGTCGTAACACCACTGCCTCAGTCGATTCCGGCCTTTGCCCCTTCGTTTCGGCCCTTGGATGCCCCTCCCACCCCGTACTCCATCCCAAATCCCAGCTTCCAAGGCTTGATGGTGCAAAACCCCAGCATCCAGCCTGTGGGGTCTTTTGATCATGCTGCTATTGAAATTGATCTGGATAGGTCCAGTTGGGCCATATTCTATATGCAATTATTTTTTTCCTTACAGTGATGTTGCTCGCAATTATCTGAGTGGCTGACAAAAAGAATGCTAAGCATAGTTATTATTACCGTCGTCCAGTAAAGCTTCCTTATCATCCATGTGATTAGAATGTGGAACATCCATCTAAGACTATAGTTTGGGATGGTTGTCATTTCTTTTAAAAATAAAAATATAATTTTTATTTTTATTTTTAAATTTATAATAAAAAATATCGTTGATCATTATCATTATTCTTCTTTTTTACAATTTTGATAACAAAAATATATTTGATAACTATTGTTATTTTTTATTTTTATTTCTTTTATACAATAAGAAATGCTTTTAAGAAGCTTTTTTTTCATAAAATTATTTTTATTTTGAAGGCAAAATCATCTGCAAATATTTTTCCTAAAAAGCCTTTACTTAGGGAAAGGCTAGGGAAAGGCTCGAATTTTTTTAATTTTTTTTTGAGGCAAAAGCATCCTCTAAATTTTTTTTCATGATAAGCAAAATTTATGGAGGCAACAAGATTTTAACTAAAATCATAGGAATGCATAGAGCTATCTCGCTCTAACAAAAGAACTATCTTTCTCAACTTCTAACTATACCCTAACTCCCTCTTCCACCCAGCCCCTCCTCTCCTCCATCGGCCCCATCGCCCTCTCGACTTCTGCCTGTGCCCTAACTCCCTCTCTACCACCCAGCCCCTCCTCTCCTCCACCGACCCCACCGCCCTCCCATCAGATGCCAACGATGACGACAACCAATACCCCCTCCTACTAGTACGGCCCCCGCCCCTCCGCGACCTCCCCGCCCTCCTCTCCCTCTTGACCATGCCCTTGGCTTCGTCGCCATTGCCCATCGCAACCCTGCCGCCTCCCATGCCTCCTCCTTTGTCTTCGATGCTGCCTCCTTTTCCTGCATCCTCCCCTCCTCCAATCTCCTCTCCCTCTCCCTTTCCCCCTCCTCTTCCACCTAGCCCCTCCTCTCCTCCACCGACCCCGTCGCCCTCCCGTCGGACGCCAACGATGATGATGACTAGTACCCTTGATCTCTACCAGTATGGCCCTCGCCCCCACCATGACCTCCCTGCCCTCCTCCTCTCCCTCTCGACCATTGCCCTTGCCTTTGTCGCTCGCCGCAACCCTGCCGCCTCCCGCGCCTCCTCCTTCATCTTCAATGCTGCCTCCTTTTCCTATGTCCTCCCTATTAACTGAAGCATTAGCTTAAAAAAAAAAAACAAACAAATGCCAACCATTTTTAAAATCCCAAATGCCTGACCATTTTAAAAACCCAAACATCGACCGTTTAAAAATAAACCAAATGCCCGTAGTTTTTAAAAAAACTAAATGCTGGCCATTTTTAAAAAATAAAATGTCAGCCATTTTTTTAAAAAAAATTGGAAAAAAAATTGATGCCGATTTTAAGGAAAAAAATCTATAAATAGGGCACCACCCCAGCCTTTCATAGAATGAGAAAAATTGAAAGTAACAACTACTCTGTATTTTCTTACTAATTTTTTTTTATCGGCATTCTGTTGAGATCATGCCACCAACGGACGTTGAAGTTTTGGCTTCCAAGTTGTATCTTGGAAGAGAGCATGTGGTCCAATTTTTTTCACACGAGAAGGGACCAAATTTTCTTTAGGACAGTGGTTTAATCCGCTTGCCTCCCAGGCCTGACTCTTTAACTTATTTTTATTTTAAAATAATTTTTTTCACTAAATATAATCTGCCACACACCATAAATTTTATTTTCTAAAATATATATTTAATATATATATGAATACTTATATATTCCTAGTTGGAAGCACACAAAAATTATTTTTCAATAACAATCTAAAGGAGATTTTGTTTTGGATGCGATCTGATCTCTTGGTTTAGATGCGATCTAATCTCTTCGTGGGTTCAAAGTTGTTATCTTTTTTTGTTTTTTTTACCTTTTGATCTGAATGAATAATATGCTTCTTTGAGTAGGAGAAATGGAATCTTTATCAGATCCTACCATGATTTAAATAGGAAAAGAAAAAATATTTTATGGTTGGCTTTTTGGTGCTTTTTCTTTTGGTGCTTTATTATTCATATTAAATAGTTTATGTTTTCTTTTTTATTTATGTGTGTTCATCTATGAATCTCTCCATATCTTCTCATGTTGGCGATGTCAATTATAGTGTATGATATTGTGTATGATATGATTGCTAGTTATGTCATGGGATCATTTTTGCTTCACTAAAATTTTTGTATTGTTTGTTGTAATCCTAAATATTGTTATTAAGGTGACAATGATGTTTATTTCACTGAGATAAGGTTGGCCTTATCTAAGGCCAGTTTGGTGGTTTCTTTTAGCTAATTTTAAAATGATAAAAGAAAAAGTTAAAATGTTTAATGCCATCTCAGTATTATGGGGGTAAGCACAACATGGATTATGGGTAGTGAAACAATTTCATGAATTCATTGTTATGCAAGTTTATGATGCTCATTTGTAGATTATATTTTGTAGTTCTTTTATAAAGTAGAATGATCAATTATTGTCATTCATGTGACATAATTAGTCTTTCTCTGTTTAATGGACATTACCGCCCATATCATTAGCCCATCCATTATTTGTAATTTGCATATAAAATGTTACAAGCGGCTTGAGTTATTCTTTCCTAATTGTGCATGCATGCCCAAGTGGTTATTAGTTGCAGTCCTTTTGGCTGTTCAAGTAGTTAAGCTATTCAGAAATGTAAGAGAGAATATTTTAAAAATATAAGATCAAAATATAATTTGGTAGATCTTTTAACCAAAGGCCTTTCGAAGGCTGTGATTTTTGAGACATCGAGAGTGATGGGGCTTAAGCCCATATATTAGTCACCAGAGTGGACCCCTACCATCATGGTAACCCCTTGGTTAAGGTTCAAAGGGAAACGATCTCTGAGGTGATATCTGGAAACACCGCTTTAGGAGTCTGTCTCCATCCCATCCCTATGGTGTGGTGCTTTATTGTGATGGTTAGGTTGAGCATAGCTCTTAATAGATTCAAGGCTGTAAATTCAGCGAGGTATGATTCCGTTACATGTACCCTTGGAGGATCTATCTTATTGAGCATAGCTCTTAATAGATCCAAGACTGTAAATTCAGCGAGGTACGATTCCATTGCACGTACCCTTGGAGGATTTATCTTAGTGAGAGTAGTTGTGAGGCTGCGACTATGGGACCGGAGCAAATCCTCAGTAACTCTCATGAAAATCAAGGCAAGCGCATGGCCTAGATAGCGCTAACCCGCATTATGATCAGCTCATCTTCATACTATGTATTTTATACTAATGCAAGTTCAAACCTAGAAGGCACTTGCACTAAGCAAAGTAAAATTTCAAAGTTTTAAAATTGCTTACTAAATTTAATAATTTGTTTATTATTTTTTTCTTTTTTTGTGGGGGATTGTTAACGCTGAAGCGTTAGCTTAAAAAAAACAAATGCCAGCCATTTTTAAAATCCCAAATGCCTGACCATTATAAAAACCCAAACGTCTAGCCGTTTAAAAATAAACCAAATGCCCATAGTTTTTAAAAAAACTAAATGCTGGCCATTTTTAAAAAAGAAATGCTTTTAAGAAGCTTTTTCTTCATAAAATTATTTTTATTTTGAAGGCAAAATCATCTGCAAATATTTTTCCTAAAAAGCCTTTACCTAGGTAAAGGCTAAAAATCATAGGGAAAGGCTCAAATTTTTTAACAAAAAATTTATGAGGCAAAAGCATCCTCTAAATTTTTTTTCATGATAAGCAAAATTTATGGAGGCAACAAGATTTTAACTAAAATCATAGGAATGCAGAGAGCTATCTCGCTCTAACAAAAGAACTATCTTTCTCAACTTCTAACCATACCCTAACTCCCTCTCTTCCACCCAGCCCCTCCTCTCCTCCACCGGCCCCATCGCCCTCTCGACTTCTGCCTGTGCCCTAACTCCCTCTCTACCACCCAGCCCCTCCTCTCCTCCACCGACCCCGCCACCCTCCCGTCAGATGCCAACGATGACGACAACCAATACCCCCGATCTCCTACTAGTACGGCCCCCGCCCCCTCCGCGACCTCCCTGCCCTCCTCCTCTCCCTCTTGACCATCGCCCTTGGCTTCGTCGCCATTGCCCGTCGCAACCCTGCCGCCTCCCGTGCCTCCTCCTTCGTTTTCAATGCTGCCTCCTTTTCCTGCATCCTCCCCTCCTCCAATCTCCTCTCCCTCTCCCTCTCCCTTTCCCCCTCCTTTTCCACCCAACCCCTCCTCTCCTCCATCGACCCCGCCGCCCTCCCGTCGGAGCCAACGATGACGATGACTAGTACCCCTGATCTCTTACCAGTATGGCCCTCGCCCCCTCCATGACCTCCCTGCCCTCCTCCTCTCCCTCTCGACCATTGCCCTTGGCTTCGTCGCTCGCCACAACCCTGCCGCCTCCCGCGCCTCCTCCTTCATCTTCAATGCTGCCTCCCTTTCCTATGTCCTCCCTGTTAACGCCGAAGCATTAGCTTAAAAAAAAACAAATGCCAACCGTTTTTAAAATCCCAAATGCCTGACCATTTTAAAAACCCAAACATCTGACCGTTTAAAAATAAACCAAATGCCCGTAGTTTTTAAAAATACTAAATGCTGGCCATTTTTAAAAAATAAAATGTCAGCCATTTTTAAAAAAATTTGGAAAAAAAATTGATGCCAATTTTAAGGAAAAAAAGTCTATAAATAGGGCACCACCTCGGCCTTTCATAGAATGAGAAAAATTGAAAGTAACAACAACTCTGTATTTTTCTTACTAATTTTTTTTTCCGATCAGCATTCTGTTGAGATCATGCCACCAATGGACATTAGAGTTTTGGCTTTCGAGTTATATCTTGGAGGCGAGCATGTGGTCCAATTTTTTTTCGCACGAGAAGGGGACCAAATTTTCTTTAAGATAGTGGTTTAATCCGCCTGCCTCCCAGGCCTGACTTTTTAACTTATTTTTATTTTAAAATAATTTTTTCACTAAATATAATCTGCCACACACCATAAATTTTATTTTCTAAAATATATATATATATATATATATATATATATATATATATATACTTATATATTCTTAGTTGGAAGCACACAAAAATCATTTTTCAATAACAATCTAAAGGAGATTTTGTTTTGGATGCGATCTGATCGCTTGGTTTAGATGTGATTTGATCTCTTCGTGGGTTCAAAGTTGTTATCTTTTTTTGTTTTTATTTACCTTTTGATCTGAATGAATAATCTACTTCTTTGAGTAGGAGAAATGGAATCTTTATCAGATCCTACCATGATTTAAATAGGAAAAGAAAAAATATTTTATGGTTGGCGTTTTGGTGCTTCTTCTTTTGGTGTTTTATTATTCATATTAAATAGTTTATGTTTTCTTTTTTAATTTATATGTGTGTGCGTTCATCTATGAATCTCGTCCATATCTTCTCATGTTGGCGATGTCAATTATAGTGTATGATATTGTGTATGATATGATTGTTAGTTATGTCATGGGATCATTTTTGCTTCACTAAAATTTTTGTACTGATTTGTTGTAATCCTAAATATTGTTATTAAGGTGGCAGTGATGTCTATTTCACTGAGATAAGGTTGGCCTTATCTAAGGCTAGTTTGGTGGTTTCTTTTAGCTAATTTTAAAATGATAAAAGAAAAAGTTAAAATGTTTAATGCCATCTCAGTATTGTGGGGGTAAGCACAACATGGATTATAGGTAGTAAAACAATTTCATGAATTCATTGCTATGCAAGTTTATGATGCTCATTTGTAGATTATATTTTGTAGTTCTTTTGTGAAGTAGAATGATCAATTATTGTCATTCATGTGGCATAATTAGTCTTTTTCTATTTAATGGACATTACCGCCAATATCATTAGCCCATCCATTATTTGTAATTTGGATATAAAATGTTACAAGTGGCTTGAGTTATTCTTTCCTAATTGTGCATGCATAGCCAAGTGGTTGTTAGTTGCAGTCCTTCTGGCTGTTCAAGTAGTTAAGTTATTCAGAAATGTAAGAGAGAATATTTTAAAAATATAAGATCAAAATATAATTTGGTAGATCTTTTAACCAAAGGCCTTTCGAAGGCTGTGATTTTTGAGACATCGAGAGGGATGGGGCTTAAGCCCGTATATTAGTCACCAGAGTGGACCCCTACCATCATTGTAACCCCATGGTTAAGGTTCAAAGGAAAATGATCTCTGAGGTGATATCTGGAAGCACCGCTTTAGGAGTCTTTCTCCATTCCATCCCTATGGTGTGGTGCTTTATTGTGATGGTTAGGTTAAGCATAACTCTTAATAGATTCAAGGCTGTAAATTTAGCGAGGTATAATTTTGTTACATATACCCTTGGAGGATCTATCTTATTGAGCATAGCTCTTAATAGATCCAAGACTGTAAATTTAGCGAGGTACGATCCATTGCACGTACCCTTGGAGGATTTATCTTAGTGAGAGTAGTTGTGAGGCTGTGACTATGTGACCGAAGCAAATCCCCAATAACTCTCATGAAAATCAAGGCAAGTGCATGGCCTAAATAGCGCTAACCCGCATTATGATCAGCTCATCTTCATATTGTGTGTATTTTATACTAAATGCAAGTTCAAACATAGAAGGCACTTGCACTAAGCACAGTAAAATTTTAAAGTTTTAAAATTGCTTACTAAATTTAATAATTTGTTTATTATTTTTTTGTTTTTTTAGGGGGGATTGTTAACGCCGAAGCGTTAGCTTAAAAAAAACAAATGCCAGCCATTTTTAAAATCCCAAACGCCTTACCACTTTAAAAACCCAAACGTCTAGCCGTTTAAAAATAAACCAAATGCCCACAGTTTTTAAAAAAACTAAATGCTGGCCGTTTTTAAAAAATAAAACGTCAGCCATTAAAAAAAAACAAATGCTCTTTGGAAAAAAAAAATTGATGCACATATTAAGGAAAAAAAAGTCACCACCCCAGCCTTTCATAGAATGAGAAAAATTGAAAGTAACAACAACTCTGTATTTTGTTTTGCTAATTTTTTTTAAAGATTGCTGATCAGCATTCTGTTGAGATCGCGTCACCAACGGATGTTGGAGTTTTGGCTTCCAGGTTGTACCATTGAAGAGAGCGTGTGGTCTCCTCCAAGGCGTGTGGTTCAATTTTTCTTTGCACGAGAAGAGGACCAAAGCTTTCTTTGCATAAAGAGAGGATCAAATCTCCTTTAGTGCACTCTTTAACTTATTTTTATTTTGAAATAATTTTTCTTTTCACTGAATATAATTTGCCACACACTATAAATATATATATATATATATATATATATATATATATATATATATATATATATATATATATAATATATATTCCTAGTTGGAAGCACACAGAAATCATTTTTCAATAACACTCCCCTCCTCCAACCTCCTCTCCCTCTCCCTTTCCCCCTTCTCTTCCCTTTGACCATCATCTCCCCACCAATCCCCCCCCCCCCCCCCCCCCCCTGCCCCTGCTCCCCAGCAACCCTCGACCCCGAGCCAGAAAAGGAGATCCCTACTTCTAACCCTAGCACTAAGGTAGGAGGCAGAGAGGGGGGCAGGGATCGGCGGAGAGCGGTGAGGATCGCATGGGAGAAGCTGGTCCGATGGTCCCGGTCGTGGTGATCCAAGGCCAAGAGCGACGTCCTTGAACTATCAGCAGAAGCTGAACTGTCAGCAAGGTATGGTGAGTTCTCCTTGGATGTGTAGGAGCTTTCTCAATGTTAATTTTAACTGTCTTTTAATCGAATAATTCAGCTGAATTGAAGCATTTTGTATACTCATTCCGAGATTATAGATTTTCAACCAGAGTTGTTGCCTTGGACAAAAACTTGAACGTCCATGTTTAGTAAGCATATATAAATTAGAGATGCACGCTGAGACATGCTATGTTCCCACATGATGGGAAGTTGTTTCAGTTGATTCTGGCATTTCAAACATGCAGTCCTGAACAACTAAAGCATGTGATAAGTGGTTGGATATGTATATTGCGAATGGTAACAACTAAAGCAGTGGATTGAAAAGTGGTATTAGATAGTGACAACCCATCAACTTAGTTGTCCTGAAGCAACAAAGATTCTTAGGTAAATGAAAAAGGTTTCATATTTGCATGATTGCTGCATTATATAAACTTCACCACTTAACAGAACGGACATGTGCGTCGTAAAATCAATATCTTTTCAGATAGTTGTTATTTTCTTTTTTAATTTGTACAACATTTGCACAGAGACAAAATTAAACAGCAATGATCTTTTGCAACTGATCAGTGGCTTCATGGTGTGAGAGCAACGGTCTTCTGCAACGAATATGCTGAACCAAGCATATATACTCAGGTTCGTCTAAATGCAATAATTTCTATCTAGTATCTTTTTGTATCCTGATATAACTAATTGAAGAAAGAGGTTTTGGCATGAAGTGGTGAAGGTGGGTGGAGATGCTGTTCTCTTCCAAATCAGCTTGCATTATGAATGGTGATGTTTGTAAATGGATAAACTGTTGTAGGGTATGTGCCAAGGGGATCCACTTTCACCCATGTTGTTGGGTGTTCCCAGCAGAACTCTGACTTATATTTTGTCTCATGGATTCCATCCATCTCTAATTGGAATGGAAGCTGCTGGAATCCATGAGACTACCTACAATTCCATCATGAGAGGCTGTGATGGATATGTAAATGTATGGGATGGTAACAATAAGAAGAGATTATACCAGGTAACCTGTTTAATGTTATAGCGACAACTTTGCATCATGACGGAAGCTGCTAAAGCTAACAATGTTCTTCTTGTTCTGTTCATTTACAGTATTCCAAATACCCAACTAGTATTGCAGCATTATCTTTTAGCAGAAATGGACGTTTGTTGGCTGTGGCATCCAGCTACATGTTTGAAGAGGGAGATATACCGTGAGTGAATTGAATTATTTTGTTATCTTCATAAAATTTCCTCCTAAAATGCTGCCCCTGCCGTTGCTTGGTCATTAACATATCTAACAACTTGCAGTCATCAACCTGATGCCATTTTTGAGCGAAATGTAAATGAAGTTGAAGTCAGGCCAAAGCCTAAGGCATTGCCTGCACCTCCTCCGTAAGTTGATCTATATTGTGAGAAATTAGTTAAAATTTGTACAATGCTTATTGGGAAACTATTATACAATTTTTTTCAGTGTTTTTTTCTTCTGCATTCTTTGCTTTGAAACGGTGACCTTGTATAGCAATAAATATCAATAGACATGAGGGGCTGTTCTTTAGGCCTTAGTAATGGTTTAAAATACCATTCTTTATATCAATAGACTTGAGGGGCTGTTCTCAGCACCTTGGATATTTCATGAAATGGAAGTATTTGTTTGGAATGGTGGCTCCATCCTTGCATCTCTCAGCACCTTCCAGCAGGTAAGATTTTGGTTCATAAGTTGCTTCTCTTCTCAGGGTCATTATATAATTGCAGTATATCAGTAGTTGTGCCACCAATCTAGTTCTATAGTTAAGCCATTGCTGCTGATTTCTGATTCTCAACTTGTTAATCACCTGACCTATGTTCAAATTTGCAGATGTGAATTTCGAAGGAAGAGTATGATGGAAGTGGTCCTTCAATCATGCACTGAAAGTGCTTTTGAGTAGTTCTAGGGTCAGTCATTTCGTGGCAATTTTTGTGTCCCAATATATTTTGGATCTTCCTTGTTGACCCCAGATTGATTTTGATGATTACAAAACAAATTAAGCAATTCTAAGATTGATACAGGGAAGTTCAGTCGCCTTGCAAGTAAGTATCTTCATGCAAAATTGACTGGTAAGAAAGTACTTTATTTTACTTTGCTTTAGATATTTTTATTTTGCTTGGAGTTAACTGGTTAGCTAGCTTGTTCTTTCAATTAGCTAGCTGGCATGCCCTTCAGCTAACTAAAATTCTCGCCACAGTGCTTGGGCCGAATGTCCTCCTTTTTTAGCTAACTGACGAGCTAGTTTATTAGCTAGCTGGAGCCCTTTCAGCTAACTAAGAAACTTGTCTCAGGTGCCTGGCCGAACGTCCTCTTTTTTTAGTCAACTGGTGAGCTAGCTTGTTAGCTAGCTGGAATTCCTTTAGCTAACTGATTTGCTCATCACAGTGCATTGGCCGAACACCCTCCAATTTTAGCTAGCTGGCTGGATGTCTTGTTAGCTAACTGAAACTCCTTCTAGCTAGCTGACGTTTCTTTTAATTAACTGCTTAGCTAACTATTTCATCCTGGAGCTAACTGCTCAGCTAACTGATTTTCACAGGGAACGTCTCAGCCATGGGGATTCAAAATTCAGTTAACTAAAGAGCTAGCTGACTGTTGGTTAGTTAGCTGGAGAGTTAACTATTATATCAGAACGGATGGCTGCCCTTTTGCTCAGTTAGCTGGAGAGCTAACTAAACTGGACGGACAATATGTTGCTTTTGCTTCTAGTTAGCTCATGAGCTAATTGGCCATTCTTCAGTTAGCTATTCAGCTAACTAGTTGTCTTCTTTTTTCTCCTGCAGCCGAGAGGATTCCAAATTGAGTTAGCTGGAGAGCTAACTATGAATGCATGGATTTTTTTTTTTCTGCCGTTACTTTTTCTTTGATAGTTAGCTAAGAGCTAACTGACTTTCGCTTAGTTAGCTGCCAAGCTGATTGAAGTGCTGCCTTTGGATGATTCTTTTGTTGTGACCTCTCTAGTTAGCTAACTGATTAGCTAGCTGAGGTCTCTTGCTTCATTCTTGGATGATGGCATTCATATCCTCAGCTACCTGGAGCCATTTTTCAGTCCACCGCCGCCTAAGCTTTTAAGAGTGCTCTTTCTCTCTCTCTCTTTCTCTATTGCTATTTCAAGCTATATTTAACTTTTGGATTTTTGAATTTTTACAGTGCTCATCCTTCCTCAAATGGAGATCTGCATTCAATGCTTAAGGGAAACATGTTTAACGGTTATATTTTCTTCCCGTTATTATTTCCATTTATTTCTTATGTATCTAACGGATATCTTCCTGTTAGATGGATATAAATAGCTGGGATTAGAAGCACACCTAGACGATTTTTGAAAAAGAAATTTCAAAGAGAGAAAAATCCAAGAAAAGAGCCTTCATTGCATATTTGTTGAGTGGTTGCTGGGTATTCAAGTTCATTCCTTGCTCCGAAAGGTCTTCCGAATCATTGAAGCTTTTCAAGCATTCAAGACTTCAGCTGCTTCAACCTAGTTCATTTATTGCTGAGTTTATTGCTTCAAAAGTTGTAAAGTATATTCAGAATATTTGCTCATTGTAGGAGCTTCTCCTTTACATACTCTGATTATCTTGAAAAAGGGTTAGTGAACCCTGGTTTGTTGTTGGCTTCCTTGTGCCATTTAAACAAGAGGACTAGCCTAGGTTTGGCTAGGGGTTTTTGGCTTCTTTGTGCCATGAAATAAGAGGACTAGCCTAGGTTTGGCTAGGGGTTTTTGGCTTCCTTATACATATATCTGCATAGCTATTAAATTTTTTTAATAACCCAATTCATCCCCCTCTTGGGTTATTACATCTGGGCAACAAGTGGTATCAGAGCAGCGTGCTCTTGATTTCTATAGCTTTGATTAGCTTGGAGCCAAAGATCAATAGTAATCCCAATGAATTCATGTTGATTGAGGGACAATCAACTAATAGACCACCTTTGTTCAATGGAACAAACTACACATATTGGAAAGCACGAATGAAAATCTTCATTCAAGCACTAGATTATGATTTATGGGAAATAATAATTAATGGACCACACACACCCATAATTATGGTTGAAAATATTAATGTTGCAAAACCTGAATCTGAATGGGATGAGCAAGATAAGAAATTTGCTCAATTAAATGTAAAGGCTATGAATGTTCTTTATTATTCTCTTGATGCAAATGAATTTAATCGCATATCAACTTGCATGTCTGCTAAGGAAATATGGGATAGACTTGAAGTCACCCATGAGGGTACAAATCAAGTCAAGGAATCCAAAATAAATATGCTTGTTCATAAGTATGAATTATTTAAGATGGATTCAGCTAAAAATATTACTGATATGTTTACAAGATTTACTGACATTATTAATGGATTGAAGAGTCTTGGAAAATCTTATGCTAACATTGATCTTGTTAGAAAAATTTTAAGATCTTTACCTAGGACATGGGAAGCAAAAGTCACAGCAATTCAAGAAGCAAAAGATCTCAACACTTTATCACTTGAAGAGTTGGTCGGTTCTTTGATGACTTATGAGCTTCAGCAACGACAACATATTATTGACGATGATTCAAAGAAGAGAAGGACCATGGCATTGAAGAGTGCAACTCAAGAAGATGAGAGTGAAGAAACCACAAGTAACAGTGAGAAAGATGATGATATGGCACTTATTTCAAGAAAATTTAAAAAGTTCATGAAGAAAAAGAGATTTGAAAAAAGAAAGCATTTTGTCAAAGTAGATCATAGCAAAGATAAGGAAAAGAGTGAACCTCCTACATGCTATGAGTGTAAGAAGCCTGGACACATCAGACCAGATTGTCCACTATTAAAGAAGGCATCTAAAAGAATAAAGAAAAAGGCAATGATGGCCACTTGGAGCGACAGTGAAGCTATAAGTTCAGAAAATGAAGAGAAAACTGAAGTTGCCAATGTTTGCTTCATGGCTGATAATGATGAGGTAAGCCCTAACTTTTTAGATGATTTTACTTTTGATGAGCTGCATGGTGCATTTTATGAACTGATTGACGATTTCACAAATTTAAGTTCAAAGAATATGGATTTGAAAAATGAAATAAAAAATCTTACCATTGAAAAGGAAAGATTTTCAAAGGATAATGAATCATTGTCAAAACAAAACCAAGATTTGAAAAATGAAGTGAATGAATTAAAATCAATTATTGATAGATTTACATTAAGCTCAAAAAAATTAGAAATGATTTTAAATAATCAAAGAGCTGTTTACAATAAAGCTGGTCTTGGATTCAATCCTCTTGAAAGACAAAAATTTTTGAAAATATTTATGAGCATGCTAATGATTCTACCAAACTTACTTGTTTTAAATATAAAAAAATTGGACACAAAGCTTATATTTGTCAAACACAAAAGATAAGGAAAATATGGATCCCAAAAGGAACCATTTTGACTAACCCTAAAGGACCCAAGAAAGCTTGGGTACCTAAGAACAAAAATTGAAATTGTGTATGCATGTGTGTCTTGCAACCCGAGCAATTAAAAGACAATGGTACTTGGACAGCGGGTGCTCAAGATACATGACCGGTGATGAATCACAATTCATCACTTTGAAGCAAAAGATGGAGGTGTTGTTACTTTCGGTGATAATGGCCAAGGAAAAATAATTAGCATTGGAAAAATAGGTATCATACCTCATGCTTATATTGATAATGTTCTGCTTGTAAAAGGTTTGAAACACAATTTACTTAGCATTAGTCAATTATGTGACAAAGGATTTAATATTACATTTGAATCATCCTTATGCATTGTTATAAATCCTGCTAACGAAAACATGAGATTTGTTGGTCAAAGGCATGGTAATGTATACATTGTTAATTTAAATAATTTGCATGATCAAAATGTTGATTGCCTAGTTGCTACAAATAATAAAACTGATAATAGTTAGTTATGGCATCTTAGGCTAGCTCATGCAAGCATGGATTTACTATCTAAATTAATTAAAAAGGATTTAGTACATGGTTTGCCAAAACTTGTTTTTGAAAAAGATAAGATTTGTAATGCTTGTCAATTTGGAAAACAAACCCGAGTTTCTTTTAAATCAAAGAATTTTATTTCAACCACTAGACCGTTGGAGCTCTTGTATATGGATTTATTCGGTCCTACAAGAACCACTAGTCTAGGAGGTAAAAGATACAGTTTCGTTATTATTGATGATTTCTCTCGCTTTACATGGGTTTTGTTTCTAGCTAGTAAAGATGAAGCATTTCCGTCATTTCAAAAATTATTTAAAGAATTACAAACAAAAGAATTCTTCTGTTTTGTCAATACGAAGTGATCATGGAAAAGAATTTGAAAATAAATCTTTTGAAGAATTTTGTAATAAAATGGAATTGAACATAATTTTTCTGCACCAAGAACACCACAACAAAATGGAGTAGTTGACAGAAAGAATAGAACATTAGAGGAAATGACGCGTACCATATTGTGTGAAAGCAATCTTCCTAAATATTTTTGGGCAGAAGCTATTAACACTGCATGCTATGTTTTAAATCGTGCATTAATCAGACCTGTTTTAAAAAAGACTCCGTATGAACTTTAGAAAGGAAGAAAACCTAATATAAGTTATTTTCATGTCTTTGGATGTCGACGTTTTGTATTAAATAATGAAAAATCAAACCTTGATAAATTTGACGCTAAGTCTGATGAAGGAATTTTTCTCGGATATTCTTTACATAGTAGAGCTTTTAGAATATTCAACAAAAAGACTTTAGTAGTTGAAGAATCAATTCATGTTATCTTTGATGAATCTAATGATATTCCATCAAGAAGGGAAAAGGTATAAATGATGCAGATGACATTGAAGATCAATTCAAGGACATCACATTAAAGGGCAAGAACGATACACAAGAGGTAAGTGAAGAAGGGAACGCTGACCTACCTGAAGCCTCACAAGGTAATGATGAATTAGAAAGAGGATGGAGGTATGTTCTTAGTCACCCTAAAGATCAAATTATTGGTGATCCTTCTCAAGGAGTGAGAACTAGATCATCATTTAGAGATGCTTGTAATAATTTAGCATTTGTATCTAAAATTGAACCTAAATGTTATGATGATGCTAAAAATGATGTTGATTGGATTAATGCCATGCATGAGGAACTTAACCAATTTGAAAGAAATAATGTTTGGACTCTTATTGAAAGACCACATGATCATCAAATTATTGGAACTAAATGGGTTTACAGAAACAAATTAGATGAACATGGTAATATAATTAGAAATAAGGCAAGATTAGTAGCTAAAGGTTATAATCAAGAAGAGGGAATTGATTTTGATGAAACTTATGCCCCTGTTGCTAGACTAGAAGCTATTAGATTACTTCTTGCTTATGCTTGTTATATGAATTTTAAATTATCAAATGGATGTTAAAAGTGCCTTCTTGAATGGATATATTGCTGAACAAGTTTTTGTGGAACAACCACCCGGATTTGAAAATCATCTATTTCCAAACCACGTTTTCAAATTAAACAAAGCTTTGTATGGTTTGAAACAAGCGCCCCGGGCATGGTATGAAAGATTAAGCAAATTCTTGATTAGTAATAATTTTATTCGAGGAACTGTGGATATAACTTTATTTATTAAAAGGTAAAATAAAAATATTAGTTATTCAAATCTATGTTGATGATATCATATTTGGTGCCACTAATGAATCTTTGTGCAAAGACTTTGCTAAGCTTATGCAGGGAGAGTTCGAGATGAGTATGATGGGTGAGCTGAATTACTTCCTCGGACTTCAAATTAAACAAAGCAAAGATGGGATCTTCATAAGGCAATCTAAATATACCAAAGAAATGATCAAGAAGTTTGGCATGGAGACATCCAAGAGTATCGGTACCCCTATGAGCTCATCATGTAGACTTGAAACTTATAATTCTGAAAAATCTATTGATTTAAAATTATATAGAGGTATGATTGGATCTTTGTTATATTTAACTGCTAGTAGACCAGATATCTTATTCAGTGTTTGCATGTGTGCTAGATATCAAGCAAATCCTAAAGAATCACACTTGCTTGCTGTTAAAAGAATATTTAAATATCTAAATGGAACAATAAATTTAGGTATATGGTACAACAAACAATCTAGCATTGACTTAATAGGATACACTGACTCAGACTTTGCTGGATGTAAATTAGATAGGAAATCAACCACTGGAACTTGCCAGTTTCTAGGTGTTAACTTAATTTCATGGTTTAGCAAAAAGTAAACTTCAGTAGCACTATCTACGGCCGAGGCCGAGTATGTTGCAGCTGGGAGTTGCTGTGCTCAAATCTTATGGATTAAGGAACAACTAGAAGATTATGGTATTAAACAAAAAGCCATACCTATAAAATGTGATAATACAAGTGCAATTAGTTTAACTAAAAATCCTATTCAACATTCCAGAACTAAACATATTGAAATTAGACATCATTTCATTAGAGATCATGTTAACAATGGAAATGTTGTTATTGAATTTTTAAATACTAAAAAAAAATTGCTGATATTTTTACTAAGCCACTTGATGAAACAAAATTTTATGAAATCCGAAGAGAATTAGGGATCTTTGATCCAACCATTTAATGAATCATTTAATGAAGTGATATGATATCTAAAAGTTATGACATCTTTAAATCACATCAATCAAAGGAATTTCATGTCAAATTAAATGCTTGTTGTAAGGCTTTATGTTTTTTTTCAAATTAATAAAAGCTATGTTCTTTGAATTCTTCCAACCACCGGCCGTTTGAAAAGCTTTTATTTTTCTTTTCTTTTGATGGCAGCTAACTGACCAGGTAACCAAACAGTCACCTGGCCAGTTAACCAACAAGCCTATTCCCTATATAACCTTTTTCACCACACGTTTTTCAATTCAAGCCGTCTCTTTCATTCACCCTCATTCAAACTCCAACCGAGCGTCTTCTCTCTTCATCTCTCATTCTCAACCCTTTCTTTCATTCTTCCATTAATCCTTCCTTCCATTCAACCTATTAATCTATCTAGAAGAAGTTGATGGCCCCCAAGAAGAAGGCAGTCGCTAGAGATGACGATTGTGCCGATCTTCGCCGAAAGTCTTCCACATCTTCTACTCAAATCAACTCCCTACTTGCTTTAAAATCTTTTGCTCATGGGAGGTTAGTATACTTTAACTTTTTAGAACAAGAAGGTTTTAAAATTGGTAATCTGTTAGTTAAACAAGGATGGGACAAACTTTTATCTACCAAAAGACCTATTTATCCTGAACTTATTAAGGAATTCTATGAAAACATTTCCTTTGGTAGTGGAACTATCTCTTCCATTGTGAAAAAGACTAAAATAGACCTAGACGGTAAAATGTTAGGATCTGCTTTGAAATTCCATCTGAAGGTTTCTTAGAAATTCTCCTAGTGAACGTGGATATAAGATTGGCCTAATCCTTAATATAGATGATACTGAAGCTAGTAAAATTGAAACATTAGATGCAAATATGTTATGAGTTAAAAATCGGCTTTTCCATAGTATCATTGCTAAGATTCTCGCCCCTCGTGCTGGATCATTTAATGTGGTAAACGATATGGACATTTGCTTAATATATGATATCTTAATAGAAGACCCTGTTGATTTACCTGAATTAATGATGACCGTTATGAGAGAATCTTTGTCCAGATCTAAGGATGCTTTGCCCTACGGAATATTTCTCACATATGTTTTTGAGTTTTTTGGTATTAAACTTAAAGGAGAAACTGCAGTGGCATTATGTCACTCTGACGTTTTTAATGCTCATTCACTGCACCGTATGGACTTTGCTAAAAGGGATGGTATTTGGTTAAAAGTTAGATCTAGAACAGGACAATCTAGTATGCCACCGCCTACTGTGAATCAATCTGCCTGTTCCCCTCAAAACTTTTTCACTTATAACTTCAGCCAACCTAATCCGTATCTTGCTGCTATGACAGCTGACCAAAACCCTTTTCTACCTGATCCACCTGAAATCAATGTTTCTGGATCATCTTTTCGCAATGTCAACCCTGCTCCTGCTCCTTTTCCAACTGTTAGATTATGTGATGATCAACTCCGTCATATTATCAATGAATTGACCCTTGCCACTTCTAGTCGAAGCTCTGGTGACAGTGCTTCTTCTGTCAATGATCAGACTCTTGTACCACATATTTCTTCTATTTTTGAAAACATGTATCAATTTAAACTTATTCTTGAAAGGCTTGTTCATGATGTGAACATTCTTAATGGAAGAGTTTTTCATCACAACGAATCTGTCATGGAACGGATCCTGAATGAGATAAATTTACTTAAAAGCAAGCTTGAAAACTTTGAGACTAAGGCAAAGTGGGTAGAATATCAAATGAGATCGAGCCAGACCCAGACCCGGGATGCAGCAAACGCAGTTGATCATTGGACCGCATCCTTCACAAGGCTGAGTCAACTTTTAGAGACTTACATCATTCCTTCACCCACCTCTGCGCCTGGTTCTTACTCGCATCCACATCTCTGGACTCCACTGACACAGCCTGCCTCCGACATGCCTCAATCTTCAAGCTAGACAAAAGTTTCTTCGTGCATATTTCTTCATCTGATGACGACAAGTGATTGTACTTAACTTATATGGTTTTATAGTATTTGAACAAACTTGTTATGCTTGTTTATGTTTATGCTCTATGACTTGAAACAATGACATGTAATATCTATTGTCTTGTACTGATCTGCATGACTGTTTTAATTATGTAATGAATGTTAACATCTCCTTGATCTATTATGCTTAAAGTTATTGCAAGACTCTTCAAACTTCTTTTTGATTAATGACAAAAAGGGGGAGAAGAATGTTACTTACATACATTAAGGAATGGAGTAAAATAGTAACTCCATATATTCAGAGGTAGAAAAGAAAAAGATTTCACTTATTTAATTTGACAGGGGGAGAAATTAATGTTTTCTAATTACTCCTGTTTACTTATTAAACTTCCATATATACACTTGCTCTTTATATGCTTAAAAGTTTTGTCATCATCAAAAAGAGGGAGATTGTTGACCCCAGATTGATTTTGATGATTACAAAACAAATTAAGCAATTCTAATATTGATATAGGGAAGTTCAGTCGCCTTGCAAGTAAGTATCTTCATGCAAAATTGACTGGTAAGAAAGTACTTTATTTTACTTTGCTTTAGATATTTTTATTTTACTTGGAGTTAACTGGTTAGCTAGCTTGTTCTTTCAATTAGCTAGCTGGCATGCCCTTCAGCTAACTAAAATTCTCGCCACAGTGCTTGGGCCGAATGTCCTCCTTTTTTAGCTAGCTGGAGCCCTTTCAGCTAACTAAGAAACTTGTGTCAGGTGTCTAGCCGAACGTCCTCTTTTTTTAGTCAACTGGTGAGCTAGCTTGTTAGCTAGCTGGAATTCCTTCAGCTAACTGATTTGCTCGTCACAATGCATTGGCCAAACATCCTCCAATTTTAGCTAGCTGGCTGGATGTCTTGTTAGCTAACTGAAACTCCTTCTAGCTAGCTGACGTTTCTTTTAGTTAACTGCTTAGCTAACTATTTCATCCTGGAGCTAACTGATTTTCAAAGGGAAAGTCTCAGCCGTGGGGATTCAAAATTCAGTTAACTAAAGAGCTAGCTGACTGTTGGTTAGTTAGCTGGAGAGTTAACTATTATATCAGAACGGATGGCTGCCCTTTTGCTCAGTTAGCTGGAGAGCTAACTAAGCTGGACGGACAATATGTTGCTTTGGCTTCTAGTTAGCTCGTGAGCTCACTAGCCATTCTTCAGTTAGCTATTCAGCTAACTAGTTGTCTTCTTTTTTCTCCTGTAGTCGAGAGGATTCCAAATTGAGTTAGCTGGAGAGCTAACTATGAATGCATAGATTTTTTTTTCTGCCGTACTTTTTCTCTGATAGTTAGCTAAAGAGCTAACTGACTTTCGCTTAGTTAGCTGCCAAGCTGACTGAAGTGCTGCCTCTGGATGATTCTTTTGCTGTGACCTCTCTAGTTAGCTAACTGATTAGATAGCTGAGGTCTCTTGCTTCATTCTTGGATGATGGCATTCATATCCTCAGCTACCTAGAGCCATTTTTCAGTCCACTGCCGCCTAAGCTTTTAAGAGTGCTCTTTTCTCTCTCTCTCTCTATTGCTATTTCAAGCTTATTTAACTTTTGGATTTTTGAATTTTTACAGTGCTCATCCTTCCTCAAATGGAGATCTGCATTCAATGCTTAAGGGAAACATGTTTAATGGTTATATTTTCTTTCCGTTATTATTTTCATTTATTTTTTATGTATCTAACAGATATCTTCCTGTTAGATGGATATAAATAGCTGGGATTAGAAGCACACCTAGACGATTTTTGAAAAAGAAATTGCAAAGAGAGAAAAATCCAAGAAAAGAGCCTTCATTTCATATTTGTTGAGTGGTTGCTGGGCATTCAAGTTCATTCCTTGCTCCGAAAGGTCATCCGAATCATTGAAGCTTTTCAAGCATTCAAGACTTCAGCTGCTTCAACCTAGTTCATTTATTGCTGAGTTTATTGCTTCAAAAGTTATAAAGTATATTTAGAATATTTGCTTATTGTAGGAGCTTCTCATTTACATACTCTGATTATCTTGAAAAAGAGTTAGTGAACCCTGGTTTGTTGTTGGCGTCCTTGTGCCATTTAAACAAGAGGACTAGCCTAGGTTTGGCTAGGGGTTTTTGGCTTCCTTGTGCCGTGAAACAAGAGGACTAGCCAAGGTTTGGCTATGGGTTTTTGGCTGCCTTGTGCCGTATAAACAAGAGGGCTAGCCTGGTTCGGCTAGAGGTTGTAATCGTTGTGATACAATTAGTGAAATTCCCAAAGGTGTTGGGGAGTGGATGTAGGTGCTGAGTTTGGCACCGAACCACTATAAACTTCTGTGTATTTGTGGTTGTTTGCTTTTATGTTGTTATTATTCTGTGCATCCACTTCACCGCTGCAAATCAAAATTAGGGTTAAAAGCACATATATCTGCATAGCTATTAAATTTTTTAAATAACACAATTCACCCCCCTCTTGGGTTACTACATCTGGGCAACATTCTTATATTTTGTCTTAGCCTGATCGATCCATTTAAATCTTATATAACTTGATTTGTGTCCCCGTGTGCAGCTCTACTCATGGCCATGATGAAGTCATCCATGATGCCAGGAATCACATGCTATCTTATGCACTCTAAACAACTTGGACGGTGTAGCTTGCATTTTGTGGGTTTAGATTTTTAAAGGGATGGCAATGTACATATCAAATATTATTCACTTTGGTTTAGTCCACCTGCAGTATAATATCTATTCTTTTTGCTAGAAAAAAGTAAAATGTAAAGAGGCATATATGTATCTGAATCTTTTTGACTCCTGAATCATCATCCTATTCTCTTATATTTGATGAAATTCTTTGGATTTTGCATCTCAAGTGATGCTCTTAAAATTGAATAACTATATTCTACTTTTGTTAAAATTTAAATGTGCAGACTAGCCGTTCAGGCTTGGGGTTTGAAGAATGGCACATAGAAGGAGGAATGATAATTTAAAATAGTAATATAATTTTTAAATATTAAATAATTTAAAATATAATAATATAACTTTTTCTATGATTTTAAACAATTTCATAGAAAAAAAAAAAAAATATTTATTTATTATTTTTTCTATGATTGAATTAATTCTTGAAGGTAAAAATGGTTAAAAAATAATATTTTTTAAAAAAATTACCTTACTATTTTTTCCTATGATTTTAAGAAATTTCTAGGAAAAGATGTGGATAAAAAATATTTTTTAATTTTTTTCCTATGATTTTGGGATTTTTCGTAGGGAAAGAAATCATTCAAAATTATTATTAGCCAACTTTTTCCTACGATTTTAAGAATTTTCATAGGAAAAGATGTGGATTTAAAAAAAATTTTGATTTTTTTCTAGGATTTTTCATTTTCGTAGGTAAAAGTTTTTTTTAAAATTTAAATTTAAATTTTAAATTATGATCGCTCTTTCCCTACGAAATATGATATTTACCTACGAAAAAAAAATCGTAGGGAAAGGTTTGCTCTTTGCCTATGATTTATGAAAGTCGTAGGCAAAAGCTTTCCCGACGCACTTTTACTTATGACTTTTTATAACTTTTGCCTATGATAAAAATGATATGGAAAGGCTTTTCCTATGATTTTTCTATTTTTTCCTACGAAAAATATCGTATGCAAAAGTCATTTTTCTTGTAGCAGCTTTACTTTGATGGGTTTTTGCTGATGATTGTCAAAAGTGTCGCTGATACTTGTAGCAGTATTTTTTTCCCTTTTCTTTTGGACTTAATTGCACGTTTCGTCATTGTTTTGTATTGTGAGAGAACAAATGATGCTAGCAACAAAAGCTTCTTAAATAGTTAGGTCACTACTTTCTTTCTTTAAAAATTTCAACTCCAAGTTGGAGTTCTCTATATATCGGGTTGTTTTTTTCCCTTGGATGGTTGGGCTTTACGAAGAATTTGATCTATTACGTTGATCCATTCTCTATCAACTTTAAGTCTCACGGATCATTTCCCAAAAAAAGTCTTTGTACATCATCCGTCATACAGGATGACCAACACCGAACGCGATGATTCATCTGGGTGCGGACCCGGATTTGCTTGTGTCTCGTATCGTTGATGCGCATGCCCACGTGTGGATGAATCAGCCCAATGTAGGATGGCCTGCACCAGGACGGTGTACAAAGACTTTTTCCAGTTGCCTATTTTACTGCTTCATAATATCAAGTAAGAGAGATGATTAGTGGAAGATTGTAATTTATAGACCTTAGCATGTTGGAATTTGTTCAAACTAGTCAATTAACCAAAACCTTTGATGGTATATCATGAAGGTACATGAATAATGGTAATAAATTCAAGCAAGCATGTAAACTTTTATTTAAAATGAAAAAGTAAGCATCTATGTAATATAGTTTGTACTGGATGTTTACTATGGTATAGCATAACAGAACATCTGTAAAACTTAAAACCATACCTGACAAGCAAGGAGATATATATGGTTCTCACTGGATGCTTAGCATAATATAACATAACAGAACATAAAGCTTAAAACCATACCGAACAAGCAAGGATAAATAAATCAAGATTATTTGGTAAATTCCATAACTACCCAAGCACTAGAAAGGCCATATAGAAAGTTGAATCCAGAAAAGCCAGCTTCCCTTGCTAATGACTCGTAGCCTTTTTCAGTCCTCTCTTTTCCTCCATAATATGCGGTCAACATGAAGACGTCAACTTGGAGGACACCTTGCGATGAAGTGGTATTATCTAGCGTTACTGGGAGAATAGACTCCACAACGATCACCTTTCCAATTTCTGGTAGTGCTTTCCAACAATTCTTCAATAGCTTTAAGCAATGGTCATCACTCCAATCGTGAAGAATATACTGCAAGACTCAAAACTTGTTTTGTTGGTCGCTATTAAAGTTGAATACACATTATGGTATTATTTCATATTCATTACCTGTTTCCGTAATTTATAATATCTGTTTTATTGTATCCATTGAGACAAGCATGTTGACTACTTAACATTGTTTTTCTAGATTTATAAATTTTGGTTTAATTGTGGCACTTGTTCGATTTTTGTGAATTAGCACTACTCCACTTAGCATACATGTGCATATGTTGTATTTATATAATAACGAGTTTATTCTCAAAATAATAGAATGAATCATTTTAATATAATAACTATTTAATAGAATATAACACTATAAATGTAGGCTTGCTATGTGGGAAAAAAAACATACTATTCGACGAGGCAATTATCTTATCCATTGTTTCCCTACAAAATCCAAAGTTCAAAAATTGAACTTTCCATTTTAACCTGAAGTGCCAAGATCTAGAAAATTATAGAACTTTTTTCTATCCCGCATATTATCAAATACATCTATATCCAATTTTGTCCAAAATAAAAAGGCATTCATTAATGAAGTTCGAAAGTCCAAAAAAGGACTTTGAAGTTCATTTTTGGAAAAAGAACGTCTGAGGCATTTGTGCACAACAAAACTAAAAATGCAGTATTTTCATTCATAAAATATTTTCTCCAAATTAGACATTTATCATAATTTATAGTTATGCTTCAATTAAAACACTGTTTAGAATGTGAACCATGTGATTGAAAGTGTAATATTTAAATTAAAAAGTTTATCAATATTTATACATATTTTATTATTGTATAACAAATTTTTATATTTTTTTTTTATATATTTTAATTTTAAATCAAGTTTTAGTGTTTTAAGTGCCTATGGGACATTTATGGGATCTTGAGATACGTTACTTCCTAAGTACTAGATTAATGGAATTGTTCCACCGTCATTGCAGCGTCTTAATCGGTGTGTATTGGGATATCTCTTATCCTAACTATCGAGATATGACAGAACAGTGGCACATCTCATTTTATAAAAAGGTTGGGGCACCATGTCTTATGAGATTTAAAATCTTATCTGATTTGATTGCTTGATCTAATGGTTAAACTAGTAACTTCGCAGCCTCGCATCTTGCTCAAGTTGGCTTGTACTATAGAGCTTATAACTACAAAGGACTGTTAGAAAGTTGAAAAGGAAGTATAATATATTTTTGGGTAAATAAGTATAATGGCTTTTAGGATAAGTGGAAAATGCTTGAAAACTTGATTCTTTCCGTCGGATTCTATATAAGTTAGAACAAAAATACTACATTTTCTAGGAACCGATTTTTTAGTAGGAGCTTAATATCTTGAAATTTTTGATTTTCTAAATTGAATTTCAAGTTAAAATCAAAAGTCCAATTTTCAAATTCAAATTTTGTATTGAATAGTAAAAAATTAATGACAAAGATATACTTTTGATCCCCAATTTTCACTCAAAATTTATTTTGATCCTCAAATTTTTAGTTGTCATAATTTTATCCCTTATGTTTTAAGACTATTATATTTCTATCATCTTGCTATATAGAAAAAGGTAAAATTGATGGAATAATTGATATATCACCTAATCAACTAACCCATAGATTAATATCAGAACAACGTGTAAGTTATTTCATCAATTTTAACTAAACCCATATGGTGGAACATCAAGAATTCAACATTCTTAAAATATTAGAGACTAAATTATAAGAACTAAAAGTTTAAGGACCACAATGAATTCTGAGTGAAAATTGGAGTTATTTAGCGTGCTTATTTTCTTTTGATGATCTTTATTAGTCAAAACATTTTGACAAAAAAATATTTGAATTGCAACTGATGCCTCATTGCTAGTAAAATTTAATTTAGTACAACTTAATATAAAATAATAGTTAAGGAATTTTTACTATCCAACATGGGACTAAAATGCATAGAAGGTTGAAATATTTTTTAAGCACATAATATTTGGATAACCAACCTCCTATATCACTAATTAGGGATGTAATCAAGATTTGCTTGATTGATAGTGGATCATTTAATTTAAACTTTTCTTCAAGCTAAGTATTAGTGTTTACCTTTTCATAGCATAGAAAAATTTGGCAAAATTTGACTCACATGGCACATCTCTCCCATATGGTACACAAACTAAGAATCCTTTCTTTGTAAAGATGAATTTATCCTTTTTATGATCTGAGTTTATTTATACTAAAGTCAAACCCATTTAGCAAGCGCTCCCATACGGATTGGATTAACGTGTTGGACGATAAATTGCAACACCTAGCCCCATCGGTAGTCACGTACGATGCCGCTATCTGCTGAGTGTGATTATCAAATTCTGCCGTCCATTTCGCCATCTTCCATTCCCACTATCGAATAAAAAAAGACGGTGAAACTCACCTTCATGAAGATGGCATCCCCAGTTGGAACGGCCTGGAACATGTCCCCTCCCACGTGTTCGATACCTGGATCCGACCCATTCCATGGCCTCAGAACGGTATTCCTCACTCAGTGATCCAAGCAAGTAATTAACCACCAGAGTAAGCATAATAAGCGCACCTGGAATACTTGGAGCTTCAGAGACCACATGGGGCAAGTCGAAGTTAATCCCTCTAACACCAGGGTACTTCGCCGTGATCATCCCTAAGGTAGCTCCTGTGCCACCTCCGACGTCCACGAGCACTCCTACCCCCTCAAAACCCTTGTAATTTTTCAGGATCTTCTTCATAATTATCGTCGAGAAGTTCGACATGCTCTCATTGAACAATTTGTTTAACCTCGGGTCCTTGCCGTGATGGTACTCGAACGGCATCATCCCGTAGGCTCTGTTGAACGCTATTCCACCCTCCAACACCGCATCTTTCAAGTAGTACCTGCCACCAAGAAACAAAGCGGGAATAATAAAGCATATAACACTTTTTTGTGACTGGAATATTGGAAATCCTTTGATCGTACCAGCTCTCCATGTAGACCTTATCATGGATGAAGACGGACAAGGGGGAGATGGATACGCCGTCTCCGTTCTTGGTAAGGAACTTGGCGACGGGGGCGAGGCCGTAGCGGCGGAGGGGGCGGCCGTCGAGGTCGTCGGAGAGGGAGCAGGTGAGGATGGAGTAGCTGGCGAGGAGGTGGAGGATGCGGTCGACCATGTCGGGGGCCTGGGGGTTGGTGGTGGGGAGGCAGGCAGCGATCTCGGCAGAGGATAGCTCAGCAGCGGGGCCGGCCCGGGCAATGATCTCGAGGAGGTCGAGCTCGATGGCGGCTTTCAGGGTCATGGGGAGGACCGCGAAGGAAGCGAGCTGAATGGCGTACAGCAAGGCTCCTCGTCCTCGTCGCTGGGAGTCTGGGGCTTTTGCAGGTTGGTAGAGGCCATGGTGGGTTTGGTTTGGAGGAGCGACGTTACAAGGAAGGGGTTTATATTTGTGGATTTTAGTGCTTTGACAAAGGTCCAATATCGTGTGATGGGGGACTACTTTTTGGTATTATATGTTTTTTTTCTTAGGGCCATTAACACGGGCCTTGTGATGATGAAGGGCCATTATCGGGTGATGGTCAGTGCGCATTTGATTGGAGCTTGGCATGGTCAAGTTTTAATTAGGAGAGAATTCTACAAAAGCCGCTGGTCAGTGCGCATTTGATTGGAGCTTGGCATGGTCATCCTCTCCAAGTTTTAATTAGAAGAGATGTCTACAAAAGTCGCTGGTCAGCGCGCATTTGATTGGAGCTTGGCATGGTCATCCTCTCTAAGTTTGAATTAGGAGAGATTTCTACCAAAGTTGCTATCCATTCCAAAAATTTCTACAAAATTCGATGGTCAGTGCGCATTTGATTGGAGCTTGGCATGGTCATCCTGTCCAAGTTTTAATTAGGAGAGATGTCTACAAAAGTCGCTGGTCAGCGCGCATTTGATTGGAGCTTGGCATGGTCATCCTCTCTAAGTTTGAATTAGGAGAGATTTCTACCAAAGTTGCTATCCATTCCAAAAATTTCTACAAAATTTGATGGTCAGCGCGCATTTGATTGGAGCTTGGCATGGTCATCCTCTCTAAGTTAATTTGAATTAGGAGAGATTTCTACCAAAGTCGCTATCCATTCCAAAAATTTCTACCAAACTCGCTATCCATTCCGAAAATTTCTTCTCTAAAGAGGCATCTATTTGTGGATATCAGGTCACATGAGGAGTTTGTATTTGTGGATATCAGGGCTTGTGATGAAGGGTCATTATCGGGTGATGGTGAGTGCGCGTTTGGTTGGAGCTTGACATGTCATCCTCTCAAAGATAGAAGTTTTAATTAGAAGAGATTTCTACCAAACCCACCATCAATTCCGAAAAAGTCTTTTCTAAAGAGGCATCTATTTTGATATGCATTTTATCGCCCAATTTCGAAGGGATTTTGAAGACTTATTCAATAAGAACTCCACCAAAGGCATCATTTCATTCAGGAGCAGTCACTAGAGTCATTCAAAAAAGGGTGGACGAATTCAAAAGAGACTCTTCAAAACTTTGAAATTGATAAAATTTCAAACTAAGCAATGCCCACATACGTCTTTGAGCTCAGTCTAAGCTGATTTGATTGACCAATGCACATGGGAGTCATTGAGAATATTAGTCCCAGCTAGCTTGCATGTGATATATACAAATCCTCACAGCAGAGCAAAAGAAGCTTAAAATAAGTTGATCATCAAGCTACTTTCATGACTTGATTGTATTTTTAAGCTTAACCCCTAAAAGTGAATAATGTCTACAATTGTAACTGCTGCTTTGAAATTAATGTTAAAAATTGTTTCCAAATTAGTTATTTTAATATTCATGAAAGAAATGTTTCCTACGAAACTAATTTTTTTTAGTGCTATGAAATTCAAGTAGAAGGTAAAAAAATCTGGTTTTTAATTTAAAATTTCCTTTTTTAATACTTTAAAATTAGTGCAAAAATTATTTTAAATAATTTTTAACCTCAAAAATTTATTTCTGAGTTGCTCTAATTATCGTGTGATGGGGACTATTTTTTAGTATTATAGTGCCCATAGGGATCATGCATGGATCCAAGTCTTATTGCATTACATTGGATGCGGTGTAACAAAAGCTGCACGATGATTGATGCGTGTTGCATATACATGTGCATGATAAAAATAAAAAATAATTTTATTATTGATGATAAAATGCATCAATTGATATGTACTACATTTGATGCACAAAGACTTTTTCTTTTTCTTTTTTGGACAATTAATACGGATGAGCGCTGTTACGAGGAAGGGGTTTATATTTATGGATTTTAGGGCTTGTGACAAAGGATCATTATTGATATGGCTGATCCGGCACTGTTAGGGTTAACGGTGAAGGAGACTGACAGCGTCCCGCTCCAACCTCCGAGGCTAATCTCCGAGGCCGACCTCTGAGGTTCGACCTCTGAGGCCAATCTCTGAGGTCGACCTCCGAGGCCAACCTCCAAGGCCAATCTCCGAGGAACATCTCCGAGGCTCACCTCCGAGGCCAACCTCCGAGACCCGCTTCGGAGCCTTCAACCTCCGAGGCCCATTTCGGCCTCTAGGGCATCCGTCATGGTCTGGCCCTTGGGACCTAGTAGCTTATAGCAACGGGCCACCTAGCACGCCCATGCGGCCCACTACTCGCTTGCTACGATGCATCGCCATGCCTCATTAAGGCGTATGGTCCACCATGCATCCATAACAGTACGTGGCCATACCCCGTTACGGCGTGCAACCCACTACTCGCCTGCGACTGCGTATGACCATATCCCGTTACGGCATACGACACACCACTCGCCTGCGGCTGCTGTGGCCATACCTCTTAATAATGCGTACCTAATGCAGTCGCGGCCGCCCGACACTTGTAAGCCATATTGGCGGGTGGTAAATCAAGAAGGACACCTCTGACGCATAGTAACGATACGGCCTGTCATTGTCAGCCCCTCCTTTTTGTCCATTATCGGACGGGGATATCATGAAATCGGTAACCTTCTTGAAGCATGGAGGGAGGGAGATCTTTGAACAAGTATAAAATCTTACATTTACAACGAGGGAAGGATCCTGAACCCTAACTCTAGCTTTCTTCTGCTAGCTAACTCTCATCTATTCCTGAGTGACTGACTTGAGCGTCGAAGGGTCCCCACCGGAACATCCGGTCTTCGAGAACTTTTCTTGTAGGAGTCCGGCGAGGAGGACCTCTGTTTCCCTAGCGTTCAAGGAAGGCGACTCGGCGTCAATAGATTGGCGCGCCAAGAAAGGGAGAAAGAAGAGAAAAGCTTTGAACCTGTCAGCGACAACCTTTCTTTCCTGAGCTCTCAAGCGATGGTGATGACCCGTGCGCGAGATGTCTCCACCAGTCATCCTGGGGGGCAGCGTCAAGGGGCTGATCCACTGGCGGTTTGCCCTTCAGCTCCCCTAGCTGACGTTCCTGCACCTCCACCGCAATAACTTCAAGAAGACAGCTTGCCGCTCTCGTCGCACAAGTCCAATCTTTGGCAATGGTGGTCCAAAGCCTGCAACACCAAGCGGTGGCTACACAGCAACCGAGGCCCCTCCCGTCAGTGCTAGGAGTCATCCAACCCAGCTAGCACTCTTTTCGGAGGAGGTCCCCTGCCCGAGAAGGTTGCCACAACCGTGCTTCGCCTAAGCCTCATCGTTGCGAAGCCTCCAAGAGGTCCCGGTCGCCCTCTCGCTGTGCTAGTGCATCTCCCAAGCGGCGACATGGGAAGGAAGCAGAGCGCCTTCGTCACATCACCGCCGCTCTTCCCCCTCCTCGGATTCCTCGAGGAAGGGGTCCTTTGACGGCAGAATAGCCCGCCGAGCTGAGCATCGGCTCGATAAGTACAATCAGTGGTTGAAGGAGCTCAACCGCCGGATCACCAACCCACCAGAGGTGGACTACGATAGCCGGCCATCGCTGTCCCATCGGATTATGGAGGAACCGATCTCAACCGGGTTCCGCCTTCCTCAGCTGGACCCATATGATGGGACCATGGACCCTCTAGACCATTTGGAAAGTTACAAGGTCCTCATGCAGGTCCAGGGGGCAACCGATTCGCTCCTGTGCATCTCCTTCCCCGCCACTTTGAAGAAAGCTGCTCGAGCTTGGTACTCCCGCCTGCCGCCACGGAGTATCGACTCCTTCCGCCAGCTAGAGAGGGCCTTCCTGGCCTATTTTGATGCCTGTTGAAAGATTTCAAGGGTGGCAAATAGTCTCTTCTCAGTCTAGCAAAAGAGTGGCGAGTCCCTGCGGGACTACATTGCTCGGTTCAAGGAGGCCATCCTGAAAGTCTATAACCTTAAGGATTTGGTGGCCACCTTGGCCTTGAAGCGAGGGCTCCATCCCTCTCGCTTCGCATACTCCCTCGACAAGAAGCCACCCGGCTCCTACGCAGAGCTTTTGATAGAAGTACATCCATGTCGATGAAGCTGACTCTTCCCGATGCGAGGCCAGCGGGAGCACCACCAAGAAGTCGGCTCGTCCAGAGCCTATTGAAGTCCGGCCTAGAAGGCCCAAGCCTCCTCGCCGACCAGACAACTATCCCCAAGCTCCTGCATCGAGAGATGGGCCTTACACTCCTCTGCTCGCCCTGGTATCGCACATTCTGCTCGAGATTGATGGCGAGCCCTATCTTCAGCGCTGTTGGCCCAGATGGCATCCCAAGAGGGGGGGGATGAATTGGGTTCTTTAAAAATTAGCCCTTTTTTAAAATAGTTTGCTTGTGATTTATGATGGCAAATGCAAGGTAACTATAAAGTTCAGTAAATAAGATAGAGATAGAGAAAGAGACAATGAAACACGGCAAACACAAAAGATTTTATAGTGGTTCGGTGTATCCAACACCTACGTCCACTCCCAAGATTCACTTGGGTCCACACTATAATCACCCTAGATTACAGCAGAGTTGTTTTACAAGCTCACAACTCGAACTTGTTTTTTTCCGGGCGCACAACGAACCCAGCTGGTTTTCAAGGGCTCACCAGCACAAAAACCCTAACTCAAGCTTAACCAAGCTTGAACCGAGGTAAAACTACCTCCTCTAGTTCAATCCCAAGATTGAACTAGGCACAACAAAAATAAGTATTGTTTTTGAAATACAAAGCTCCTCAATGAGCAAATATACAAATTAAGAATAACAAGGTTTAGAAAAGCCTGATTTGTAGAAAGGTTGGCTTTTGGGCTTTTCTTCTTTTCTTCTTTTCTTCTTCTCCTTGCAGGATTGAATCAAGCCTCAGCTCCGATTCTTCACAGTTGAAGCAGTTGAGAAGAGTTGAAAAGCAAGAAATGAATCTCCTTTCTCCAAGATGGGAAATCCGCCAAGACTTTGATTTTGAACGCTTTGGATTCCTCTTGAGCTTTTTGGAGTGGAGTGGATTTGAGCTAGAAGGTTTTCCTTTCAAGATTCAAGCTCTCTGATTTTTGAAATGGGATTTTTCTATCTCAGATTTTTCGTTCCTCTTTTCCATTCTCTTTTTTTGAATAATAGACTTCCCTTTTATAGATTTTTTATAGATTTCTTTTACACCATTTTTGGAAGAAAACTATCCGTTGGAGTGTACCTTGTATCAAAATATATCCGTTAGAAATAAGGTAAAATAGAAATATTACCGTTAGAGCTGATCTGGCAATTTGATTTTTCGTTCCAGGTGGGTTGGAGTCGACTCTAACTTTTCTGGAGTCGGCTCTAGCTCGAGGCATTTCAAAACTGTATTTCTGGAGTCGTCTCTGGCTTTTCTGGGGTCGACAAGAACTTTTCCGGAGTCGACTCTAACTTACCCGGAGTCGACTCTAGGTCGGGGCCAGAAAAATCGACTTTCTGCTTCGTCTGTGAGAGTCGACTCTAACAGTCTCGGAGTCGACTCTAAAGTCCGTGCCAGTTCCGGAGTCGGCTCTGTGATTCTCGGAGTCGACTCTAATGTCTGCAATTCTTACCTAGACATTAGATTCGATCCAGAACACTTGTAACTCCTGATTTTGATCATTCAATAGTCTTATAATCTGAAACACTAAATCAAAATCATTAGAGCCTTCAAGAGTTATACTCAATAGTTTTGTTAATCATCAAAATCATCAATTGGGTCAACAATCTCCCCCTTTTTGATGATAACAAAAACTTTGAGTATATGCATTCAAAAATTCAATCAAACTAAGGATTATAGTCATTTTGAACTTTAAACATTTGAAATTTAGGTTTTGATGCCAATGTTCAATGTAAACTTTAAAATTGTGCATGAGTTCAATATAATCCATCAATTATGAATATTTAATCTTAATGTGCATAAAATTGCAAATGAGCTTTTTGTTAAGCTCCCCCTGTATATGAGCATCAAATTTTAACAGATTAACATTTCAAGTCATTTTGCATAAACAATTAATTCTTTCCTTTCTTTCTTTCTTTATGCATATAACCATTTCTCCCTTCATTAAAATTTTCAAGTCTTTGCATATTCAATATTCATATTCAATCTTTCTTTGCATATCTCAACCATCTCTCCCCCTTTTTTGTTATCAGCAATAAGGAGAGTATTAGATAAAGAAAGTTATATATAAAATTGTAGACTCAATAAAGCATAGGGATCCAAGCAATCAATATTTGAAAAGTGAAATTGTATTTCATAAGCAAGAACCATTACATTAGTTGATTCATTTACATTTCAAAATGAAATACATTAGATATTCAAAAACTTCCTAAGTACAAACTATCAAACTCAAAATCAAGGTCAAATGTTTGAATACAATTTTCTTCAGATGACCTATTATCTCCATTACATCATCTTTTTGAGATTTCTTAAAGTTTTCAAGGCAAGCTTCGATTTGAGAGACTGCAAGGTCAATATCCTTCTTCAATTGACCCGTTGCATGAACATACGATCCTGATCCATCGGCAATGCCTTCCATCCTTTCGAAGATTTTGTGAAGCTCAGCACCAAAGGATTCAACAGAACTGCCTAAGGTAAAGGATAGCATGTCCAGTCTCGAATTTAATTCTTCTTTCAGCTGATTAAAGTCTTCTTTTAATTGAAATTTCTTGAGATCTCTGACTATCATACTCAGCAAGCAAACCTCTTAACTGATCAAGTTGTTCATCAGAGAATCTTCCAGAATTTGTTATAGGCTGATGTGGAGGTGAGGGAATAGAACTGGGTCCGGCCTCCGAAGGTCCAGCTGAAGAAGGTCCCGCAATAGATGGATCAGGGACTGATGGTCCCGCAGTGGATGGTCCCGGGATGTCTTCTACTCTGGTTTCCTCTGCCCTTTCTCCCTCTGCTCTTTCCTCTCTTCCTCCTTTATCCAAACACCATTAATTTCTTGAAGCCCATTCTATGAATAGTAGAAATGCTATAATAATCAGTGTGTCTCAGTTTTCTTAAAGGTTCATTTTCCATAATGAGCACACCCTGGCTTCTAAAGACTAAGTGTCAGAATCATACCGTATGGCAGTGTTGATCTTTTCTTTGTAGCTGCCTCTGCCATGTATCCAATCATCATGCCAGCTAAATTGACTGGCCTTCCAGTTATAATGCAGTCCATCAACAGAACGTCTCGCTCCGAGACATACTCGAATCTCCCTATTTTTGGAAATAAGATTCTACCACAGATATTGTGCAATAGTCTGAGTTCTAGGTTAACTGATTTGCAAAGATTTCTTCAAACTCAGTCACATCTCTCCCTAGCATCCTTGTCAGTGCACCACTTCTATCATCATGTTGATATTCCATAACCGACAGTGGGCATTTCTAATAGGTTTCCAAGAATCTCAGAGGTTATGTAACTCTTGTTCCTCTTACAATGCTTATTAAACCACCTTCTCCTCTGCTTAATCCATTATAAAACTCTCTTACTAAGGCTGGATAAGTGGGTAAATCTAAGTGAGCAAAATTTTTCCCATCCCATTTCCTTTAAACATCTTCCAATAGAGAAACCTTCCGATTCAAATAAATCAAATTGACTTTTCTCCCAGTGGTAATGGTCTTACCAGCTAAATGATCAACCTTTGGTGAAGAGGGTGAAGGAGGGAATCCTCTTGAGTGGCCGAAGAGGAAGAAGGCGATGGTTGCCTCCGAACCGTGCGTCTCTTCGTTGGAACGGATGCTCCAGCGACGAATCCGCGCCTCTTAGGTGCCATTGAGAGATTGGAAGGTTAATCAAGGGTTTTGAGTAGATTTGGGGAAGTTGGAAAGGTTTTGGAGTTCTTTGGAAGGTTTAGGAGACGATTGGAAATGATTGGGGGTCGACTCCGCCTTTTTATTTTTGACCTAGCTCGACTTAGAGTCGACTCCCGAAAACTGGGTGTCGGCTCCGAACCAGAAAGTCTGTCAGCGCTCGTATTAGAGTCGGCTCCACAAAAGCCAGAGTCGGCTCTAATCACTTAGACAGAACATCAAAAACTCAGGTGTCGACTCCACAAACTGTCAGAGTCGACTCTAACAGTTTCAGAGATAAAAAATTAAGTTTCAAGGATTTGAAACTATTCAAATTAATCATCAAATTATAGATTAATGTTCCTTTAGCAATTGGGGAAACAATGAATCAAGATCTAGATAGATTTCCTTATTGAAATATCAAGATTTTTCAAGAAAATGATGAAATCTAGATAGATGTCCTTAAGAGTTTCAGAAAACTATTCCAAAGGATCACAAACTCCTAATTCTCCTCTAAGATAACAAAATCTCTCTTCACTTAAGGGTTTTGTTAATATATCTGCAAGTTGTTCTTCAGTATTCACATAATCAAGACAAATTTCATTATTGGCTACATGTTCTCTTAAAGTGATATCTTATTTCAATATGCTTTGTTCTTGAATGTTGAATTGGATTTTTAGTTAGATTTATTGCACTTGTATTATCACATCTTATAGGTGTCTTATCAAGTGTGATACCATAGTCTTCAAGTTGTCTCTTAATCCATAGGATTTGAGCACAGCAACTTCCAGCTGCAACATATTCTGCTTCCGCAGTAGATAATGCAACCGAATTTTGCTTTTTGCTAAACCATGAGATTAAGTTACTTCCTAAAAATTGGCATGCACCACTTGTGCTTTTTCTATCTAACTTGCATCCGGCATAATCAGAATCTGAGTATGCAATTAGATTTAATGTGGAGTCTCTAGAATACCATAAACCTACATTTTTTGTTCCACTTAAGTATCTTAGTATTCTTTTAACAGCTATTAAGTGTGATTCTTTAGGTTCTGATTGAAATCTAGCACATAAACATACAGAAAACATAATATCTGGTCTACTTGCTGTTAAATAAAGAAGGGATCCGATTATACCTCGATAATACTTTTGATCAACCTTTTTACCTTCTTCATCTTTGTCCAGCTTGCATGAAGGACTCATTGGTGTTCCGAGGGGTTTAATTGATTCCATACCAAATTTCTTTAGAATTCTCTTGTGTACTTTGTTTGGTTGATAAAGATACCCTCTTTGCTTTGTTTGATTTGGAGTCCAAGGAAGAAGTTGAGTTCTCCCATCATGCTCATCTCGAATTCTCCCTGCATTAACTTAGCAAATTCTTGACATAGAGAATCGTTAGTAGCACCAAAACAATGTCATCAACATATTTGTACTACAAGTAAATCTTTACTTTTTCTTTTCAAAAATAATGTTTTATCAACATTTCCTCTTGTAAAATCATTTTCAATTAAAATTTACTTAGTCTATCATACCAAGCTCTAGGTGCTTGTTTCAAACCATATAAAGCTTTGTGCAATTTAAAAACGTGATTTGAAATTCATGATCTTCAAAACCTGGTGGTTGTTCTACATAAACTTCTTCATTTATAAATCCATTTAAAAATGCACTTTTAACATCCATTTGAAATAAATTAAAGTTCATGTGACATGCAAATGCAAGTAATAGCCTAATGGCTTCTAATCTAGCTACAGGTGCAAAGGTTTCATCAAAATCAATACCTTCTTCTTGATTATATCCTTTTGCAACTAATCTAGCTTTGTTTCTAATTACTATGCCATTTTCATCTAGTTTATTTCTAAAAACCCATTTTGATCCTATTACTGAATGATTTTTAGGTCTTTCAACTAATGTCCATACATTATTTCTTGTAAAATTTAATTCTTCTTGCATAGCTACATCCAATTATTATCTTTTTCAGCTTCTTCAATAGTTTTAGGTTCAATTTGTGAGACAAATGCAAGATGATTACTAATATTTCTCATATATGATCTAGTTCTTATTCCTTGAGATGGATCACCTATAATCAATTCCTTGGGATGACTATGAGCATATCTCCAGTCTCTTGGAAGATCTATATCATTATGATCAATATTGACATCATCGTCCTTATGTGAATCATCATCTTTAGCTTCTTGTTCATGATCTGAAGATACTTCAATATTAAGTTTTTCAAGATCTTTTTCAATTATGTTTGTATCTTCCTCATCATCAATCTTTTCAGAACAGATGCTAAAGATTCATCAAAAACTACATGAATGGATTCTTCAACAATTAAGGTTTTCTTGTTAAAGATTCTATATGCTTTACTAGTTGTTGAATAACCTAGAAAAATTCCTTCATCAGATTTAGCATCAAATTTTCCTAAGTTGTTTTTACCATTATTATGAATGAAACATTTACATCCAAATGCATGAAAGTATTTTATATTTGGTTTTCTTTCATTCCATAATTCATAAGGTGTTTTCTTTAAATTGGTCTTATTAAAGCTCTATTTAAGATGTACATGCTGTGTTAATAGCTTCCGCCCAAAAATACTTTGGTAAGTTACTTTCGCATAGCATGGTACGGGCCATGTCTTCTAGAGTCCTATTTTTCCTTTCAACTACATTTTGTTGTGGAGTCCTAGGGGCTGAAAAATTATGATTAATACCATTTTCAGAACAAAAATTTTCAAATAAGTGATTTTCAAATTCAGTTCCATGATCACTTCTTAGAGATACTATGGTAGTGTTTTTCTCATTTGTGACTTTCTTGAAGAATTTCAGGAATATCGAGAAAGTCTCATCTTTGTGAGCTAAAAACATTACCCAAGTATATCTAGAATAATCATCTACAATCACTAGACCATATTTCTTTCCTCCTAGACTTGTGGTTCTAGTTGGTCCGAAAAGGTCCATGTGAAGTAGCTCTAATGGCCTAGAAGTTGAAACAACATTTTTAGATTTGAAAGAACTTCTAGTTTGTTTTCCAAATTGACATGCATCACATATTTTGTTATTTTCAAAATCTAGTTTAGGTAACCTTTAACTAAATCCATTTTAATTAGTTTTGAAATAAGGTGTGTGCTTGCATGACCTAATCTACGATGCCATAACCATCCAATATCATTTATGTTAGCATTGTCAGCAATTAGGCAATGACTACTTTCAGATAATTTGTCTAAGTCAACTAAGTACACATTGCCATGTCTATAACCAGTAAAAACAATGCTATCATTAATGGAATAGATACTATGCAAATAGAAGATTTAAATGAAACATTAAAGTTCTTATCACATAGTTGGCTTATACTAATTAAATTGTGCTTTAAACCATCAACATAAAGTACATTATCAATAATATAGATGGAGTTATGCGAACTTTACCAAGGCCCATAATTTGACCTTTACCGTTATCGCCAAACGTCACAACTCCACCTTTCTTTTCTTCTAGGGTGATGAATTCCTCTTTGTCACCCGTCATATGTCTTGAGCAGCCACTATCAAGGTACCACTTTTTCTTTGATCTTTTGGCTACAAGACATTCCTGCAACATAATTTAAACTTTATGTTTAGGTACCCAAGCTTTCTTGGGTCCTTCATGGTTAGTAGCAACAAAAATTGTTCCTTTCGGAACCCATATTTTCTTTGCTTTAACATTTAACTTGTTGTTATTATTTAACGTTTTGCATTCAAAGATTTATGACCTTTTTCATTGCATTTAAAACAAGTAATATTACTTTGGTTAGCTTTTACAAAAATATTTTTCAATGATTTTTGTTTTCTAAATGTGTTATACCCTAAACCAGCTTTGTCAAAAACTGCTTTTTGACTATCTAAAATCATATTTAGTTTAGTTGAGCTTAGAGTAAACTTTTCAACAATGTCTTTGTACTTTTTAACATCTTTCTTAAGAAAATCATTTTCATTAGAGATTAGATTCTTTTTCTTTAATTAGTTTTTCATTTTCAGATTTAATCAATTCAAACTTATGAACACAATCATTCTTTTCATTAAGAAGAGTTTCCATTTTATCTTTCAAATCATTAACTACAAGATTTAATTCATTTTTCTCATTGATTAATTTAAGTTTTCAGTTTTCAAAGATTTGTGTTTCTTTTTCAAAGCTTTGAAATCAATCATCAATTCATTAAAAGCTTCAAACATTTCATCAAATGTAAATTCATCATCGGGGGTTTCGGTGCTTACCTCTTCGTTGTCGTCGTTGTTGGCCATGAAGCAGATATTGGCAACTTCCTTTTGTTCTTCTTCTTCCGATGAGGAAGATTCATCAGACCATGTTGCCATGTAAGCTTTCTTCTTTTTCTTGTAGGCCTTTTTCAGCAAAGGACAATCATATCTAAAGTGCCCTGGCTTTTTACACTCATAACATACTAAGGGCTCTTTCTCTTTTTCTTTCTCCTTGTCCTTTTTCTTATCTTTTTCTCCATCAATTCTTGCTCCAAATTTCTTTTTATGGAAGGGCCTTTTTCTCATAAACTTTCTAAATTTCTTGGCCAAAAGAGCAGTTTCATCATCATCTTCATCATTACTTTCACTGCTGCTTTCTTCAACTTTTGCAGCCTTGAGGGCAATGGTCTTCTTCTTTCTTGACTCCTCCTCAATATGCTGTTTCATTGAAGCTCATGGGTCATTAGCGATCCTAGAAGCTCCTCTAATGGTAGGACGTTGAGGTCTTTGGCTTCTTGGATGCTGTCACCTTGGCTTCCCAAGTCTTGGAAGTGACCTAAGAATTTTGTGAACAAGTTCAGAGTTAGTATAAATTTTCCAAGACTTTTTAAACCATTCACAATATCAGTGAATCTAGTGAACATGCATGTGATGGTTTCAGTTTGTTCCATTGTAAACAATTCATATTTATGAACCAAAATATTTATTTTTGATTCCTTAACTTGGTTTGTTCCTTCATGTGTTATTTCCAACCTATCCCAAATTTCTTTTGCGGAATTACATGTTGAGATTCGGTTGAATTCATTTGAGTCTAAGGAACAATATAAAATGTTAATGGCTTTAGCATTTAGTTGTGCCATTCTCCTATCATTATCATTCCAATCCCTTTCGGGTTTAGGAACAATAGTGCCATCAATAAGTGTGTGGGTGTACTAGGTCCATTATTATTACTCCCCATAATTCATAATCAGAAGCTTGAATGAATATTCTCATTCTAGCTTTCCAATATGAATAGTTGGTTCCATTAAATAAAGGAGGTCTATTCGTAGAATGACCTTCAGCAAAACATGAACCACTTTGTGTTGCCATAAGGATCTTTAGCCCTTGATCGTGAGATCAAATTCTAAATGAGCACTTGCTCTGATACCAATTGTTGGCCCAGATGGCAACCCAAGAGGGGGGGGGGGTGAATTGGGTTCTTTAAAAATTAGCCCTTTTTTAAAATAGTTTGCTTGTGATTTATGATGGCAAATGCAAGGTAACTATAAAGTTCAGTAAATAAGATAGAGATAGAGAAAGAGACAATGAAACACGGCAAACACAAAAGATTTTATAGTGGTTCGGTGTATCCAACACCTACGTCCACTCCCAAGATTCACTTGGGTCCACACTATAATCATCTTAGATTACAGCAGAGTTATTTTACAAGCTCACAACTCGAACTTATTGTTTTTCCGGGCGCACAACGAACCCAGCTGGTTTTCAAGGGCTCACCAGCACGAAAACCCTAACTCAAGCTTAACCAAGCTTGAACCAAGGTAAAACTACCTCCTCTAGTTCAATCCCAAGATTGAACTAGGCACAAGCAAAAATAAGTGTTGTTTTTGAAATACAAAGCTCCTCAATGAGCAAATATACAAATTACGAATAACAAGGTTTAGAAAAGCCTGATTTGTAGAAAGGTTGGCTTTTGGGCTTTTCTTCTTTTCTTCTTTTCTTCTTCTCCTTGCAGGATTGAATCAAGCCTCAGCTCCGATTCTTCACAGTTGAAACAGTTGAGAAGAGTTGAAAAGCAAGAAATGAATCTCCTTTCTCCAAGATGGGAAATCCGCCAAGACTTTGATTTTGAACGCTTTGGATTCCTCTTGAGCTTTTTGGAGTGGAGTGGATTTGAGCTAGAAGGTTTTCCTTTCAAGATTCAAGCTCTCTGATTTTTGAAATGGGTTTTTCTATCTCAGATTTTCCGTTCCTCTTTTTCGTTCTCTTTTTTTGAATAATAGACTTCCCTTTTATAGATTTCTTTTACACTATTTTTGAAAGAAAACTATCCGTTGGAGTGTACCTTATATCAAAATATATCCGTTAGAAATAAGGTAAAATAGAAATATTACCGTTAGAGCTGATCTGGCAATTTGATTTTTTGTTCCAGGTGGATTGGAGTCGACTCTAACTTTTCTAGAGTCGGCTCTAGCTCGAGACATTTCAAAACTGTATTTCTGGAGTCGCCTCTGGCTTTTCTGGGGTCGACAAGATACTTTTCCGGAGTCGACTCTAACTTACCCGGAGTCGACTCTAGGTCAGGGCCAGAAAAATTGACTTTCTGCTTCGTCTGTGAGAGTCGACTCTAACAGTCTCGGAGTCGACTCTAAAGTCCGTGCCAGTTCCAGAGTCGGCTCTGTGATTCTCGGAGTCGACTCTAATGTCTGCAATTCTTACCTAGACATTAGATTCGATCCAGAACACTGTGTAACTCCTGATTTTGATCATTTAATAGTCTTATAATCTGAAACACTAAATCAAAATCATCAGAGCCTTCAAGAGTTATACTCAGATAGTTTTGTTAATCATCAAAATCATCAATTGGGTCAACAAGCACCCTCCTCCAATGAACCCAAAGATCCCCCGTAATAAGAATCTCTACTACCGCTACCACCAGGATCACGGCCACGACACCGACAACTATCGCCAACTGAAGAAGGCAATAGAGGATCTTATCCAGCGTGGCCACCTGGGGAAGTTCATCCAGAGGAACAATCCGGGAGCTCCTGGCCCATCAGCGCCTCCGCCACCAATGAATGACAATGCTCCGACCGAGAAGATGGTGACGATGATTTCCTAGGGGGCAGGCGGCCCACCCAAGAGGCCAAGGGGGGGGAGAGTTAGATTCTGTAATCCTTTTTTTCAAAAGGGACTTAGAGGGGGTAGTTAATAAAAATGATGATAGCATCGTCGTGCCCATGACGATAGCTAAACACCATGTAAAAAGAATTCTGGTTGATAGTGGGAGCTCGGTGGATGTTGAACTATGATGCCTTTGTTCATATGAACCTATCACCCGACCTGCTTTGGCCTGTCGCCTGACCTGCTTTGGCCTGTCACCAGCCCCTGATGGGGTTCACTGGAGATTCCATGAAGGTCGAGGGGGAGATCACTCTTCCTATCATGGCTGGCACGGCCCCATGCCAAAGTATAGTCTTCATGAGCTTCCTGGTGGTCCGGGTGCCCCTCGCCTATAACGCTATCCTTGGAAAGCCTGGGCTTAATCTTTTGGATGTTGTTATCTCCACCAAGAGACTCCTCGTGAGATTCCCAACCAACGAAGGGGTCGGGGAGATGCACGGGGAGCAGAACCCACCGCTACTGTGCTGCCACATGGCCCCTAGCCCTCAGGGGGTGATGCTCACACATGCACCAGAAGCACTGGACCCCCGGGACTCGGCAAGGAGGGGAGAACCGGCCGAACGCCTGTTAGCCATTCCCCTGAGAGAAGATCCAAAGCAGACTATCCAAGTTGGGGCTCTGCTTTCGGAGGATGCCCGTAGCCAGCTCCTTGCTTTCCTGCGAGCCAATGCTGATATCTTCACCTGGTTGGCATCCGACATGCTAGGCATTTCGAAGGAGGTGATTACACATCAGCTCAACATTAAGCCGGAGTGCTGATTAGTTTGGCAGAAGAAAAGGAGCTTTGCTTTAGACAGACAGAAGGCCATAGATGAAGAGGTGTGCAAGCTGACGGTGGCTGGACACATTTGCGAGGTGCACTACCCTGACTGGCTAGTGAATGTCGTGATGGTCCGCAAGGTCAGTGGGAGCTGGAGGATGTGTGTAGACTTCACCAACCTCAATAAAGCATGCCCCAAGGACAGCTTTCCGCTGCCTTGGATCGACCAGCTAGTAGATGCTACGTCCGGCCATGAGACCCTCAGTTTCATGGATGCATTCTCGGGGTACAACCAGACCAGGATGAATCCGACTGATGAAGAGGCAACCTCCTTTGTCACCGAGAAGGGGATATATTGCTACAAGGTGATGCCGGTTGAAGAATGCGAGAACCACCTACCAGAGGTTGATGAACAAGGTTTTTGAGGACCAAATTGGGTGCAACATGGAGGTGTACGTGGACAACATGCTGACCAAAAGCACCCACGCCACGGACCATGTTGCCGACCTTGCGGAGACCTTTGCTAACCTGCACCGGTACCGAATGAGGCTGAACCCCCATAAGTGCACCTTCGGAGTTGCGGCAGGCAAGTTTTGGGCTTCATGGTGATGCAACAAGAAATTGAAGCCAACCCAGGCAAGATCCAAGCCATTTTGGATATGAGGCCCCCAGCTAACAAGAGAGAGGTGCAGCGTCGGACCAAGAGGGTGGCAGCCCTGAGCCGCTTCATGTCAAGGTCGGCAGAGCGGTGCTTGCCCTTCTTTAAGGTGTTGCGCAAGGTCAACAGCTTCGAGTGGACAAAGAAGTGTCAGGAAGCTTTCGAAGAGCTGAAGAAATTTCTATCTACTCCTCCGCTGTTGTCCAAGCCGAGGAGCAGGGAGGAACTCTTTTTGTACCTTGCAGCCTCCCCCGAAGCCGTCAGCTCTGTGCTCGTCCGCATGGACGCCGATGGAGTGCAGAAGCCAGTCTACTACACTAGCAAGGTACTTCACGATGCTGAGATCAGATACTCCAAGACCAAGAAGATCATCTTCGCCCTGGTGGTCTTCACCCAGCGCTTCCGACCCTACTTTCAAGCTCACTCAATCGTGGTTCTCACGGACCAACCACTTCGGACTATCTTGTCCCGTCTAGACACTTTCGGTCAGCTGGCAAAATGGGCCATCAAGTTGGGGGAGTTTGATTTATCCATTCGACCAAGGCCTGCAATGAAGTCCCAAGTGTTAGCCGACTTCTTGGTCGAGTGCACTTGGGCCAAGGAGCATCCAGAGAAGTTGCACCCGGAGGCATGCATGGAGTCCCCTACGGCCGAGGGGTGGAGAAAGAAGATTGGATCTTTCATGTGGATGGAGCGGTAAACTCTCAGGGGAGTGGGGCTGGACTTATCCTCGCGAGCCCTAAGGGAGAGGTGGTGGAGTATGCTCTCCGATTCCTCTTCCCAACCACCAACAACCAAGCAGAGTATGAAGCCTTGCTGGCAGGGATGAAGCTAGCCAAGGAGCTTAGTGCGGAGCACCTAAGGGCCTTCACGGACTCTCAGCTTGTCTCCGGGCAGGTCGCTGGGGAGTACAAGGCTAGAGACCCAACTATGTCCCGCTACCTGAACAAGGTGCGATCCCAAGCCTCTTGATTTGCATATTTCCACATCAGCTACATTTCCCGGGCAAAGAATGCTAGGGCTGATGCGCTGTTTCGCTTGGCCAATTTGGCCGACGGAACCTTGGGAAGGACATACGTGGAGCATCTACAAGTCCCAAGCATCGAAGTAGTGGCAGAGGAAGCACTACCGGTCGAGCAGGAGCCCTCCTTGATGGATGTCTACATCCGATACTTGACCGATGGCACCCTCCCTAAAGACCTGGCTAAGGCCCGATTACTCAGGCGATGGGCCCCGAAGTTCCTGATGATGCATGGGAAGCTCTACCGAAGATCATTCTCATACCCGGTCCTTAAGTGCATCGGCCTGCTGAAGCTGACTATATCTTACGAGAAATCCATGAAGGCATATGTAGGAGTCATCTGGGGGCAGAGCCCTGGCATACAAGGCCCTGCGGCAGGGGTATTATTGGTTGACCATGAAGGAGGACGCGGTCGAGCTTGTCAAGAAGTGTGATAGCTGCCAGCGCCATGCCAACATCCAGCGGCAGCCGACATCTCAGCTGACCCCACTGGCAGCACCTTGGCCCTTCGCCCAGTGGGGGATGGACATCTTGGGGTCATTCCCTCCTGCCTCCGGCCAGCGTAAGTTCCTGCTGGTGGCTGTCGACCACTTCACCAAATGGATTGAGGCTGAGGCACTTGCCAAGATCACCAAGGGCCAGGTGAGGGCTTTCTTCTGGAAATCTATAATATGCTGGTTCGGGTGCCGCATACTCCGGTCACCGACAACGGCCGGCAGTGCAATAATGCACCCTTCCGAGGATTCTGCACCGAGCTCGGCATCCATCAGCGATTCACCTCTGTAGGGCATCCTCAGACCAACAGAGTGGCCGAGGTGACCAACCGCATCATTTTTCAAGGACTGAGAGCCCGGCTAGATGACTGCAAAGGACGGTGGGTGGAGGAGCTCCACAATGTATTATGGGCCTACCACACAACGCCTCGGGCCCCATCAGAGAAACTCCCTTCAGTCTTGTCTTCGGATCCAAAGCAGTCATTCCTGTAGAGATTGGTGCCTCGAGCCCCATAGTGGAAGCCTACAGCGAGGAAGACGACTCGAACCAGTTGCAGGCCAACCTCGACCTGGTGGAAGAGGTACGGGACCGAGCGCGACTCCGAATGGCAGCCTACCGATAGCGAGCGGCTAGATATTACAACGCTCGTGTCTGCCCAAGGACCTTTTTGCTGGAGGACGTCGTCCTTCATCGAGCTGAAATCTCAAAACCGATGGAAGGGGGCAAGCTAGCACCGAACTGGGAAGGACCCTACCGGATCACCAAGGCACTCCGCTACGGAGCGTACAAAATAGAAGAGCTGGACGGAAAGCCGCTCTCGCGGATGTGGAACGCCGATAACCTCTGTCAGTATTATCAGTAGCGTACTCTTTCTTTACATGAAATTTTGCGATTGTATTCTCTTGGGGCTCCCGCCCCGCACTTGAAACTAATAAACAGAGGTTTAAGCATCTCAGCTTCTCAACAAAAAGTCTAATGTACCATTGGCATCGAAGACCCGATATACCATTGGATTCAAAAAGCCCAGGCCAGACTCGGCATGGAAAGCCCAGTGTACCACTGGCAAACCGATGTACCATCGGTTCTCAACAAAAAGACCAATGTACCATTAGCATCGAAGACCCAATGTACCATCGGGTTCAAAAAAGTCTGAGGCCAGACTCGGCATGGAAAGCCTAGTGTACCACTGGCAGACCGATGTACCATTGGCTCTAAACAAAAAGCCCAATGTACCATTAGCATCGAAGACCCGATGTACCATCGAATTCAAAAAGCCCGAGGCCAAACTCGGCATGGAAAGCCCAGTGTACCACTGGTAGACCGATGTACCATCGGCTCTCAACAAAAAGCCCAATGTACCATTGGCATCGAAACCCGATGTACCATCGGATTCAAAAAGCCCGAGGCTAGACTCGGCATGGAAAGCCCAGTGTACCACTGGCAGACCGATGTACCATCAGCTCTCAACAAAAAGCCCAATGTACCATTGGCATCGAAGACCCGATGTACCATCGGATTCAAAATGTTGAGGCCAGACTCGGCATGGAAAGCCCAGTGTACCACTGGCAGACCGATGTACCATCGGCTCTCAACAAAAAGCCCAATATACCATTGGCATCGAAGACCCGATGTACCATTGGATTCAAAAAGCCTGAGGCCAGACTCAGCATGGAAAGCCCAGTGTACCACTGGTAGACCGATGTGCCATCGGCTCTCAACAAAAAGCCCAATGTACCATTGGCATCGAAGACCAGATGTACCATCGGATTCAAAAAGCCCGAGGCCAGACTTGGCATAGAAAGCACAGTGTACCACTGGCAGACCGATGTGCCATCGGCTCTCAACAAAAAGCCCAATGTACCATTCGCATCGAAGACTCGATGTACCATCGGATTCAAAGATGCCTGAGGCCAGACTCGGCATGAAAAGCCCAGTGTACCACTGGCAAACTGATGTACCATCGGATTCAAAAAGCCCAAGTCATCCATGGCAGTCCAAGACCGACATTCCATCGGTGCTTAGAAGTCCAAGTCATCCTCGTCGGCCTAAGATCGATGTTTCATCAGTGCTCGGGAGCCCGGGTCCCTGGGGTGCAGACGCGACCTGTCTCCCTTAGCTCTCCCAAAGGGGTCCTGCCCTATATGACTAAGTTAAAGTTGCATGAAAAATAAAAGCTGCCCCTCGGTGCTGACGAAACTGTCAAGGGTCCCACGTCAGCAACCCAGGGACTCAGAGAAGAGATCACAGTCAGAAGTTTCATTGATGGAAAATTTATACTTTATTAACATCAGTGTATACAAAATGCTGACCAAGTCGGGCTTAGTATAAAAACAAAAATGAAGAGCTACAAAATCAAGGTCTGGCCACGGGCTCGCCATTTGAGGCCTCATCGGACTCTGGGTCCGGCTCAATGTCCATGACCTGGGGGAGGTTCAAAACTCGGCAACTTTCTTCTTGGCATCATCGAACCCCTGGACATAGAAATCTGCATTAGCTTCAACCAGCTCGTGGGTGAGGTGCTCCGATGCCCTAAACTCCTCCACGGCCGCAACAACCCTGGCCTCGATGGCAGCCTCCACCTCAGCAACTCGGGCCTCCTTCTCTGCCATCAAAGAGATTGCTGCCGCCCTCTCAGCCTCCATGGCCTTCACCTCTCCCTCAGCTCACTTCGTTCGATCCTCGACCTCCTGAATGGCCGAGTTCAGGTCGGCTATGTGCAGGTTTCAGGCTTCAATTGCACCTCGGGCTCTGTGAGCTGGTTGAGCGCAGCCCGCCGTCGGTCAGCCTCGACCTTGGCTCTGCTTTCAGCCTCCTTTATTTTATCGGCACATTCGGCCCTTACCAATTCCAAGGCCTTTTCCGTAGCCTCGGCCTGGGCCTAGGCATCCTCGGCATACTGCTGGACTTGGCAGGCAACAGCTTCCCCCATGCCGATGGCCTTCCGAGCGAGCACGACGGAGTTGGTCACCTGCACTCAGAGTGTCAGCGATGTGAATTGCTTAAGTACTCTAAACTAAGGGCAGTAAGAAAAAATACTTACTCGAACGAGAGCTGAGAAGATCTCCCAAAAGAACCTGTTCGCCCCCAGGGTTCGGAGCTCCTCTTTAATATCAGGCTGAACGACGTAGGACATAAGTTGTTCAGCCCGGCGCCCATCATTTATCAAAGAAAAACCACGAGGGATCGACTTGGTCCTGTTCCCCTCGGCGGTCCCAAAGTACTTCGGCTCGGCATGCAGAAGGCTGCTTGTCGGCATCTGCTGGGGGGCGGGCTCGCCGCCCTGATGGCCCTTCCCCCCAACTTTTATCTACTTCGGCTGGGGCAGGTTCATTAGGAGCTTGGGGTTCCTCCATTGCCGTTGGCTCCTCCATTGTCGTCGGCTCCTCCATCGTCGCCCCCTCGGCCGCTACCTCCTCTGGCGGGGTGTCAGCCTTCAGGTCCACCTTTGGGGCTGGTGGAGGCTCGAGCCGCTCGGCCGACGGAGATGCCCTCACAGTAAGGCGCTTGGGGGCCAGTGCCTGTTGCCCCTCTCTCAGGCTGCCCCGGGCCCTCATCCTCTTGACTGCGGCCTTCTTGACCATGGCAGTCGAAGGCTTCATTGCTGCACGGCATCAGTCGGAGTCAGCAAAAAAAAAAAGGAGAGGGAAAAAAGAAGAAAAAGAAGAGAGGAGGAGGAGGAGGAAGGGGCAATTTGGCTAAGTGTCGGGGCGTCTATTACTCACCGCTCTGTGTGGTGAGACCCGCCAGCTGAAGTTGTGCTTTGACAGAAGCAAGCTATATCTGGGGATGTTGGCAGTCAATAGTTGCCCCAGCGATTTTTAATCTCCTGGGAGGACGGTGGAGTTTATGTTGGGTCGAAGGTCGGGGTCCCCCCACCGGGACTTGACTTGATCAAGGTCAACAAAAAAGAAGCAGGGTTTCTATCCCTTGATCGAGGTAGGGAGGAGAAGCTTGAGGACCCGACCGGGTTGGGGCTAGAATAGCCACCAACCCCTTTGTTGCCTGAGGGTGTAAAAGCAGCGGAAGAGAGAGAGAGAGTCGAGGGATGATTTGGAGGTGGTGGCAAAGGATAAGAAAGGCGCAAACGGTCCAAAGGGAGTTTGGGACCAGTTGAGCAGGAGTCAAAGAGTAATAGTCCAAAAGGTTAATAAAAAATGGATGAAAGGGTAGACGAAGGCCTAACGTAAGGGAAATATCATAAACGGCCACTCTGCCGGGTCGGGAGGAGACCATCCTGTCATTGGGGGTCAGAAGGAAGACCCCGACATCTCGGGGTACTTGGTAACGGGCCCTAATTTTGGCTAAGTCTTAACCCATTACTGTGGAGGCGATCCCCTCTGGGGATTCCGCCCCCACCCTCAAAGAGGCGCCGGCCGCTGTGGAGGTGGTCCCCTCTGGGGATTCCACCCCCGCCCTCAAAGAGGCGCCGGCCGTCGCCTGGCTCCTCCTCGCTGGGGCCCGGCCGGCCGCCGCCGAGCATCCCCTTGCAGGAGCTCTATCAGCAGCCAGTCATTGGGACAAGGGAAGACGGTCCTCCGGATCAAAGGACCATGAAGAAGAAGGAGATGAAGAGGCACGAAGCCTTAAGGGAAAATACGGTTGTCAGAGGGAGCAGAAGAAGTCCAAGATGGTGAGGAGGCCATGACAAAAGTTTGGGAAAGAGGAAGGAAGGATTAGGAAGGACAGAAGGCTAACCTAGAGAAAGAAATGGCGGGGGGCGATTCTCAGGTTGCAGAGGGAGCAGAGGACTAGAGGAAGAAGATAACTGAAGCAAAATGACGAGTATTCAGCCTTCGCCTGGGTTTTATCAAGTTTCAAATCGTTCGGTGCGTGGAACAAACCGCCTCCGGCCAATGATGGGACGCCGCTGACGCCAGCGCCATGATGGAAATAATGGTGGCCAATTTTTGCGAGTTTCAAAAGGATAACCCCGCCTCAAGGGCGATCACGACAGATTGGACAGACAATAGCGACTGCCCCTTTATATCCCCCAAGTCGCCCGCGCTAAGTTATCGCAGCATCTAGAGACACGTGTCCGAGAGTAGTTGGCAGCGGACGAGGATCAGCCACTATAGAGGTGACACCCCTTTCGCTTTGCCAAGGTGGACCCGCTCCATCTCAGGGGCGAGGGGCATCTGATATGGCTGATCCAGCACCGTCAAGGTAAACGGTGAAGGAGACTGACGGCGTCCCGCTCCAACCTCCGAGGCCAACATCCGAGGCCGACCTCCGAGGCCAATCTCCGAGGCCAATCTCCGAGGCCCATCTCCGAGGCTCACCTCCGAGGCCAACCTCCGAGACCCGCTTTGGAGCCTTCAACCTCCAAGGCCCGCTTCGGCCTCCGGGGCATCCGTCATGATCTGGCCCTTGGGACCCAGTAGCTTATAGCAACGAGCCACCTGGCACACCCACGTGGCCCACTACTCGCCTGCTACGATGCGTCGTCATGCCTCATTAAGGCGTATGGTCCACCATGCGTTCATAACAGTACGTGGCCATACCCCATTATGGCATGCAACCCACTACTCGCATGCGACTATGTATGACCATATCCCATTACAGTGTACAACACACCACTCGCCTGCGGATGCATGCAGCCATACCTCTTAACGGTGCATACCTGATGCAGTCGCGACCGCCCGACACTTGTAAGACCGTATTGGCAGGTGGCAAATCAAGCAGGACACCTCTGATGCATAGTAACGATACGGCCTGTCATTGTCAGCCCCTCCTTTTTGTCCATTATCGGATGGGGATATCATGAAATCGTTAACCTTCTGGAAGCATGGAGGGAGGGAGATCTTTGAACAGGTATAAAAGCTCACATTTACAACGAGGGAAGGATCCTGAACTCTAACTCTCTAGCTTTCTTCTGCTAGCAAACTCTCGTCTGTTCCTGAGTGACTGACTTGAGCGTCGGAGGATCTCCACCGAAACATCCGATCTTTGGGAACTTTTTTTGCAGGAGTCCAACAAGAAGGACCTCCATTTTTTGGCGTTCAAGAAAGATGACTCGGCGTCAGCAATTATCATGTGATGATGAGCGCGCGTTTGGTTGGAGCTTGACATTGTCATCATGGAGCCGGATTTCGTTCTTTGCAACGTTTCCGTTGATATAAATGCAGGTGATAACGTGGACTCTGGAGTTCTCAATAGTGTTGTTGTGGGACCATGGACGGGACTTTCACGACTAGAAATAGCTCTTAATTAAATGTGTACGCAACGTGGATACTCTCGATTTCTCAATAGTGCAGTTATGGAGCGATTTTCACGACTAAAAATAACTCTTAGTTGGACGGAATTAGTACGGTTACTTAAGGCCTAAAAGTCATAACTATAAGGGATAACTGGAAATCAAGTTAATCAAAAGGATTAACAATGGTTAATCATAGGATATCCCCTTAATTTATTACCTAAAAAATGTAAGAATAGCTGGTTATCCCTCTAAATAACAGTAAAAAAAAAAAGTTATCCTATGGATTTACCTTTTTGCATTTGATATGATCAATGGGATAGCCAAGGGATATCTCTAGAGATAGCCAGGGGACAAACTCTATCCCGTACAATTATCTATGGATAAGATTTTTTCTATCAAACACTACCTAATAATTTTCCTACTCTTTCTCTCTTCTTCCATCTTCAGTTCACCAACCGATTTTGATTTGATTTTTATTTGCTAAAAAAAAAGTAAAACTCATCCCGTCATGTGGTTGGTGCCCCACTTTTCTTGCATTAGCTTTAAAATGCATCCAAAATTTATGAAAAAAAATTATTCTCATGGATCTAAAGATTATATAGTCAACGAAAGATAAATTTTTATCGGGAAAAGAAAAGGAGCATCAGCTATGAAGTAGGAAACATAAATATTTTGTTGCTTCTATTTTTTTATGTGGTTAGAAAATTTCACCATTAAAAGATGATATTTTTTTATCTTTATTGATAGTTTATTATTGATTTGATTCTATAATTAGAAAAATAAAAAAAACTAGATTCTTCTCTCTCCTTGAAATAAAAATTTTTTCAAACAAGAATGATTCATGAGAGACTAGTTTTACGGGTTATACTAGTTAAATTACTAATAAAGCCTTTAAATTGTAATTTAATTTTTATTTTTTTTTGAAAAATATTAAGGAGTATCATAACCAAATCCTTTTCTTTGATGCATCCGTAACATTGACTTTGGAGTCATTTCTTTAAAATAGAAATTAGGGTTTGAAAGAAAAATTAAGATGATGATTGCTTATTGTCAAGATTAGCATGCAAAATCAGAGCCCCATATATGCAATGCACGTGAATTAGGGTCCAACATGCAACAATGCTTGCTTTGATGTTTGATTTCGATAGGAAAGGAGAGAGAACGAGGAACAAAACGAAGGCTAAAGTAAAAACTTTTCAAGTAATTTACAAAGAAAAGAAGAATTTAATTTTTTTTTATTTATTTAGAAAATGAGTACAGATTTTAATGTGGTATGAGTTGGCTAGGCTACATGGCGGCAACAAATGATGAAGTAGAAGGTGACATGATATTGACGATTAGATTGCTATATACATCTTCTCAAATATAGAAGTTTTAATTAGGAGAGATTTTTATCAAAGCCATTATCCATTTTGAGAAAATATTATCTAAAGAGGCATCTATTTTGATATGGATTCTACCACCCAATTTGAAAGAGATTTTGAAGACTTCTTCAATAAGAGCTCCACCAAAGTTGACGTCCCATTCAGGAGTTTAGTCACTAAAGTCCTTCAACAAAGACTGGACAAATCCAAGAGAGACTCTTTAAAGCTTTGAGATTGATAAAATTCAGAATTAACCAATGCCCACATTAGTCTTTGAGCTCATTCTAAGCCAATTTGATTAACCAATGCCCTTGGGAGTCATTGAGATCAGTTCAAGCTAGCTTGCATGTGATATATACAAATCCCCATAATAAAGCAAAAGAAGATCAAAATAAGTTGATCATCAAGCGATTTTCATGACTTGAGCATAGATTTAAGCTTAGCCCCTAAAGTAAATAGTATATACAATTGAAACTACTGCTTTGAAATTAATGTTAAAAATTATTTCCAAATTAGTTGTTTTAACATTCGTGAAAGAATTGTTTCCTGCAAAACTAATTTTTCCAGTGCTATAAAATTCAAGTACAAGGTACAAAATCTGATTTTCAATTTAATTTTTTTGCTACTTTAAAATTAATGTAACAATTATTTTAAATAATTCTTAACCTCAAAAATTTATTTTTAATTTGCTCTTATTACCGCTTTAATAAGCTAAGTTCTCGGGTGGGATGGTAACTTTGGTGGAGTTCTTATTGAATAGAGCTTTAGAATTGGGCGGTAAAATCTATCTCAAAGTGAATAATGTCTACTTTGGAGTGGACAACAACTTTGATCAAAGTTTTTTTCTTCGAGAGAACACGTACTCAACTCAACTCAACTCAACTCAACTCATTTAAGACTTTCCCAACTACATGGGGTTGGTTACATGAATATATATTCTTCCTCTACTCTACTTTATTCAGAACTAAGTCAATATTAAAATTATAAATAATTATATCTTTTTAATTATTTTTATTCATATTAGTTTAGGCTTGCCTTTACCTCTATTTTTATCATGGATTATTAAAAGATTATTCTTTCTAACGAGAGCATCTAATGGTCTTTGTTGTATATGTTCAAACCACCGTAATCAATTTTCTCTCATTTTATCTTCAATTGAGGCTATTCCTATTATTTCTCTTATATATTTATTTTTAATTCTATTTTTTTATCACATATCCATCTTAAAATGTGCATTTCTGTTACATTTAATTTATCTATATATTGTTTCAGTTTTGCCCAATACTTTGTTCCACTTTGAAAGGACACGTGCACTAATTTAATTGCCAATATCTTTACTTTCTAGTTTCTAACCTTGATGCTCCTCTTAAAATATATCATATGGGGCCATGTAATTTAATGCCATATTTCGTTATCATATAGTTTGGTTTGCTGTTTATTCTAATAAATTTAAAGAAAGTAAGTGATGGAACAAAAAATGAGGGAAGTGTTCAATTCTAAGTTAAAAATTTATAAGTATTTGGTGTTTTTTTAATTATGTTGCTTATTATTCAAATTTGAAGTAAAGTAGGGATGGGATACATGGTTGTATGAGGGAATTAAATGTTCAATTATAGAAGCGGGCTTCGTCGATTTTTTTTTCTCTAAATTTTTTCTCTCCCTTCCATCTCGCTCGCATGGGTGCACTGCAATGCAAGCATGCTCCTTAGAAGCATCGATTCAAAGTCTATGGTCTTCCTCTCCTTTCAAATAATCACCCTCCCACTTAGAGGTGGGCATTAGGCCACACAGCCCAAGCCTGTTGTGCCAAAAAAAAAATTTTGGCCATACCCAGCATGGCCCGAAATTTTTTTTTTAATGCCCGACACGGCATGACTCGAGCCGTGCCTAGCACGGCCCGCCAGAGGGCTGTACCAGCATGGCCCCTAATGGCACTAACTGGGCCATGCCAGGCATGGCCCGCCATGGGCCAGGCCTAGGCACAGCCCAGCTAGCCATTAGAAATAGCTAGTTGGGGGGGTTTTGACCATTTTAACCCCCCTAATAGCCATAAAACGGCTAGAAATAGGAGTATTTTGAAAAAAATTATTCCTATAAATACTCTATTTTTTTCTTATTTTCATCACATCAAACCAACTCTTCTCTTCTTTTTACTACTATTTCTCTCTTCTAGCAAGCACTCTAGCAATTTAATTTTTAGTTTGCAAGTATTCTAGCAAGTGCTCTAGCAAGTGTTCAAGTGCTACACAATAGGAGGTTCTTGTTGAGAAGTTTGAAGTACAAGAGAAAGGAGGTAACTTCTTATTGAGAGGCAGAGCACAAGAGGAAGCTCACAAATCTCGGTTTCATACCTCCACCTCTTATCCTTTTCTTAATTCCTTCTTGTGGTTAGTTTTTATTTTTTTTGAATTCATTATTTTAAAATTTTAGATATGGCATCTTATGACAAAAGTCATTGTAGTATGCTTCCTATTTATGAGCGAGAGAAAACTAATCCCCAAGTTTCCTCTAGAATCAGTATCAATGAATGGAGTGAAGGTCAAACCTCTTTTCGTAAGAGGACTAGTGATGTTTGAAAAAAATTTGATAGAATTATAGTTGATGGAGTCTTCAAAGTAAAATGTAGAAAATGTGAAAAACTTTATAGTTGTAGTAATACTTGAGAAACAGAGCATTTAAAAAGACATCAAGAAACTCATAGAATCCAAGATTCTCATCTGCAAAATATCCTTAATATACAAGGAGGATGACTTGTAGATACTTTTGCATATAATCATAAAAATCAAAGAAAATTATTTGTAAGATGAATAGTTTAGGATGAATTACCTTTTAGTTTATGTGAATCTTATAATTTGAATAATATGTTTAATTAGCCCTATAACCTGCTTATAGAAGAACTAGTAGGCATACATTTAGAAGAGTAGCTATGACAAACTTTTTAGCAATAAAACAAAGTTTAATTGAAACCTCTCAAATCTAAATGCTAGAGTTTCTTTAACTTCTGATATTTGGTATATGTACGTAGTAATTATTTTATTAATATTACTGCTCATTATATTGATAATGATTGGCAACTAAATAAATAAATTCTTGGCTTTTGATTTTTTGCATTCGGAGCAATAAATTTTAAATGCTATTTATCAAACTGGATGCTCATATAATATTAATAATAAAATATCTATTACTTTTGATAATACATCTAATAATAATTCTGCTGTTGCATTATTAAATGATTCTTTGCATCCCATTTTAATGATTTTGTTTGGTTCTATTTTTTTGTGGGGAAGCATAGCCGTAGGAAGCAGAGCAAGGTTTGGTGGGAACGATTGAGAGAAAGATCAAAGACACCATAAGATCCTTCCCTCAAAATTTTTTTTTTTCCTTTTCATTTTGAGTCATTCTCTTTTTTGGTGATATATGGGGAAGTACAACAAGGGGTTCTTGATCCTCTCCAAGCCTCCCACACAATTGAGACTCCTTGGGTTCCCTTTCTCCTTATTTACTCCACGGCTTGATCCTGGATCATTAACATAAAATAATATAATTTCCTTACTTCATCTGCATCAAATACCTACTTTCTAGCTTCCTTATATAATTATTTTGCAGCCCTAAACAGCAGATAGCACACAAAGATGCCTCACATGTATAGATAGACATGATCTTGCTTTTTTCTACTATGCAAAATTTTAATTTCTATGGACTAAGAAAAAATAATTATCTTAATGTTTATCATTGTATAAATCAAGAAACATTCTAGTGGGTTAGCAATCTAGAAGAAAGACATGGACATGCATCATAATACTTAAAACAATAGGAGGATTGACAAGCAACAATTTTTCAACTTTTGGCTATATAAATCTAAAATATGATAATATAGCACCACAAGCCAATCAAACTGACAATGCCTAAGCAATAATTTATATGCCATGGCAACTTTTAAGACTTGTTACCAAATAAAAAAAATAGAAATTAAAAATAGTACCATGATAGCATTAGACGAAGGGTGCAAGAAAATATTAAAGTGCAGAATCTAAAATAGCAAGAGATGCAACATAATCATCAAAAACATGCAAACATAGATCAACGGTGTAACTGGGCAAACTAAATCTATAAATGCATTGGTTAAAAAATCTTAGAGAAAAATATTGTTGAAACTTTATGTAAGTTAGAGAAAATCTTTCCTCCCGCTTTCTTCAATTCCATGGAACACTTGCCGGTTCACTTGGCTTATGAAGCAAAGGTTGGAGGACCAAATCAATTTAGATAGATGTATTTATTTGAGAGGTACCATTCTTTATTTTTAGTATATAATTTATTAAATTTTCATCTTATATAAGTAAAATTTATGTTGTTTAGGTACATGTTATACTTGAAGAGAATGGTATGAAATAAGTCTTCTCTCGAGGGCTCAATATGTGAGGCCTATGTTATCAAAGAAATTAGCTATTTTTGCTCATATTATTTTGAGCCTGAGGTACGAACAAGGTTAACTCGAGTTCCACAAAATGATGATTGAGGATATGTGATGTCTTTAGGATCTCTTTCTATATTTTCACATCCTGGATGATCGATGGAAACAACTGCGTCTTATAGGTTAATGACTGATAAGGAGTATGATGCTGCACATATTTATGTATTGCTAAATATGAAGAGCTTGAATCGTTTATAAAGTAAGTGATTCATTTTTAATTTATAATATAATAAGGTATTAAATTATTTGGACTATGTGCAACTAACAAAAATATAGTCGATATGAGTTGCATGTTAGAGCATGTTCACCTCAAATAACCGATGCACAAGTTGAGAGATTGCATAAGCAAGATTTTGCAAGATGGTTAAAAAAATTGGTTAGTTGACAATGTACTTTATGTAATGTGTTTTCTTTATTATTGATCATTAATTTAAATGATTGTGATAATTTTTTCTTGAAAATAGGTGAATAGTGAGAGGCATGGAATTGATTGGCGTATCGTGGATATAGCACAAGGCCCAAATGCATGAGTTACAACTTTCAAAGGATATTTTTTCAATGGTTTCAAATTTCACACACTTGAATATGGCATGAATAAATAAACAATGAGTAGTGGTGTGTGTGTAAAAGGAAGCTGTTACAATGACTTTGAACGCGGCATGTTAATTGAGATTTTAGAGTTAACTTATTATAGTGCTGCAAACAAGGTTGTGTTATTTAAATGCGATTGGTATGATACTGAGAGAGGCATTAGAGTGCATCGTGATCATGGCCTCGTGGATGTGCGCTTCAAATCATAATTGAATACCAATGAGCCTTTTGTATTGGCACAACAAGTATATTACACCACTTATCCATGAAAGAGTAGAGAGACAGATGGTTGGTGGGCTGTGTAAAGCTAAAGCTAGAAATTCCTTTAATATTCCTTTTGTGAATATAAGTAATATCAATGTATCTCCGGATATTGATATTTATCAAGAGGATGAGATCACAAACCTATCTATAGTTCAAGTTGATGAAGATCTTGACATACCCAATTTGCTAGTTGATTTCTCTTAGTATGAAATGCTTAATGACGATGAGATATATAAGTTGCAACAAAGATTAGAAGAAGCAGTGGTAAAAGATGAAGAGAAAGAAGAAGAGGATGGAGAGGATGCAGAAGACGAGGAAGAAGATGAATTTGAAGACAATGATGAGTCTAATGAGGAAGAAAATGAGTTTGAATTGTCTGATAGTGATAATGATTGATTTGTATAATGTTGCTATTCACATTTAATTTTAGTTGCCATGAATATGGATTATTTACAATTTATATATTTTGGATAATTTTGATCATAATTTATCAAATATTTAGCTTGATTATTTGTGCTATGTTTACATTGTGGGTTTGTATTATATTATTGTAAATAATATATATGATCTTAAATTACATCCATGATATTTTATATATGCATCTAACCTTTATATATCAATAGGGATAATGACATGTGGCGGAGCATCTATACTTCATGGAAGGGATGGTAGAGGATGAGATGTATCTCAACAACAGCTTTAAGATGAACATGATGGGGATAATGGAAGATACCCACAACGATCTACCCATAGGCTATTTAACACACCTCCACGTGTTGAGCAACATGGATCAGTGCCCATGAAGGAGTCCTTTGCCAATTCTTTACCTCATGTGCTTGATAGTGTAGGTTCGATTGGCTCTACACATACAAGAGGCCCGAACCAGCTTGCTCCTGAGCTAACGGTTGAAACAAATAAAGTTTCCATCACAGTAGAAATGAATAAGCAATTTTTGTAATTATATGTTTTTATTTGATATCTATTTTTTTTTTATTTCATATGATTAATTTACTTGATGTTTAATGTATAGATTCATCGAGCCTAAGGTATCACGTTAGATGAGGGTTTGGTTGAAGCAATGCTTTAAAGAAGCTTGGCCTTTTATGGGGTTCTTTAGAGCAAACAACCAAAGATGAGTTGTTACGCAGATTTGAGGTGATGTACTAAATTATTACTTAGTTCATAACAAAGTTATTATGATAACATAGAATAAATCTTTGATATGTTTTACAGACAAGGTATAGATGGTCTCCAGTAGATGATTATAATATTAGAAAATGTTGGGTGATTACATATCTCTACTTACATGCATGATGAGTGAGGCACGAAAAAATGTGTTGATGAGTTAAAGGAGAAGAATCCACTAGCCACACTTGCAGACACGATTGGCAAAGTTCATCCAAGTTGGATGAGACAAGAAATATGTGATGAGTTATGTCAGAGGCATTGACTTAAGGATAAGTGGCAGCAGAAGTCTAAAGCTGCTCATAAAAATCAAATGAAGCAAAAGGAAGGCTCAATCACCAAGCATTCAGGGGGTTCCATTCCTTTTGTGACGTATAAAAGGAGAATGGTAATTTATTTAGTATTTCTTTATTCCTATTGATGTTTATATTCATAATATATTTATGATACAATAACTTGTTGTAAACACAAGAGAATGGTGCAAAACCTACTATTGCATCACATTTTGAGCGCACCCATAAGAAGAAAGGGACAAAAGAGTTTGTGGATACAAAATCCAAGAAAGTTAGTGTATGTTTTTAATTTTATATCTAATATACTTATATATATATATATATATATATATATATATATATATAATGTATTATTCTTTTATTTGTTTTGTTTTTATGAGTATCATCCATGACATAGATATATTTGCTTATTTATAATTCTTATATTTGTTTTATTATGATATACGGTTGCAGGAGGCATATAAGACTGGCCTTACAAAAACGTATGGCTGGGAGATTGAATCACAACCTTCATTTGATGCTACTATATGGGTGAAAGCATAGGAGGTGTTTCTAAAAATAAGGTTTACGGATTTGGGCCACATGCACATTCATCCAGTGTATTCACGAGGACTCCTACATTATGCTCTACTTTTCAACTAGGCGATTCTTCAGGAAGTGCACCTACCATCAACTCTATTGTCCAAGGAGCTATGGAGAATATGCAGGATGTTGACCTAATTATTGATTTTGATGATTAATAAAACACATGAGTATATTCACTATGTTTCTGATAGATTTAATAAGTGTTTCAGGGATTAAAAATGTTTAATCAAGCAAAAGGTATAAAGAAACAAGTTTTGAATCAAAATGTTAAAAGAATTTTTCAAAGTTCAGAGCTTGGAGTCGACACCAAATTGTCAGGAGCCAACCCCAAGGTGTATCAGAAGTTTTCTGTAATTTTGGCACAATCTGGAGTCGACACCCAAAGTTTTAGAGCCGACTCCAACCTGAGATACAAAGAAGTATATTTTATTTTAGTTTTCGGAGCTGACACCTAGTATTCGGGAGCTGACACCTAAGAATTCGAGAGCCGACACCTGAGTTTCTAGAGCCAACTCTAACATGAGAACAGAGAATGTGTTTTTATAAGCATTTCTAGAGCCGACACTTTTGGTTTGTGGATCCGACTCCCGAAAGCAATGAGCTGACACTTAACTTTATTGGAGCCGACTCCTCAACAACTTTTTATTTGCTATTTTTAGATACCCGATTTGGAGCCGACACCTAAAAAGTTGGAGCCGATTCCAACCTGTCACGAACAGATTTTTTTATTTGTCAGAATGAACTCCAACGGTAAGACTTTTTCTACCTAACCTCTAACGGCTATTTTTCTTTGCGTGTAGAAAGATCCAAGCATCTCACAACAGCTATATTTCCCACCTAATCTTGGATTAAGAGATATATATAAAGGGGGAAACCGTTCGTTTGAAAAAGAGAGGAAAATAGAGAGAAAATAGAGAAAATCAAGAAAAATACTTAGTGAAAAGAAAGAGAAATCAAGAGAAAAAGATTCAAAGCTTAAATTCATCAACCCCAGAAAGCTCAAAGAGAAATCCACAAGCTTCTCAAGCTCAAATCAAGGAGATTTTCATCATTAGAAGAAAGGAAGCAAAAGCCCTAAAATCCTCAACTTCTCAACTACAAATTTCTGTGAAGAATCTGAGCTGAGGCCCTGATTCCATTTTTCAAAGGAGAAGAGAAAAAGAAGAAAAGAAGAAAAGCATTCACTCAAAGAGCTTCAAATAGGATTTTCTTATCCTTGTTTACTTTATTGTTTATTTGCTCATTTGAGGAGCTGCTGTGTATTCATAACTCTATTTTTCATTAATGTTTGCTAGTTCAATTGGGGGATTGAATTAGTGGAGGTAGTATACCTCAGTACAAGCTAAGGATAGCTTGTGGTTGGGTTATGTGCTGATGAGCCCGGAAAACCAGCTGGGTTCGTTGTGATTCCAGAGGAAACAACAAGTTTTGAGTTGTGAGCTTGTAAAACAACTCGACTGTAATCAAGTGGATTATAGTGTGAACCCAAGTGAAGCTTGGGAGTGGACGTAGGTGTTGGATACACCGAACCACTATAAAATCTTTGTGTTTGCCGTGCTCTGTCTCTTTATCTCTCTCTATCTCATTTAGTTGTGATTAGCATTTATTTATACCTTGCACTCAAGCTTTTCATTTCAAAGCAAATAGTTTTTTAAAAGAGTTAAATTTTTAAGAACCCAATTCACCACCCCCTCTTGGGTTGTCATCTGGGCCAACAATTGGTATCAGAGCTAGTGCTCATTTCTTGTTTGATCCAACGATCAAGAGTTAAAGATCTAAATGGCAGCTCAAGGTGGATCTTCATTTACTGAAGGTCATTCTACTAATAGACCTCCTTTATTTAATGGTTCTAATTATTCTTATTAGAAAGCTAGAATGAGAATTTTTGTTTAAGCTTTAGATTATGAGCTTTGGAGTGTAATCACTAATGGACCTAGCACACCCACACACATAATAGATGGTTCAATAGTTTCTAAACCCGAAAGGGATTGGAATGAGAACGATAGGAAAATAGCTCAGCTCAATGCTAAGGTCATGAATGTTTTATATTGTGCTTTAGATGCTAATGAGTTTAATAGAATTTCTACATGTATTTTCGTAAAAAAAAATTTGGGATAGACTAGAAGTTACCCATGAGGGTACTAATCAAGTTAAAGAGTCTAAAATTAATATCTTAGTGCACAAATATGAATTGTTTAGCATGGAACAAAATGAAACTATCACATGCATGTACACTAGATTTACTGATATTGTAAATGGTCTAAAAAGTCTTGGTAAGACCTATACTAACTCTAAATTGGTTCGTAAAATTCTTAGGTCTCTTCCAAGATCATGGGAAGCGAAAGTAACTGCCATCCAAGAAGCCAAAGATTTAAATACATTACCTTTGGAAGAGCTACTTGGATCATTGATGACCCATGAACTGACCATGAAGCAACATCAAGAGGAAGAAGTCAAAAAAAAGAAAATGATTGCCCTTAAAGCTGCAGAAAAGAAAACAAGCAGCAGTGAGGAAGAAGAGGAAGATGATGAGACAGCCCTTCTTGCAAAGAAGTTCAAAAATTTATGCAAAGAAGGAGACCCTTCCACAAGAAAAAATTTGGAACAAAGGTGGAAGGTGAAAAGAAAAAGAAAAGGAGAAAGATAAAGAGAAAGACCCCCTCATATGCTATGAATGTAAGAAACCGGGGCACTTTAGATATGATTGTCCTCAATTAAAAAAGGGATACAAGAAAAAGAAAAAGGTATACGTTGCAACATGGAGCGATAGCGAAGAATCCTCATCCGAGGAAGAACAAAAGGAAGTTGCAAACATTTGCTTTATGGCAAAAGAAGATGATGAGTATGTACCGAAACTCCTGACTTTACCTTTGATGAATTGTTTGATGCATTTAATGAATTAGTTAGTGATTTTAAAATTCTGAAAAAGAAAAGCAAAGTTTTAAAAAATGATAATTTAAATCTTGTCAAAGAGAATGATAAACTAACTCATGAAATTGAAGAATTGAAATCTGAAAATAAGAATTTATCAAAAGTCAAAGAATCAATTTCTAATGAACATGTTAGTTAAAAAAAAAAGTTGATAAATATAAAAATATAGTTGATAAATTTACATATAGCTCTGAAAAACTGAATTTGTTATTGAGTAATCAAAGAGCTATATTTGATAAAGCTGGATTAGGTTATAGGCCTAACAAGAAACAAAAGTATGTTAAAAATTTCTTTAGAAAAGAAAAGGATAAAAATGATGTTTCATGTTATTGTTGTAATAAGAAAGGACATAAAACCTATGAATGCAATTTTAGAAAAATTAACAAGAACTTAAATATTAAAGGAAGAAAATATGGGTTCCGAAAGAACAATCTTTGTTACTACTAACCATGAAGGACCCAAGAAAGCTTGGTACCTAAACAGAAAGTTTGATCACTTTGCAGGAGTGTCTTACGGCAAAAGATCAAAATGAAAGTGGTATCTTGATAGCGGCTGCTCAAGGCACATGATGGGTGACAAGGAGCAATTCATCACCCTTGAGGATAAAGAGGAGGAGTTGTTACATTTGGAGACAATGGTAAAGGCCAGATTATGGGATTTGGTAAAATTTAGATAACTCCCTCCACTTTTATTGAAAATGTTCTTTATGTAGATGGTTTAAAACATAACTTAATTAGTATTAGCCAATTGTGCGATAAAGGTTTCAAAGTTTCATTTGAAGCTTCTATCTGCACTGTTTCTAATTCCATTAACAATAGCATTATATTTGTTGGTAATAGAAATGGCAATGTATACTTAATTGATTTAAATAATTTGTCTACTACTAATCATTGCTTAGTTGCTAATAATGCTAATGTAAATGAGATTGGATGGCTATGACATCGTAGATTAGGTCATGCAAGCACACACTTGATTTCAAAATTGATTAGAATGGACTTAGTTAAAAGACTTCCAAAGTTAGATTTTGAAAATAACCAAATTTGTGATGCATGTCAATTTGGAAAACAAACTAGAAACTCTTTCAAATCTAAAAATGTAGTTTCCACTTCTAGGCCACTAGAGCTACTTCACATGGACCTTTTTGGACCTACTAGAACAACTAGTCTAGGAGGAAAGAAATATGGCCTTGTGATAGTAGATGATTATTCTAGATTTACTTAGGTATTATTTTTGGCTCACAAGGATGAGACTTTCTCAATATTTCTGAAATTCTTCAAGAAAGTCACTAATGAGAAAAACACACCATAGTGTCTCTTAGAAGTGATCATGGCACAGAATTTGAAAATTATTTATTTAAAAATTTCTGCATTGAACATGGCATTCACTATATTTTTCTGCACCTAGAACACCACAGCAAAATGGAGTTGTAGAAAGAAAAATAGAACTTTAGAAGACATGGCCCTGTACCATGCTATGTGAAAGCAACCTACCAAAATACTTTTGGACGGAAGCTATAAACACGGCATGTTACATCCTTAACAGAGCCTTAATTAGGCCAATTCTCAAGAAAACTTCCTATGAATTATGGAATAATAGGAAACCAAACATTAGTTATTTTCATGCATTTGGCTGTAAATGTTTTATTCATAATAATGGAAAAGATAATCTTGAAAAATTTGATGCAAAATCTGATGAAGGCATATTCTTAGGATACTCAACAACTAGTAAAGCCTATAGAGTATTTAACAAAAATCCTTAATTGTAGAAGAATCTATTCATGTAATTTTTGATGAGTCTTTAGCATCAAGTTCAAAAAAGATTGATGATGAGGAAGATACAAATATACTAGAAAGAGATATTAAAAAATTAAATATAGATGTATCTTCAGATCATGAACAAGAAGCTAAAGATGATGATTCACCTAGGGTTGATGTTATTGATACTAATCATAATGAGGTAGATCTTCCTAGAGATTGGAGATATGCCTATGGTCATCCGAAGGAATTGATTATAGGTGATCCATCTCAAGGAGTAAGAACTAGATCATCTATGAGGAATATCAATAATCATCTTGCATTTGTATCTCAAATTGAGCCTAAAACTGTTGAAGAAGCTGAAAAAGATAGTAATTGGATGCTAGCTATGCAAGAAGAATTAAATCAATTTACTAGGAATAATGTATGGTCCTTAGTTGATAGACCTAAAGGTCATTCAGTTATAGGATCTAAATGGGTATTTAGGAATAAATTGGATGAAAATGGCATAGTAATCAGAAATAAAGCTAGATTAGTTGCAAAAGGATATAATCAAGAAGAAGGAATTGATTTTGATGAAACTTTTGCACCTGTAGCTAGATTAGAGGCAATTAGATTACTACTTGCATTTGCATGTCATATGAACATCAATCTATTTCAAATGGATGTTAAAAGTGCATTTTTAAATGGTTTTATAAATGAGAAAGTTTTTATGGAACAACCACCTGGTTTTGAAGATCATGAATTTCCAAATCATGTTTTTAAATTACACAAAGCACTGTATGGTTTAAAACAAGCACCTAGAGCTTGGTATGATAGGTTAAGCAAATTTCTAATTGAAAATGATTTTTCTAGAGGAAATGTAGACAAAATCTTATTTTTGAAAAGAAAAGACAAAGACTTATTAGTAGTACAAATATACGTAGATGATATTGTATTCGGTGCTACTAACAATCATTTGTGTCAAGAATTTGCTAAGCTAATGCAGGGTGAATTCGAGATGAGCATGATGGGAGAACTCAACTTCTTCCTAGGACTTCAAATCAAGCAAAGCAAAGAAGGGATTTTCATCAACCAAACTAAGTACACAAAGAAAATTCTCAAGAAGTTTGGAATGGAATCAATCAAACCCCTTGGAACACCTATGAGTCCTTCATGCAAATTGGATAAAGATGAAGACGGTAAGAAAGTTGATCAAAAATACTATAGAGGTATGATCGGATCTCTACTTTACTTAACTGCAAGTAGACCTGATATCATGTTTGCTGTTTGTTTATGTGCTAGATTTCAATCAGAACCTAAAGAATCTCACTTAATTGCTGTAAAAAGAATACTAAGATATCTAAGTGGAACCAAAAATGTAGGATTATGGTATTCTAGAGATTCAACACTAAATTTAATTGCTTATTCTGACTCTGATTATGCTGAATGTAAACTAGATAGAAAAAGTACAAGTGGTGCATGTCAATTTTTAGGAAGTAACTTAATCTCTTGGTTTAGCAAAAAGCAAAATTCGTTGCATTATCTACTGCTGAAGTAGAATATGTTGCAGCTGGAAGTTGCTGTGCTCAAATCCTCTGGATTAAGCGACAACTTGAAGATTATGGCATAACACTTGATAAAACTCCTATTAAATGTGATAATACAAGTGCAATAAATTTAACTAAAAATCCAATCCAACATTAAAGAACTAAACATATTGAAATTACATATCACTTCATTAGAAAACATGTAGCTAACAATGAAATTTGTCTTGATTATGTTAGTACTGAAGAATAGTTAGTTGATATATTTGTAGGGAGAAATAAACTCTAAGGCATGCATATTTTAAAATTTAATAACTATTATCAATGCGGAAGCTAAAAGATTACATATTAATCTATCTAATATATATCAAGATCATATCTTTGCCTTATATATAGGATCGCTTGATCTAAAATATGCATATAAATAATCATCAAGATCATATCTTGATCCTCAACGTAGGAAGTCATACTTCTTGCCTTGAATCATGCCTTAAGGTTTAAGGATCATATCACTTACCTTAAGGGTAGTTGGTAAATCCTTTTGTGCTCTGCATCTGTTCAATCGTCCGGCCTCTTGTATCGTCCACACAAAGCCCCGAATGATCAGATTTTTAAGAGTGCTAGCTCGTAGAAAAATGACTTTGCTGATCTTGAATCCTCCCACTTGAATCTTCCTCCAAGATCCACCAAGCTTTTGCTAACACCAGAATCACCAGGATTTTCTATTCTAACCTTTTTAGAATTACAATCCACAACATGTCATGTGTTGTTATTCTGTATAATCTGGTGAGGGATGTCCTCTATTTATAGTCTCATTTTAGCCTGCCCATTGAATTCTGACATTAAGAATTCCATCGTTTGGTAAAAAGCAAAGAGACGTCGAACCAAAGAGCCGCGACGCTTGGTTAATTCCGACGTTCGGTGAAAACCAAGGAGACGTGGCGTTTTGTTAATTCTGACGTCGGTGATAACTAAAGAGATGTGAATTCTAACACTTAGAATTTCATTGCCTGGTTGATTCAAAGAGGCACATTAATTCCACTTTAATTCTAACACTTAGAATTCTGATGGAAATGGTTTGGAGAGGATTAAATTAATACATTAAATTCTAAATAAGAATTTAATATCTCATACATTAGTTATCTCATTATGTGAGATACTTATGCGAGAGGTTTGAGTTGTGATGGTTTAATCTGATCTGAATTTATTGGACTGAACCCACATAGATCATGGTCCTAGCCCAAATCAAATTTGGCTAGTCCTGAATCTATTTAAATCCAAATCAAGTCTAATTTCAAATCAATATTTGAAATTGATTAGTCCTTCTAATAGACTTAAACCAAATTGAATCTTATTCACTTGTACTTAACCCAATTGAGATAATTCAATCAATCAAATTGATTAATTAAATCATATGCGATTCTCAATTGTTGATCAGCAAATAGATCATCCTAGGAAACTTCTATGCGTGTGACTCTCTAGGTTCGAACCTAAGCCAGTAGTATATAAATAACTTTCTATACTAATCGATGTGCCCATCTAGCAATGGAACCCGATGTTGGATAGGTCGAAGAGTTTCCGAGCAAACTCCAAGAATCCTAAGAAATAGTTACCGTATAATTCATCCTTTTGACCATAAATGCTAAGGATGGCTTAAGAGCCTGTCAACTCTAAACAGCAAATCCATAAAGTGATTTCAATTTTAGTGATCATGTGACTTTCACATGAAGTGCCTTGGCCAAGGTCTTGCTAAATTGAAACACAAGCATTTCTCCTTTTAACGGGATAGGTCAAATTCCATCTTGATCCACAACTGACTACCACAAGTACTTGACTGCACCCAGTAACCTTTCGTAGCTGGATTAGAAATCCAGATGGTCCGGCACCTAAGTACAATGAGTTGCTTGCAAGTCACCAATTGTGATCTTTAGGTCTAAAGGATACTCATACCCATATCTTCTCAGATAAATCTTGACAATAGAGTATTCGGAAATGAGTCACGTTCAGTGAAATGTACTCCTACACTTTCACTTGTATGTCATACTAGTGTCTCTACACTCCTTGGTTAAGAGGACAACCAACAAATATGATATACAACGTCCTATAATTGATAGTACTATGGCCCTGTCATAGTATATCATTTGGTTGCGAACTCTTTTAAGGACCTTCAAAGATAAATCCTCCTTTATCATGAAGGAAGATCCTGAGGGCTTCATTACTATTAGGAGTTATAAGAAGATGTTCTTGTAATGAATAAACTGCCAAATAACTTTTATTATTATATCAATTTATATACAATTTACATTAGCACAATCATCAAATGATTAGCTTTAGATATAATTCCCAACAAACTCCCACTTAGCCTAAAGCCACTCATTACAGTATCTAATACCCATCTTCAATTTATAGTCATCAAACTCCCTGATGCTGAGTGCTTTAGTAAATAGGTCACCTAGGTTTTTCTTTTCATCAATCTTCTGAAGATTTATGTCACCTCGGTCTACAATCTCTCGTATAAGATGAAACCGGTGCAGTATGTGCTTGGTGCGCTGATGTGCTCGTGGTTCCTTTGCTTGAGCTATGGCACTAGTACTGTCACTGTACAACAGGACTGGTTCATCTATGGAAGGTGTCACTCCAAGCTCGGAGATAAACTTTCATAGCCATACAGCTTCTTTCGCAGCATCTGATGCAGTGATGTACTCTGCCTCGCACACCGAATCTACCAATGTATGTTGCTTGGAACTTTTCCAGCAAACAGCTCCACCATTTAGGATAAATACAAAACCCGATACACTTTTGCTATCATCATGATCTGATTGGAAACTAGAATCAGTATATCTAACAAGTTTTAAATCAAACTCTCCATTGACTAACCACTGGTCCTTAGTATTTCTCAAATACTTAAGGATTGTCTTAACAAGTTGCCAATTTTTTTCTCCTGGATCAGATTGGTATCTATTACTACTCCTAGTGAGTATGCCACATCTGGTCTTGTACATGTCATGGTATACATAATCGATCCCACTGCCAAAGCATATAGAATTCGACTTATACGTTCTCTTTCATTAGGAGTTGTCGGACAATCTTTCTTAGAAAGATGAATTCCATGGCCTATTGGAAGATAGCCTTTCTTGGAATTTTTCATGCTAAACCTCTTTAGCATGGTGTCAATGTACGTAGATTGAGATAAACCAAGCATCATTTTAGATCTATCTCTATAGATCTTCATCCCTAGGATGTATGATGCTTCTCCCAGATCTTTTATGGAGAATTGTGATGATAACCATGTCTTTATTCCTTGTAATGCAGGGATATCATTCCCGATTAAGAAAATATCATCCACATATAATACAAGAAATACAATAACGGAATCGTTAGCTTATTTATAAATGCAAGGTTCTTCTTTATTCTTAATAAAACCATAAGATTTGGTCACTTTATCAAATTGTATGTTCCAACTCCTAAATGCTTGCTTAAGTCCATAAATGGACTTCTGTAGCCTGTACACTTTAGACTCGTCTTTAGATATAAAACCTTCAGGCTATATCATATACACATGTTCTTCTAAATCACCATTTAGAAAAGCAGTTTTAACATCCATCTGCCAAATCTCATAATCAAAGTGTGCTGCTATAGCTAGCATAATCCAAATGGATTTCAGCATTGCCACAGGAAAAAATGTTTCGTCATAGTCAATACCATAACATTGACGATACCACTTGGCAACCAGACATGCTTTATACGTCTCAACCTTTTCGTCTGCGTCTCTTTTTCTCTTGAAAACCCACTTACACCCTATAGGTTTTATCCCTTCGGATGGGTCAACTAATGTCCATACATTATTTTCTTCATGGAATCAAGTTCAGATTTCATGGCATCAAGCCATTTATTAGAGTCAGTCCTTTGCATAGCATTCATATAGGTGATCTGATCCTCGTTGTTCTCATCGAGTTCAACAGGATCATCGTTCTGGACTAAAAAACCTAAGTATCTATCCGGTTGATGTGGTACTCTACCAGATCGCCTTAATGGTGCATCTAAAATGGGTTTTAAGTTTGATCTAATCAACTCAGATTCTAAGGGTTCACTGGTTTGTGTTGTTCCTTCTACTTAATGAACTTCCTCAAGTTCAATATTAGAGCTATTTGTTCCTTCACTAAGGAACTCCTTTTCAAGAAAAACTGCTCTATTACTAATGAATAACTTTTGTTCTTCAGTATTGTAGAAGTAATATCCTTTGGTTTCTTTTGGATAGCCGATGAAAAAATATTTGTCAGATTTGGGTTCAAGTTTCTCTGATTTTGCACGTTTTATATAAGCCGGACACCCCCAGACTCTCAGATAGGTGATAACTGGTTTATATCCATACCACATCTCATGTGGAGTTTTAGAAACATACTTACTTGGAACCTTATTAAGAATATGATAAGCTGATTCTAATGCGTATCCCTAAAATGATATTGGCAAGCTTGCAAAACCCATCATGGACCGAACCATGTCTAACAGAGTTCAATTCCTTCTTTCCGACACACTATTATGCTGCGGTGTTCCAGGAGAAGTCCATTGGGAGAGAATCTCATTCTCTCTTAAATATATCACAAAGTCATTAGAAAGGTATTCGCCTCCTCGATCTGATCGAAGGGTCTTAATACATTTTTTTATTTATTTTTCTACTTCTTTATGATATAGTTTGAACATTTTAAACAACTCAGATTTATATCTCATAAGATAGACATAACCGAACCTAGAAAGGTCGTCTGTAAAAGTAATGAAGTAGTAATATCCACCTTTGGCACAAGTGCTCATTGGTCCACATACATGAGTATGTACTAGACTCAATAGCTCTTTGGCTCTTTTATCTTTTCCAGTAAAAGATGACTTGGTCATTTTATCAAGAAGATAGGATTCACAGGTAGTTAATGATTCACAATCATCAATTCGAAGGATGCCCTCCTGAGTTAACCTGTTTAATCTGTTCTTATTGATATGACCCAGCCGATGGTGCCAAAGATAAATGTCTTTGACATCAGTTGTTCTAGGGCGCTTACTTGAGTTGTACACTACATTTACAAGCTGTGATAATATATAAATGCCATTAGATAAATGCCCAGTCATTACAGTGACTCCATTCATAATGATATTCAAAGTAACATCCTTTATTGAAATTTTATAATTACTTTTGGCCAGAAGGCCTACAAAAATTACGTTCAACAAGAACGTTGGGCAAAAATGATAATCATTTAGTATAATGACATTTCTATTGAATACTATTTCAAGAACTCCTAATGCCAGTACTGGAACTAATCTTCCATCGCCGATATTAAGGAATCTTTCATTATCCTCAAATCTTCTAGTGACCTGTAGTCCCTGCAATGAATTGCAAATGTTAAAAGGACTCCCGGTATCCAATACCCAGGTCTGATTATCATATATAGAAAAATTACAAGGTGTTATCATATAAATACCTTATTGAGCAACATCTTGCCCATTTTTCTTCTTTGGCCTGTTTGGATCAAGTGTGGCAATGTAAAGAGGACAGTTCCTGTTCCAGTGCCCTTGCATCTTGCAATGAAAGCATTCAGCTTGACTTTTATCAACTTTCTTCTTCTGCATCTAACCACTTATAGATGTCCTAGCATGTTGCACCTTTTTCTTATTCTTTTTCTTCTTCCCTTTTCCAAAGGGTTGATGCCCTACCTTAGATCCTTCAACCACATTAACCAAACCCTTAGAGAGCTGGTTATCCTTCTCAAAGTTCTGTAACAACCTCAACAAACCGTGGTAGTTGACTGCAGGCTTTATCATTCAAAAATGAGTAAGGAAAGGTCGGAAGGATGGAGGCAAGAAATTCAGGATCGCATCTTTTCCCAAATGATCATGTATGGGAAAGCCGAGCTTGCTTAGGAGTTATATCTTCTCGATCAAATACAATACATGATCAGTGACAGGAGATCCATCCCTCATTCGAGCATTAAAAATAGCACAACTAGTCTTGTGCCTTTCAACGTCGTCAGTGTTGATCCAATTATTGATTTTGATGATTAATAAAAGATATGAGTATATTCATTTTGTTACTAATAAATTTAACAAGTGTTTCAGGGCTTAAAAATGTTTGATTAATCAAAAGGTATAAAGAAACATGTTTTGAATCAAATGCCAAAGGTATGTTTCAAAATTCAGAGCCTGGAGTCGACACCTAGAAGGTCTGGAGCCGACCCCATGGTCGATCAAATGCTTTCCTGATTTTTGGCACGGTCTAGAGCTGACACCCAGTGTTTCGGAGCCGACACCCATAGTTTTGGAGCCGACACTTACAGTGTCTAGAGCCGACTCCAATGCGGGAACAGAAAGCATGTTTTTAGACTACTCTGGAGCCGACAATTACAGTTTTTCGGAGCCGACTCCCGAATGCGACAAGCCGACACTTACCTTTTTCAGAGCCGACTCCTCAATGAACTTTTACTTTTTATTTTTGGATACTCGACTTGGAGCCGACATCTGAAAAGTTAGAGCCGACTCCAACCTATCATGAACGGATTTTCAAAATATCAGAACGGCCTCCAACGGTAATATTTTCTCATCTAATCTCTAACGGACACTTTTCTTGTGTGTAGGAGGAATCCAAGGACAAAAATAATGGCTAGTTTTTTACCTAATCTTGGATTAAGAAGAATCTATAAAGGGGGAGTCCGTTCGTTTAAAAAAAAGAGATGAAAAAATAGAGAGAAAATAACTTGAAAAATCCAAAAAGTCTTGAGCAAGAAATCAAGAGGAAAGAGTCAAAGTTCAAATCCATCAACTCCAGAAAGCTCAAAGAGAAATCCAAGGCATTCAAGTTCAAAATTGGAGGATTTTCTAAAAGAAGAAAAAGAGAGCCAAAAACCCTATTTTTCCCAACTTCTCATCTGCAATCTTTGTGAAGAATCCGAGCTGAGGCCTGATTCAACATCTCAAAGGAGAAGAGGAAAAGAAGAAAAGAAGAAAAGCTCAAATCAACTCTGCTTCAAACAGGCTTTTCTAACCTTATTTATTTATATTGAATATTTGCTCATTTGAGGAGCTGTTTGTTATTGTAAACTCTATTCTCATTTGTTTTTGCTAGTTCAATCAGGGGGATTGAATTAGAGAGGTAGTATACCTTGGGTCAAGCTAGATTAGCTTGGGTTTTGGTTTGTATTGGTGAGCTTGGAAAACTAGCTGGGTTCGTTGTAATCCCGAGGGAAACAATAAGTTTTGAGTTGTGAGCTTGTAAAATAACTCGGCTGTAATCTAGTAGATTATAGTGTGGACCCAAGTGGTACTTGGGAGTGGACGTAGGTGTTGGATACACTGAACCACTATAAAATCTTTGTGTTTACCGTGTTTTGATTCTCTCTCTCTATCTCTTTGTTTGTGGTTAATATTTATCCTGCACTTAATCTTGTATATTCCAAAGCCAATCGTTTTAAAAGGTTAAATTTTTAAAGAACCCAAATCACCTCCCCCCTCTTGGGTTGCCATCTGGGCCAACAATTAATATCAGAGCAAGTGCTCATTTGATTTTGGTCTAACAATCAAGAGCTAAAAATCCAAATTGCAGCTCAAGCTAGCTCATCTTATTTAGAAGGTCAATCCACTAATCGACCTCCTTTATTTAATGGAACTAATTATAGTTATTGGAAAGCTAGGATGAAGATTTTTATTCAAGCACTTGACTATGACTTATGGGGAATCATAGTTAATGGTCCACACACCCACAATTAGAGTAGACAACATGGTGATTCCTAAACCGGAAATGGAATGGGATAAACATGATAAGAAGTTGGCTCAGCTCAATGCTAAAGCCATGAATGTTTTGTATTGTTCATTGGATGCAAATGAATTTAATCGAATTTCTACATGTATTTCCAAAAAAAAATTGGGATAGATTAGAAGTTACCCATGAGGGTACTAATCAAGTAAAAGAATCAAAAATTAATATCTTGGTGCATAAATATGAACTATGTAGCATGGAACAAACTGAAACTATTACATGCATGTACACAAGATTCACTGATATTGTAAATGGGTTGAAAAGTCTTGGTAAGACTTATACTAATTCTGAACTTGTGCGTAAAATTCTTAGGTCACTTCCAAGATCATGGGAAGCGAAGGTGACTGCAATCCAAGAAGCCAAGGACTTAAACGTTTTACCTTTGGAGGAGCTACTTGGATCCTTGATGACTCATGAGCTGACTATAAAGCACCATCAAGAGGAGGAAGTCAAGAAGAAGAAAACTATTGCTCTTAAGGCTGCAGAAAGTGAGGAAAGCTGCAGTGATGGTGATGATGATGAGGAGACTACACTCCTTGCTAGAAAATTTAAAAAATTCATGCAAAGAAGGAGACCCTTCCATAAGAAAAAGTATGGAACAAAAATGGAAGGAGAAAAAGAGAAAGAGAAGAACAAAGAAAAAGAAAAAGAGCCCTTGATATGTTATGAGTGCAAAAAACCGAGGCATTTCAGATATGACTGTCCTTAATTGAAGAAAGTCTACAAGAAGAAGAAGAAGGCTTATGTTGCAACATGGAGTGATAGTGAAGAATACTCTTCTAAGGAGGAACAAAAGGAAGTTGCCAACATTTGCTTTATGGCAAACGACGATATTGAGGTAAGTTCTGAAACACCTAATGATGATTTCACTTTTGAAGAATTATATGATGCATTTAATGAGTTAGTAAG
>UESW01004396.1:0-17667 GCA_900491605.1 Calamus simplicifolius | reverse complement strand
TAGGCGGCCACAAGTATGTTAGGCCCCTAGCCGGCCCTCGGGCTGGTCGTAGGCGGCCACAGTATGTTAGGCCCCTAGCCGGCCCTCGGGCTAGTCCTAGGTGGCCACAATATGTAAGTCCCCTAGCCGGCCCTCAGGCTTGTCCTAGGCGGCCACAAGTATGTTAGGCCCCTAGCGGCCCTCGGGCTGGCCCTAGGCGGCCACAGTCATGTTAGGCCTCAGCCGGCCCTCGGGCTGGTCCTAGGCGGCCATAGACATGTCTGGCCCCTAGCCGGCCATCGGGCTGGTCCTAGGCGGCCACAAGTATGTTAGGCCCCTAGCCGGCCCTCGGGCTGGTCCTAGGCGGCCACAAGTATGTTAGGTCCCTAGCCGGCCCTCGGGCTGATCCTAGGTGGCCATAGTCATTTGGCCCCTAGCCGGCGGGCTGGTCCTAGGTGGCCACAGTCATATTAGGCCCCTTGCCGCCCTCGGGCTGGTCCTAGGCGGCCACAAGTATGTTAGGCCCCTAGCCAGCCCTCGGGCTGGTCCTAGGCGGCCACAGTCATGTCTGGCCCCTAGCCGGCCCTCGGGCTAGGTCCTAGGCGGCCACAGTCATGTTAGGCCCCTAGCCGGTCCTCTGGTTAGCCCTAGGCGGCCACAAGTATGTTAGGCCCCTAGCCGGCCCTCGGGCTGGTCCTAGGCGGCCACAAGCATGTTAGGCCCGTAGCCGGCCCTCGGGCCGGTCCTAGCGGTCACAGTCATGTTAGGCCCCTAGCCGGCCCTCGGGCTGGTCCTAGGCGGCCACAGTAATGTTAGGTCCCTAGCCGCCCTCGGGCTGGTACTAGGCAGCCACAGTCATGTTTGGCCCCTAGCCGGCCCTTGGGCTGGCCCTAGGCGGCCACAAGTATGTTAGGCCCCTAGCCGGCCCTCGGGCTGGTCCTAGGCGGCCACAAGTATGTTAGGCCCCGAGCCGGCTCTCGGGCTGGTCCTAGACGGCCACAAGTATTAGGTCCCTAGCCGGCCCTCGGCTTGTCTTAGGCGGCCACAGTCATGTCTGGCCCCTAGCCGGCCCTCGGGCTGGTCCTAGGCGGCCACAGTCATTAGGCCCCTAGCCGGCCCTCGGGCTAGTCCTAGGTGGCCACAGTCATTTAGGCCCCTAGCCGGCCCTCGGACTGTCCTAGGAGGCCACAAGTATGTTAGGCCCCTAGCCGGCCCTCGGGCTGGTCCTAGGCGGCCACAAGTATGTTAGGCCCCTAGCCAGCCTCGGGCTGGCCCTAGGCGCCACATCATGTTAGGCCCCTAGCCGGCCCTCGGGCTGGTCCTAGCCATAGTCATGTTAGGCCCCTAGCAGGCCCTCGGGCTGGTCCTAGGTGGCCACAAGTATGTTAGGCCCCTAGCCGGCCCTCGGGCTGGTCGTAGGCGGCCACAGTCATGTTAGGCCCCTAGCCGGCCCTCGGGCTAGTCCTAGGTGGCCACATGTTGTAAGTCCCCTAGCCCCCCGGGCTTGTCCTAGGCGGCCACAAGTATGTTAGGCCCCTAGCCGGCCCTCGGGATGGCCCTAGGCGGCCACAGTCATGTTAGGCCTGAGCCGGCCCTCGGGCTGGTCCTAGGCGGCCACAGTATGTCTGGCCTACCGGCCATCGGGCTGGTCCTAGGCAGCCACAAGTATGTTAGGCCCCTAGCGGCCCTCGGTGGTCCTAGGCGGCCACAAGTATGTTAGGTCCCTAGCTGGCCCTCGGGCGGGTCCTAGGCGGCCACAGTAGTTTGGCCCCTAGCCGGCCCTCGGGCTGGTCCTAGGTGGCCACAGTCATGTTAGGCCCTAGCCGGCCCTCGGGCTGGTCCTAGGCGGCCATAAGTATGTTAGGCCCTAGCAGGCCCTCGGGCTGGCCTAGGCGGCCACAAGTATGTTAGGCCCCTAGCCGGCCCGGCTGGTCTAGGCGGCCACAAGTATGCTAGGCCCCTAGCCGGCCCTCGGGCTAGTCCTAGGCGGCCACAGTCATGTTTGGCCCCTGGCGGCCCTCGGGCTGGTCCTAGGCGGCCACAAGTATGTTAGGCCCTAGCCGGCCCTCGGGCTGTCCTAGGTGGCCATAAGTATGTTAGGCCCCTAGCTGGCCCTCGGGTTGGTCCTAGGCGGCCACAGTCATGTTTGGCCCTTGGCCGGCCCTCGGGCTGGTCCTAGGCGGCCATAGTATGTAGCCCTAGCCGGCCTCGGGCTGGCCCTAGGCACCACAGTCATTTTAGGCCCCTAGCCGGTCTCGGGCTGGTCCTAGGCGGCACAGTCATGTTGGCCCCTGGCTGGCCCTTGGGCTGGTCCTAGGCGGCAACAGTACGTTAGGCCCCTAGCCGGCCCTCGGGCTGGCCTAGGCGGCCACAAGTATGTTAGGCCCCTAGCCGGCCCTCGGGCTGGTCCTAGGCGGCCACAATCAGTTTAGGCCCCTAGCCGGCCCGGGCTGGTCCTAGGCGGCCACAGTCATGTTAGGCCCCTAGCCGACCCTCGGCTGGTCCTAGCGGCCAGTCATGTTTGGCCCCTAGCCGCCCTCGGGCTGGTCCTAGGCGGCCACAGTAATGTTAGGCCCCTAGCTGGCCCTCGGGCTGGTCCTAGGCGGCCAAAGTGTTAGGTCCCTAGCGGCCCTCGGCTGGTCCTAGGCGGCCACAGTCATGTTAGGCCCCTAGCCGGCCCTCGGGCTGGTCCTAGGTGGCCACAAGTATGTTAGGCCCCTAGCCGGCCCTCGGGCTGGCCCTAGGCGGCCACAATCATGTTAGGCCCATCCGGCCCTCGGGCTGGTCCTAGGCGGCCACAGTCATGTTAGGCCCCTAGCCGGCCTGGGCTGGTCCTATGCGGCACAAGTAATTAGCCCATAGCCGGCCTCGGCTGGCCCTAGGCGGCCACAAGTATGTTAGGCCCCTAGCCAGCCCTCGGGCTGGCCCTAGGCGGCCACAGTCATGTTAGGCCCCTAGCCGGCCCTTGGGCTGGTCCTAGGCGGCCACAGTTCATGGCAGGTCCTAAGCCGGCCCTCGGGCTGGTCCTAGGCGGCCACAAGTATGTTAGGCCCCTAGCCGGCCCTGGCTGGCCCTAGGCGTCCAAGTCATGTTAGGCCCCGAGCCGGCCCTCGGGCTGGTCCTAGGCGGCCATAGTCATGTTAGGCCCTAGCGACCCTCGGGCTGGTCCTAGCAGCCACAAGTATGTTAGGCCCCTAGCCGGCCCTCGGGCTGGTCCTAGGCGGTCATAAGTATGTTAGGCCTAGCCGGCCTCGGGCTTGCCCTAGGCGGCCACAGTCATGTTAGGCCCCTAGCCGGCCCTCGGGCTGGTCCTAGGGCCACAGTATGTTAGGCCCCTAGCCGGCCCTCGGGCTGGTCCTAGGCGGCCATAAGTATGTTAGGCCCCTAGCCGGCCCTCGGCTTGTCTTAGGGGCCACAATCATGTTGGCCCCTAGCCGGCCCTCGGGCTGGTCCTAGGCGGCCACAGTCATGTTAGGCCCCTAGCCGGCCCTCGGGCTGGTCCTAGGTGGCCACAGTCATTTTAGGCCCTAGCCGGCCCTCGGGCTGTTCCTAGGAGGCCACAAGTATGTTAGGCCCTAGCCGGCCCTCGGGCTGGTCCTAGGCGGCCACAGTATGTTAGGCCCCTAGCCGCCCTCGGGCTGGCCTAGGCGGCCACAGTCATGTTAGGCCCCTAGCCAGCCCTCGGGCTGGTCCTAGATGACCATAGTCATGTTAGGCCCCTAGCCGGCCCTCGGGCTGGTCCTAGGCGGCCACAAGTATGTTAGGCCCCTAGCCGGCCCTCGGGCTGGCCCTAGGCGGCCATAAGTATGTTAGGCCCCTAGCCGGCCCTCGGGCTGGTCGTAGGCGGCCACAGTCATGTTAGGCCCCTAGCCGGCCCTCGGGCTGTCCTAGTTGGCCACATGTATGTAGCCCATAGCCGGCCCTCGGGCTTGTCCTAGGCGGCCAAGTATGTTAGGCCCCTAGCCGGCCCTGGTGGCCTAGGCGGCCACAGTCATGTTAGGCTCGAGCCGGCCCTCGGGCTGGTCCTAGGCGGCCACAGTCATGTCTGGCCCTAGCCGGCCATCGGGCTGGTCCTAGGCGGCCACAAGTATGTTAGGCCCCTAACCGGCCCTCGGGCTGGTCCTAGGTGGCCACAAGTATGTTAGGTCCCTAGCTGGCCCTCGGGCGGGTCCTAGGCGGCCACAGTCATGTTTGGCCCCTAGCCGGCCCTCGGGCTGGTCCTAGGTGGCCACAGTCATGTTAGGACCCTAGCCGGCCCTCGGGCTGGTCCTAGGCGGCCACAAGTATGTTAGGCCCTTAGCAGGCCCTCGGGCTGGCCCTAGGCGGCCACAAGTATGTTAGGCCCCTAGCCGGCCCTCGGGCTGGTTCTAGGCGGCCACAGTATGCTAGGCCCCTAGCCGGCCCTCGGGCTGGTCCTAGGCGGCCATAGTCATGTTTGGCCCCTGGCTGGCCCTCGGGCTGGTCCTAGGCATCCACAAGTATGTTAGGCCCTAGCCGGCCCTCGGGCTAGTCCTAGGTGGCCATAAGTATGTTAGGCCCCTAGCCGGCCCTCGGGTGGTCCTAGGCGGCCACAGTCATGTTGGCCCCTGGCCGCCCTCGGGCTGGTCCTAGGCGGCCATAGCTAGCCTGGCCCCTAGCCGGGCCTCGAGCTGGCCCTAGGCACCACAGTCATTTTAGGCCCATAGCCGGGTCTCGGGCTGGTCCTAGGCGGCCACAGTCATGTTTTGGCCCCTGGCGGCCCTTGGGCTGGTCCTAGGCGGCCACAAGTACGTTAGGCCCCTAGCCGGCCCTCGGGCTGGCCCTAGCCGGCCACAGTATGTTAGGCCCCTAGCCGGCCCTCGGGCTGGTCCTAGGCGGCCACAATCAGTTAGGCCCCTAGCCGGCCCTCGGGCTGGTCCTAGGCGGCCACAGTCATGTTAGGTCCCTAGCCGACCCTCGAGCTGGTCCTATGCGGCCACAGTCATGTTTGGCCCCTAGCCGACCCTCGGGCTGGTCCTAGGCGGCCACAGTATGTTAGGCCCCTAGCCGGCCCTCGGGCTGGTCCTAGGCGGCCAAAGTATGTTAGGTCCCTAGGCGGCCCTCGGGCTGGTCCTAGGCGGCACATTCATGTTAGGCCCCTAGCCGGCCCTCGGGCTGGTCCTAGGTGGCCACAAGTATGTTAGGCCCCTAGCCGGCCCTCGGGCTGGCCCTAGGCGGCCACATCATGTTAGGCCCCTAGCCGGCCCTCGGGCTGGTCCTAGGCGGCCACAGTCATGTTAGGCCCCTAGCCGGCCCTTGGGCTGGTCCTATGCGGCAACAAGTATATTAAGCCCTAGCCGGCCCTCGAGCTGGCCCTAGGCGGCCACAAGTATGTTAGGCCCCTAGCCGGCCCTCGGGCTGGCCCTAGGCGGCCACAGTCATGTTAGGCCCTAGCCGGCCCTTGGGCTGGTCCTAGGCGGCCACAGTCATGTAGGTCCTAAGCCGGCCCTCGGGCTGGTCCTAGGCGGCCACAAGTATGTTAGGCCCCTAGCCGGCCCTTGGTCTGGCCCTAGGCGGCCATAGTCATGTTAGGCCCGAGCCGGCCCTCGGGCTGGTCCTAGGCGGCCATAGTCATGTTAGGCCCTAGCCGACTCTCGGGCTGGTCCTAAGCGGCCACAAGTATGTTAGGCCCCTAGCCGGCCCTCGGGCTGGTCCTAGGCGGCCACAAGTATGTTAGGCCCTAGCCGGCCCTCGGGCTTGCCCTAGGCGGCTACAGTCATGTTAGGCCCCTAGTCGGCCCTCGGATGGTCCTAGGCGGCCACAGTCATGTTAGGCCCCTAGCCGGCCCTCGGGCTGGTCCTAGGCGGCCACAAGTATGTTAGGCCCCTAGCCGGCCCTCGGCTGGCCCTAGGCGGCCACAAGTATGTTAGGCCCCTAGCCGGCCCTCGGGCTGGCCCTAGGCGGCCACAGTCATGTTAGACCCCTAGCCGGCCCTCGGGCTGGTCCTAGGCGGCCACAGTCATGTTTGGCCCCTGGCCGGCCCTCGGTCTGGTCCTAGGCGGCGATAAGTATGTTAGGCCCCTAGCCGGCCCTTGGGCTGGTCCTAGGCGGCCACAGTCATGTTAGGCCTCTAGTCTGCCTTAGTGGCTCTATCCCTCTATCCCAACGGCATCATTACGACCTAGCGGAATTATTATAGCCTTAGCGGCTCTATCGCTCTGCCTCATCGGCTATATTAATCTCAACGGTTTTATTAATCTCAACGGTTTTATTGCAGCCTCGTTGGCTCTATCTCTCAGCCTCAGCGGCGTTAGTGCAGCTCCAGCTCTATTTTTGCCTTGCCAACTAATTGATGAGCGTTCCCCCCCCCAAAAAAAAAAAAAATGGACGTACACTGCTTTAAGTGGCGGGCACAAGGTAATAAACTTACCCCCAATGTTGTTTAAAAAATTTTTACACTCCTTCAGCTTGGTTAGTGCAGGACCTACAATCTCAAGGAGTGTAGGAGGCATTTGATAAGTCCAGTTAACAGGCCCATGGGCAATAAAAATAAAAATTTTCAAACAATTTTTCTAAGCGGCCATCTTCGACGGCCTTCCTAAGTAGCTTAGTTCCTAGGCGGCCTCGCTGGCCTATTATATTTTCTCTTCAAGGATGCTGTGGGAGTTTAATTCCGTTCGCAGCTTTGCTCTCTTTTGCATCCGTCAAAATGAAGAGAGAGAACCAGAGGGAAAAAGAGCTATGTGATGTGAGTGGGTTCTCTCAAGGATCGCCTTTGGTCATTAATGTCCCATAGGCAAATCAATGGGCAGCATTTAATGATACAAAGACAAAAGGAAATCCTAGGCAGCCCCTTCTTCAACAATCCTAGGCGGTCTTCCTCAACGGCCATCATAGGCGGCCTTTCTAGGCGGCCTTTCATCTTAGGCGGCAATCCTAAACGGCCTTTCATCTTAGGCGGCAGTCCTAGGAGGCCTTCCTCAACGGCCATCCTAGGCGGCCTTTTTAGACGGCCTGTCATCTTAGGCGGTCATCTTAAGCGGCCTTTTCCTCAACGGCCTTCTCAATACATTTATGTGCCGAGGCATTTATAGGTCTTATAAAGGCCCTTGCTCCAAGGCATTTATTAGAGAGCATTCAATGGAATGAAGCGTTAAAGTCACGAGGAGAGAGAGAGAGATAGCGGAGAAGTCTTAAGCGGCCCTCTTCCTCAACTGCCATCATAAGCGGCCTTTTTTAAGCGGCCTATCATCTTAGACGGCCATTTTAAGCGGCCTCTTCTTCAACGGCCTTCTCAACGGCATTTATGTGCCGAGGCATTTATAGGTCTTATAAAGGCCCTCGCTCAAAGGCATTTATTAGAGAACATTCAATGGAATGGAGCATTCAAGTCACGGACCACGAAGAGAGATAGAGAGACAGCGGAGGAAGTCCTAAGCGGCCTTTTCCTCAATGGCCATCCTCAACGGCCTTTTCCTGCCTTCCTCAATGGCCTTTTTAGGCGGCCATCTTAGGTAGCCTTTTTAGGCGGCTTCGGTTTCAGACTCCCAATGCCACCACAACGATGGCTCACATTTATGTGCTAGGGCATTTATGGTCTTATAAGGCCATGTGCATTATGGGTTGACTCCCTTTGTGGCCCTATGCATGCACGTAAGGGTTCTTCAGTAATAACTTCGGGACCCATCTTCATCCTAGGCGGTCCCGAAAGCTTCTCCCAGCTAGGCGGCTCTCGAGCAATCCTAGACGGCCCCCACACCCTCATGACGGCGGCCAAGAGCAGCCTAAGCGGCCCCTGGCAAATCCTAGGCGGCCTCCGGCCCTTCCATGACGGCTTCTGGCCTTTCTGCATCGGCCCCTGTCACAGTGGCCTTCCGTCCATCCTAAGCGGCCCCTGGCAAATCCTAGGCGGCCTCCAGCCCTCCCATGATGGCTTCTGGCCTTTCTGCAATGGCCTCTGTCACAGCGGCCTTCCGTCCATCCTAGGCGGCCCCTGGTGGTCCGAGCGAATCCCACGGCGGCCCCAGGTCTTCCACAGACTTCTAACTCTCTGAACTTCATGACTTCGAGCATCCGAGGCTCCCCTGGTTCGGACTCAAGGCTGCATGAATGGCTCTGGGAGGGAGAAGGACTCCAACCACAAAACAATGAAAAGTGACATGGAGGATAATAGGGAGGTGAAGGACCAGTCATGGTCCTTCCAAGATGACTCAAAGACCTAATAAAAGAAAGGAGGGACACTAGCATCATGATCTAAAGTATTTATAGGGCCCTCAGGAGCTTGTCAAAGGATAGGGCACCGCCACAGTTCATAATTATAAATGACAGCTGGCGATAGATTGATTCGGAACTACGGATCAGCCGAGTATCTTCAATGGATTACCATAATTCGGCGTCAGATTCGCCGAGTCAAAGTGAACACAAGTCTCAAATAAGAAAAGAGAAAAGTGATGAAGGATGTGACAGCTCCTGTAGCTCTGACATTCCACTAAGAGGTAAGCTTTATTGAAAGTTGTCATTTATCATAAAAGTCTTGATAAGTGGCAGCATTTTGAGCCTCACAGATGTCAGCCCTGATATTTCACCGACCAAAAGTCCTCAGTCATCATGACACTTCAGCCATTCAGACTAAATGAGCCCTCAAAAGTCATGGTCCATCATAAGGCTCCACGTGACTCCTTCCCACTAGAGGACAAGAACCCAAACTTCTCAAGCAAGTTTCACAGAGTATAAAGGTAAATAAATTAGGTAAGAAGAGGTAACTCTAAAAAACTTAACACGCTCATTCTGAGCCCCTCTTTTTTTTTCTCTTTCAAGCTTTCTCAAGCTCACGGCTGTTGCCCAGAGCACTAACTTGAGCATCGGAGGGTCCCCGTCGGAATATCCAGCCGTGGGACTTCTTGCAGGCTTTGAACACAAAGGAAGGGCCCCGATATTTCTATGGAGGAACGGCCGACGCTCAAGGACGCTAGCTCAAAGTGATCGGGCATCAACACCTCCTTTATATGGATGGCACATTCATATAATCCTTAGTTAAAGCCTTGCAGCTTAAGCTAGAGATCTAGGCATGAGGTTTAAATGCCTATCGCATTAGGATTAAGGCCAACCACAATTGGGCTGTTGGCATCCTCTTTCTATGTTAAAAGAGAAGTTTTTATCAATATATGTTGGAGTCGAGTCGACCTCTCATATATATAAAATTTCAATCTGATATTATTTTTATATAAAAATATGATCAAATTAGGACCATTGATGTGGTAAGAGATCTTTTGGTCATTTGATGCATCTAGCCGATTGAACTAGTCACCACATTAGCCTAGTTTTGAAATCAAAGCAAAATTCCTCCTTTACCAATTCGGCCCTCGCCATCCTCGGTCCACTATGCCTCCCTCGTAAATTTTAAGGTCTTCTGTAATGCAGATGGTATGCTTTCATTCCTTTCTTTCCAATCAACCTTCAAGCTACCCCCATCCTCTTCAAAGATATCCCTCTCGATATCCTACCTACAGTATCTGAATCCGAATCTTTCTTCCTAATCAATCATCTCCTCTTAACAAAAAGCTCTGCTTTTGGTGACATGGCATACTCCGATCCCTCTCCACTGCAAGATCGCCGTTGGGGTAGCAGCGACAATGGCATTAAATTAATGAAGATGATCATGAAAAAAAAAAAAAAGGTGATGCCATGGTGCTTTTAACAGCCAACCCATAAAGTAATAACTTTTTTAACCTGCTACAATAGGTTATAAGTGACATATATATTTACATATTTTAAAATATTGAGACAAGACCGCTAATATATTTAATATTTAAAAAAAATTAAAGGTATGGTAACAAAATCCAAAATTCATATAAAATATATTTGATGCCTAATTGCTTCATCTTATTTGGCCTGTATTTTCAAAATAATAACCAAGATTTCCTAGCCAATCATTAACTATTTTAAATTATTTTTTATATTAAAAATAATAATTAATTGTAGATTCTTGTTTGTATGATGATGTTAGCTTGGTGCTAAAATCACGATCAAGGCATCTCTGTTCATCATTTTAGATGGTAATTCTCATGTCTGTTTGAAATATCTTGACCCTTCTATATGGCTAGCAGCAGAAATTTTTTTTAAAAAATTATTTAAAAAAAAAAGAGGAATGAGAGCTCCATTGCTTCATTCACGGGAATTGAAATTATTACAAGACTAGTATGATCAACCAAGATACGGCCGAGATGTCCAATGGACTATGATCTTAGTGTTGAAAATTATAGTATAATATATTTCAATATCCAAAAGTTTTCTTTCCTTCAAAACCAATATCCAAAAGTTTCCCTCCAAAAGCTTACCCTCCTTTTATCATAAAACCACTCTTTTAGTCCCACATGGAAAACATAACAAAACTTACTCTTACTTGTTACTTTCTTGCTTGGTTGAATTGTTATGAGAAAGCTCACGCACGCGTGAGCCGGACCAAGCCCAATGCAAATCGGTAGAGCCAATTTCGGAAACCAGTTAATCGGGCGCGTTGCCCGTCGCATGTGATCATCGCGCACAGGGGGTGCAAATCCCATCCGTTGGATGCACGCGTGATAAGCAAGATTTGATTGACCCCTGATGAGTCGTTTGACTAATTGACCATTGGACTTCTTTGACTAATTGATCGAACGTTGAACGCTGACTGACCCACGACCTTTGGAATCCAACGGTGTTTGCTTCTTTATAAATATTGGAAGCAATGCCGGTGATTATTCATTCAATTTCAAATTCATTTGATTTCATCCTTATCCAGAGATCCATTCTTTCGTCCTTATCAAGTCCAGAGATTCATTCCTTTGCTCCGTTCTTATCCAGAAACAAGGAACTCATTCGGTTGTTTAGAAGACTCGCTGCTGTTGTATCCTGGAGGGTAGTCGTGCTCTGATCTTCTGCACCAAGATATATATTATCTTCAAGAGGTACGAATCTACTCTTAAGGACAGTGCCCTGCACGCCACAACAACTTCTCAAATAGATAAGATCTTCTCGGGTACTATCTTTTTTCTTACTTATCCAACAATCTTAAGAGTAGATTCGTGCCTCTTTTATGGTTGCTGCTACTAAGTCCTTTCCATACATCCAAGATTGAGCAATTTACTGGTTCCCATTATAAACATTGGCAAGAGAAAATATTTGCAATATTAGACGTACATATTATGGATATGTTTTGACAGATCCTAAACCTGAGAAAGAGGAAGACCTTCTAACCTGGGAAAAGGCTAACAAACTATGTAGGCATACTATTCTTAGTACTCTATCTAATGAACTATTTGATATTTATTATCCTATTAAATCAGCCTCTGAAATTTGGGAAAGCCTTAAAAGAAAATATATTCTTGAAGATGCCGGTTCTCAGAAATTTGCTATAGGAAACCTTTTTAACTTTACCATGTCAGAAGATAAGGATGTGTCATCTCAGATCCATGCTTTCCATGTTCTAATAGATGACCTTAAAAATGAAAATATTATTCTTCCTGATGCTTTTATTGTTGGATCCCTAATTGAAAAATTACCTGAATCTTGGAAAGATTATAAGAATAATTTAAAGCATAAAAGAAAGTCTATGTCCCTTGAAGACGTTATTGTGCATTGAAGAGCAAAACAGAGCCCGAGAAAAGATAGAAAAGGCTAAGGAAATGACTAGTAAGGCTAATCTAATAGAGGATGGATCTAGTAAGGATAAACATAAGTCCTATAAGCCCAAACATAGAAACCATTACAAGAAATATGATAAGAAGCCTCATTTTCAAAAAGTCAATATTTTAAGAAGAAAAAGGGATCTTGCTATGTTTGTGGGAAACCAGAACACCATGCTGTCCAATGCAGGTTCAGAAAAATTAATGATGCTCCATCCAAACCAAAGGCTAACTTGATGGTTGGAGAAGATGTGATTGCTGCGGTTGTTAGCGAGACCAATATTGTTGCACACACAAAGGACTGGATGATGGATTCTAGAGCCACTCGTCATATATGTGGCGATAGAAATGCATTTACCTCCTATATCCCACTGCCAGAAGGAGAGGAGCAAGTCTTCATGAGCAACTCAAAGTCTTGTTCAGTGATTGGCAAAGAAAAAGTCAATCTAAAACTGACTTCTGGAAAAGTCCTTTCACTTGGAGATGTGCTACATTTGCCGGACATCCATGTGAACCTGATTTCTATGGCCTTGCTTGGGAAAAATGATGTTAAAGTGTCATTTGAGTTCGACAAAGTTATCATGACCAAATCTGAAAATTTTATTAGGAAAGGATATTGTAACCAGGGCCTATTTGTATTAAATGTACTCAAAGTTATGAATGAAAATGCATCATCTTCTTCTGCTTACTTGCTTGACTCTGTTAATCTTTGGCATAGTAGATTAGGACATGTTAATTACTCTGATATTAAAAGAATGAAACAATTAGGTTTGCTAAATAACATGTCTACTTCTTATGATCATAAAAAATGCCAAACATGTGTAGAATCTAAATTAACCAAAAGGAGTTGCAAATCTATTCATACAAGAGAAACTGAATTGTTAGAATCAATTCATTCTGACTTAGGAGATTTAAAAGGTAATATGACTAGAAGTGGAAAGAAATACTATATTACTTTTATCGATGATTTTTCTCGTTATGCAATGGTTTATCTTTTAAAATCAAAAGACAAAGCATTCAAAATATTTCTAAAATATAAGGCAGAAGTTGAAAATCAATTAATAAGAAAAATAAAAAGACTTAGATCTGATAGAGGAGGAGAATATGATTCTACTCTTTTTAATGATTATTGTGCACAATACGGTATAATTCATGAATTTACTCCTCCTTATTCACCAGAATCTAATGGAGTGGCTGAGAGAAAGAATAGAACATTTAAAGAAATGATGAATGCATTGCTCCTTAGTTCTGGTGCACCAATGAACTTGTGGGGGGAAGCCCTTCTTTCTGCTTTTTTTATTCAAAATAGAATTCCTTATAAGAAAACCAATAAAACACTCTATGAGTTATGGAATGGTCATTTGCCAAGTTTTAAATATTTAAAGTATGGGGTTATTTAGCAAAGGTCTTGCTTCCTGAACCTAAAAAGAGAAAGTTAGGATCTAAAACCTTTGATTGTATGTTCATAGGTTATGTGAAAAAGTCCTACAAATAAATATAGTGCAGCCTATAGGTTCTTAGTGATTAAAAGTGAAAATAATATCATGAAACCTAATACTATAGTCGAGACGAAAGATGCAGAATTTTTTGAACATATCTTTCCTATGAAAACCTCCTTAGAAAGACCTTCTAGACCACAAGTGGTTGAACCTAATTTAAAGCCTGATGACATTCAAGAGCTAAGGAGATCCAAGAGAATCAGAAAGAAAACCAATCTAGAAGATAATTTTTATACTTATCTTGTTGATAATGATCCTCAAACCTATTCTGAAGCAATTTCATCTTCTGATGCTATATTTTGGAGAGAGGCTATAAATAATGAGATAGAATCCATCATGAGCAATCATACATGAAATTAGTAAGTTTACCCCCTGGAGCTAAAACTATTGGGTATAAATGGATCTTTAAGAAAAACTAAAGCCTGATGGTTCTATTGAAAAATTTAAAGCAAGGCTGGTTGCAAAAGGTTATTCTCAAAAGAAATATATTGACTACTTTGATACTTTTGCACCTGTGACAAGAATAACTTCTATTAGAGTTTTGATTGCTCTTGCATCTATTCATAAATTGATAATTCATCAAATAAATATTAAAACTACATTTCTTAATGGAGACCTAGAAGAAAAAATATATATAGATCAACCTGAGAGTTGTGTTCTTCCTGGTAATGAGCATAAAGTTTGTAAATTAATTAAATCTTTGTATGGCTTGATACAAGCACCAAAACAATGGCATGATAAGTTTGATAAAGTGCTAGTTTCAAATGGATATCAAATTAATAGTGCTGATAAATGTATTTATTCTAAAGTTGTTAATCATGAATGTTATAATTTGTTTGTATGTGGACGATATGATCATATTTGGCATTAATTTTGATATTGTGACTAGCACCAAAATGTTCTTGACTTTGAATTTTGATATGAAAGATATGGGAGAAGCATATATGATTTTAGGAATTAGACTTGTAAAGAAGTCAAATAGTATCATACTTTCACAAGAACATTATGTTGAGAAAATCTTGAAAAAGTGTTCACATTTTGATTGGAAGCATGTGAGCACTCCTTATAATGCTAATTCACAGCTTAAGAAAAATAAAGGCAATGGTGTCTTACAATCTAAATATGCTCAAATTATTGGTAGTCTTATGTATTTGATGAACTGCACTCGACCTGACATTGCTTATTCTGTAGAAGACTAAGTAGATATACCCAATGTCCTAATAAGGATCATTGGATTGCATTACAAAGAGTGCTTGGATATTTGAAAGGAACCATGAACTATGGTTTAATATATTGTGGGACTCCTACAATATATGTGTTTACCCTAGCGGATTTCAGACTCTTATGTGATGAAATCCACTAGCGGATATGAGCAGTGTCATGGAAATCATCTAAGCAAACAAGTATAGCTCAGTCTACAATGAAATCCGAGTTTATTGCCTTGGAGAAGGTTGGGACTGAGGCCGAATGGCTTAGGAATCTTTTGGTAGATCTTCCCATTTGGGTGAGACCAGCTCCATCTGTGTCTATACATTATGATTGTCAGGCTGCCATAGCTAAAGCTAAAAATAAAATTTATAATGGAAAGAGTAGACATATACGTCTAAGACATAATATTGTGAGGCAGCTTATTAATGATGGAGTAATATCCTTGGATTATGTAAGGTCAGAGTTGAATTTGGCCGATCCTCTGACTAAGCCTCTACGCAAAAAGCTTGTGAGCAATACATCGAGGGAAATGGGATTATACCCAGATCAAAGTTGAAGTGATGGTAACCCAACCTTCATGAATGGAGATCCCGGGAAGAAGGTTCATATGGGAAAACAATTCACTGGACAACTTGGAGTATACTATCATAATTATTTATATTGTGAAATCCCTTTCTATGGTGTGAGATAGTATTCTGTAGTATTTAGGTTGAACTAATATGTGAAGTTCTTAATGGATGTCATAGCCTAATTTCGATGGTATACAAAACTGCAGTGTATACTTGATGACAATCTACCTATATGAGTGTGAAGGTGGTGGCCACTTCCTATGAGTCTTGGGTAAGATCTCTAGAGCATTCATGAATATCCAGTAGACGCATGGCTGAAACGTGTCAACCCGCTTGAACAACCGAAATCTGAGAGATGGAATGTGAGTTATAAGTCAATGATCCAATAAAAGAAGGATTGGTTCATAGAAACTTAGTTTCACCAACCTTATGGATTACACTTATTTTCTTTATGCCTGGTTCATAGTCACATAGACACCATGGCTTATGCATTACATTCTTAAAGTTCCTTCTAAAGTTTGTCATCTTTTGAATATTAAAATAGTGGGGGATTGTTGGAAATTATAGTATAATATATTTCAATATCCAAAAGTGATCATCGCACACAGGGGGTGCAAATCCCGTCCATTGGATGCATACGTGATAAGCAAGATTTTTATCCTTTTTATTTTTTTTTATTTCGTCATTTGACTAATTGACCCCTGATGAGTCATTTGACTAATTGACCGTTGGACTTCTTTGACTACCTTTGGAATCCAACGGGAATTATATTCATTCGTTGTTTGTGCTTCTTTATAAATATTCGAAGCAATGCCGGTGATTATTCATTCAATTTCAAATTCATTTGATTTTATCATTATCCAGAGATCCATTCTTTCGTCCTTATCAAGTCCAGATATTCATTCCTTTGCTCCGTTCTTATTTAGAAAGAAAGAACTCATTCGGTTGTTCATCCTTTTCTGATATTGGTGTGTGCATGCATGTTAGAAGACTTGCTACTGTTGTATCCTGAAGGATAGTCGTGCTCTGATCTTCTGCACTAAGATACTATTTCGAGAAGCATGAATTTACTTTTAAGAACAGTATTATATACATCATAACAACTTTTTAAATAGATAAATTTTTTTTGAATACTATGTTTACTTTTTACTTATCCAACACTTGAAATATCTAGCAAAGCAAGGACGGTCCCTTGCCGTGGAGCGCTGCTTCACCTGCCTTCTAGCCTTGTAAAGGACGAGCGTCACATACAAATGATTGCTGAGCAATGACCGAGGAGACAGGGACCTGAAGGTCACCGACCGAACCTCATGCAAGAGCCCTCCCAAAAGGTCTTCAGTTATCATGCCGTACGGCCAAGCTGACCAAAGGAAAGTCATGTTACCTTGGGTAAGAATCCTTTTTTTTATTATTATTATTTTTATTTTTTTTAAGCTGGAAGGCAACAAATAGGCTATGCCACTGGTACGGCCCGCATAAAGGCAGCCCGCTAGCTTTCATGCTACCACATAACTCATCGTAGGAGCAAAGGAAAAGTAATTGTACATCGCATTTGGCACAGCAAATTTTATATAAATTATATTTTTTTATTAATTTATATAAATTATATATTATTAATATTATTGAAAGAATAGTAAGAATTATGATTATAATTTGTAAGCAATACGCTATCTCTAATGGAACGGTTTATTTTTAAAAAAATTATTACAATATTTTAATTATAAAATTATAATATTTTTATTATAAAATAATGATATCCTAATTATAAAATGCTAAGATAAAGCTTTACGACATCTCATAAAGAATTTTGATATCGAACAAAAAAAGTTATAATATTCCAATTGTAAAGTTACGACACCATGATTATAAAATTATGATACTTATTTATAAAGTTAAAAAAAATTACGAAACCTCTGTTGTAAAATTACGATACCATAGTTATAAAATTACGATACATATTCAAAAAATATTAAGGCAATGCTTTACAATATCCCAACTGAAAAAAAAAATACGATACCTATTCAAAAATATTAAGGCAAAGTTTTACAACATTCCGATCGAAAAAAAATACGATACTTTAGTTATAAATTACGACATCGTAATTATAAAATTATGACATTCCTAAAAAATCTCTAATATAGGCTAAAAAAAATATTACAATACTTCAGTTATAAAATTACGATATACTAATTAAAAATATACGATATTCATACAGGCGATATATTTTTACTATAATATTATTTATTACGATAAAATTATTGATGCTGTAATAAGTTATTAAGATAACACTTATTATAAAGATTTTAGAATATATTATAATAGATTTTTTATTATCGTAATAATTTATTATGTTAAATTTTATATTTATTATAATGAATTAATTTGTTATAATAAATTATTTTTCTTATAGTGAGTATCGGTCCCTCTTCGTCTTTTGTTTTCAATTTTTTAGTCAAGAAAAGATTTCAACAATATTTTTTTACGAGACGAATCAACAGTTTTTAACATTTTTATCTGACGTACGGCGATCAGGGATCACATCTGGAACTTGTTCGATTAGTGATCGAAGGACTTAATGCTCTGGCCAGTGCGGAGGCTAATTAATCACCACCCACGCCCCCCCACCACCCACCCCCCCCTCCCCGGTCGGTCTTGTGATTGGAGTAGGTCAAGTGTTGAGAGGGGTGCCTGCCAAGGAGCTGATGCCAGCAATTGGAGGGGACAGGCTGATGGAGACTGGGAGCTGGCCCTTGCCCCCCCCAAATGCATGGCAACTTTTGGCATGTGTCT
>UESW01004395.1:781634-867518 GCA_900491605.1 Calamus simplicifolius | reverse complement strand
TTAAATTTAAGGTTGAGTCTCTAGAGTACCATAAACCTACATTTTTAGTTCCACTTAAATATCTTAAAATTCTTTTTACAGCAATTAAGTGAGATTCTTTAGGTTCAGATTGAAATCTAGCACATAGACATACTGCAAACATAATATCTGGTCTACTAGCAGTTAAGTAAAGAAGAGATCCAATCATACCTCTGTAATATTTTTGATCTACTTTCTTACCATCTTCATCTTTGTCCAATTTGCACGAAGGACTCATAGGTGTCCCAAGTGGTTTGATTGACTCCATTCCAAATTTCTTGAGCAGTTCTTTGTGTATTTGGCTTGATTGATGAAGATTCCATCTTTGCTTTGTTTGATTTGGAAGTCCTAGGAAGAAGTTGAGTTCTCCCATCATACTCATTTCAAACTCACCCTGCATTAACTTTGCAAATTCTTGACATAGAAATTGTTAGTAGCACCGAAAATAATATCATCAACATATATTTGTACTACTAATAAATCTTTACTTTTCTTTTCAAAAATAGTGTTTTATCGACATTTCCTCTTACAAAATCATTTTCAATCAGAATTTACTTAATCTTCATACCAAGCCTAGGTGCTTGTTTCAAACCGTATAGTGCTTTGTGTAATTTAAAAACGTGATTTGAAAATTCATGATCTTCAAAACCTGGTGGTTGTTCAACAAAACTTCTTCATTTATAAATCCATTTAAGAATGCGCTTTTAACATCCATTTGAAATAAATTAATATGCATATGACATGCAAATGCAAGTAACAATCTAATTGCTTCTAAGTCTAGCTACAGGTGCAAAAGTTTCATCAAAATCAATTCCTTCTTCTTGATTATATCCTTTTGCAACTAATCTAGCTTTGTTTCTAATTACTATGCCATTTTCATCTAATTTATTTCTAAATACCCATTTTGATCCTATTACAGAATGATCTTTAGGTCTATCAACTAATGTCCAAACATTATTTCTAGTGAATTGATTTAATTCTTCTTGCATGGCTAACATCCAGTTATTATCTTTTTCAGCTTCTTCAATAGTTTTTGGTTCAATTTGAGATACAAATGCAAGATGATTATTGATATTTCTCATTGATGATCTAGTTCTTACTCCTTGAGATGGATCACCTATAATTAATTCTCTTGGATGACCATAGCATATCTCCAATCTCTAGGTAGATCTATATCATTACGATTTCATACAACATCATCACTAGGAGAATCATTATCTTTAGCTTCTTGTTCATGATCTGAAGATACTTCAATATTTAATTTTTCAATGTCTCTTTCTAATTATGTTTGTATCTTCCTCATCATCAATCTTTTAGAACTTGATGCTAAAGATTCATCAAAATTACATGAATAGATTCTTCTACTATTAAGTTTCTCTTGTTAAATACTCTATAAGCTTTACTGATGTTGAATATCCTAAAAATATGCCTTCATCAGATTTTGCATCAAATTTTCCTAGGTTATCTTTGCCATTATTATGAATGAAACACTTACAACCAAATGCATGAAATTTTATGTTTGGTTTTCTTTATTCCATAATTCATAAGGTGTTTTCTTTAATGATTGGCCTAATTAAAGCTCTATTAAGGATGTAGCATGCCTGTGTTATAGCTTCTGCCCAAAAGTATTTTGGTAAGTTGCTTTCGCATAGCATGGTACGGGCCATGTCTTCTAGGGTTCTATTTTTTCTTTCAACTACACCATTTTGTTGCGGTGTCTAGGGGCTGAAAAATTATGATGGATGCCATTTTCTATGCAAAAATTTTCAAATAATGATTTTCAAATTCTGTGCCATGATCACTTCTTAGAGATACTATGGTGTGTTTTTCTCATTTGTGACTTTCTTGAAGAATTTTAGAAATATCGAGAAAAGTCTCATCTTTGTGAGCTAAAAAACATTACCCAAGTGTATCTAGAATAATCATCTACAATCACAAGACCATATTTCTTTCCTCCTAGACTTGTGGTTCTAGTAGGTCCAAAAAGATCCATGTGAAGTAGTTCAAGTGCCTAGAAGTGGAAACAACATTTTTAGATTTGAAAGAACTTCTAGTTTGTTTTCCAAATTGACATGCATCACATATTTTTATTATTTTCAAAATCTAATTTAGGAAGTCCTTTACTAAATCCATTTTAATTAATTTTGAAATAAGGTGTGTGCTTGCATGACCTAATCTACGATGCCACAACCAACCAATCTCATTTATATTAGCATTATTAGCAACTAGGCAATGATTACTGTAGACAAATTGTCTAAATCAATCAGGTATACATTGCCATTTCTATTTCCATAAAACAATGCTATTATCAATGGGATTAGAAACTGTGCATATAGAAGATTAAATGATACTTTAAACCTTTATCACATAATTGACTAATGCTAATTAAATTATGCTTCAAACCATCAACATATAAGACATTTCAATATATGTGGATGGAGTTATTGAATGTTACCAACCCCAAATTTGACCTTTGCCATTGTCGCCAAACGTAACAACCACCTTTCTTTTCTTCCAGGGTGATGAATTCATCTTGTCACCCGTCATATGTCTTGAGCAGCCACTATCAAGGTACCACTTTTCTTTGATCTTTTGGCTACAAGACACTCCTGCAAATAATTAAACTTATATTTAGGTACCCAAGCTTTCTTGGGTCCTTCATGGTTAGTAGCAATAAAGATTGTTCCTTTTGGAACCCAAATTTTCTTTCCTTTAGAGTTTAATTTTCATTATTACTTATTATTTTGCATTCAAAAGATTTATGTCCTTTTGATTACATTTAAAACAAGTAATATTACTTTGGTTGGCTTTTACAAAAATATTTTTTAATGATTTTGTTTTCTAATGTGTTATACCCTAAACCAGCTTTGTCAAAAATGCTTTTTGACTATCTAAAATCATATTAAGTTTAGTTGAACTTAAGTGAATTTCTCAACAATGTCTTTATATTTTTAACATCTTTCTTTAGTTTATCATTTTCATTAGAATTGATTCTTTTTCTTTAATTAGATTTTCATTTTCAGATTTAATCAAATCAATCTTAGCATTCTTTTCATTAAAAAGTTTTCCTTTTTTCTTTTAAATCTTTAACTACAAGATTTAATTCATTTTTCTCTTTAAAAATTTAATTTTCAGTTTTCAAAATTTGTGTTTCTTCTTCAAAGCCTTGAAATCAATCATCAATTCATTGAAGCTTCAAACATTTCATCAAAAGTAAATTCATCATCGGGGGTTTCAGAACTTACCTCTTCTTCGTTGCCATGAAGCAAAATTTGCAACTTCTTTTTGTTCTTCTTCTTCGAAGAAGATTCTTCACTGTCAGTCCAAGTTGCCATGTAGGCCTTTTTTTTTCTTATAGGCCTTCTTAAGTAAAGGACAGTCATATCTAAAATGCCCTGGCTTTTTACATTCATAGCATACTAAGGGCTCTTTCTCTTTATCCTTGTCCTTTTTCTTATTTTTCTTTTTCTCCTTCCATTTTTGATCCAAATCTCTTCTTGTGGAAGGGCCTCCTTCTTTCATAAACTTCTTGAATTTCTTGCAAGGAGAGCTGTCTCATCATCATCATCTTCTTCATTACCGCTGCTGCTCTCTTCAACTTTTGCAGCCTTGAGGGCGATTGTCTTCTTCTTTCTTGACTCATCCTCATTGACATGTTGTTTAACTTGAAGCTCATGGTCATTAGGATCCTAGAAGCTCTTCTAAGGGTAGGATGTTGAGGTCTTTGCTTCTTGGATTGCTGTCACCTTGGCTTCCCAAGTCTTGGAAGTGACCTAAGAATTTTGCGAACAAGCTCAGAGTTAGTATATACTTTTCCAAGACTTTTCAAACCATTCACAATATCAGTGAATCTAGTGAACATGCATGTGATGGTTTCAGTTTGTTCCATGGTAAATAATTCATATTTATGAACCAAAATATTTATTTTGATTCTTTTACTTGGTTTGTTCCTTCATGTGTAACCTCTAACCTATCCCAAATTTCTTTTGCGGAATTACAGTTGAGATTCGGTTGAATTCATTAGAATCTAAGGAACAATACAAAATGTTAATGGCTTTAGCATTTAATTGTGCCATTCTTCTATCATTATCATTCCAATCCCTTTCGGGCTTAGGAACAATAGTGCCATCAATTACGTGTGTGGGTGTACTAGGTCCATTATTATTACACCCCACAATTCATAATCAGAAGCTTGAATGAATATTCTCATTCTAGCTTTCCAATAAGAATAGTTGGTTCCATTGAATAAAGGAGGTCTATTCGTAGAATGACCTTCAGCAAAACATGAACCACTTTGTGTTGCCATAAGGATCTTTAGCTCTTGATCGTGAGATCAAATTCTAAATGAGCACTTGCTCTGATACCAATTGTTGGCCCAGATGGCAACCCAAGAGGGGGGGGTGAATTGGGTTCTTTAAAAAATTAGCCTTTTTAAAATAGTTTGCTTGAGATTAATGAAGGCAAATGCAAGGTAACTATAAAGTACAGTGAATAAATAGAGATAGAGAAAGAGACAATGGAACACGGCAAACACAAAAGATTTTATAGTGGTTCGGTGTATCCAACACCTACATCCACTCCCAAGATTCACTTGGGTCCACACTATAATCACCCTAGATTACAGCAGAGTTGTTTTACAAGCTCACAACTCGAACTTGTTATTTTCCCGGGCGCACAACAAACCCAGCTGGTTTTCAAGGGCTCATCAGCACAAAAACCCTAACCCAAGCTTAACCAAGCTTGACCCGAGGTAAAACTACCTCCTCTAGTTCAATCCCCAGATTGAACTAGGCACAAACAAAATAAGTATTGTTTTTGAAATACAAAGCTCCTCAATGAGCAAATATACAAATTAAAATAACAAGGTTTAGAAAAGCCTGATTTGTAGATAGGTTGGCTTTGAGCTTTTCTTCTTTTCTTCTTTTCTTCTTCTCCTTGCTGGATTGAATCAAGCCTCAGCTTCGATTCTTCACAGTTGAAGCAGTTGAGAAGAGTTGAAAAGCAAGAAATGAATCTCCTTTCTCCAAGTTGGGAAATCCGCCAAGACTTTGATTTGAGCGCTTTGGATTCCTCTTGAACTTTTTGGAGTGGAGTGGATTTGAGCTAGAAGGTTTCCTCTTAAGATTCAAGCTCTCGGATTTTTGAAATGGGATTTGTCTATCTCAGATTTTCTCTCTTTTTCTTTCTATTTTCCGTTTTTTTTTCGTTCATCTTTTTTTTTTTTTTTGAACAATAGTCTTCCCTTTTTATAGATTTCTTTCACACCATTTTTGGAAGAAAACTATCCGTTGGAGTGTACCTTGTATCAAAAATATCCGTTAGAAATAAGGTAAAATAGAAATATTACCGTTAGAGCTGATCTGGCAACTTGATTTTTCGTTCCAGGTGGGTTGGAGTCGACTCTAACTTTTCTGGAGTCGGCTCTAACTCGAGGTATTTCAAAACAATATTTCTGGAGTCGTCTCTGACTTTTCTGGGGTCGACAAGAAACTTTTCCGGAGTCGACTCTAACTTACCCAGAGTCGACTCTAGGTCGGGGCCAGAAAAATCGACTTTCTGCTTCTTCTGTGAGAGTCGACTCTAACAGTCTCGGAGTTGACTCTAACTTCCGTGCTAGTTCTGGAGTCGGCTCTGTGATTCTCGGAGTCGACTCTAATGTCTGCAATTCTTACCTAGACATTAGATTCGATCCAGAACACTATGTAACTCCTGATTTTGATCATTTAATAGTCTTATAATCTAAAACACTAAATCAAAATCATCAGAGCCTTCAAAAGTTATACTCAAATAGTTTTGTTAATCATCAAAATCATCAATTGGGTCAACAGGTAGAGTCATCACAATGGGTAGAAAAGTAGATTTTGATCTATTTGAATCTGAAGGCTTTTCAATCGGGAGACAATTGAAGGAATGGGCTGGGATATGCTGTGTTCTCTTGATGTTCCTACCTATCCAGCCCTAGTAAAAGAATTTTATCTTAATTTGGCTAGAGGGGATGGAGGTTTAGTAAGCAATGTTAAAGGGAAAAGGATTCATCTCACTTTTCAAAAGCTCGGAAATCTTCTCAGCATCCCGATCACCGGTTTAGCCGCTGACATGCATAGTGATAGGTCAGCAGCCCTTTCAAGGATGTTAGGAAGGGATGTGACTGAGTTTGAAGAAATTAGAGCCAATCAACTACCCCTAGAATTAAGATTATTACACAATATATGCAGTAGGATCTTGTTTCCAAAGACTGGTCGGTTTGAGTATGTCTCAGAGCGAGACATTATGATTATGGACAGTGTTCTAACTGGGCAGCCGATCAATCTGGCAGCAATGATGATCTTTTATATGGCAGAAGCTGGTGGGAAAAAGAGATCATCCCTACCGTATGGAATGGTACTAACTATGGTATTCAAGAGCCAAGGGGTTCCAAATCAAGACAATGAACTTTCCAAGAACCTAAGGCACACAGATTACTATAGCTTAGCTACATTGCATCGGATGGGTTTTGTCAAGGTGAATGGTCAATGGGATAGGAAAGGACATCTAGATGAAAGAGCCCCTATGCCGAGAGTTTCTGAGCCTTGCGAGGCTGGACCATCATTTAGGGCTCCTTCTCCACAGCCTACTCCTGTTCCTGCTCCTGCACCTGCACAAGTTTATGATCAACCATCCACTTCTTCGACTGGATTCTCAGACCTTCAAATGGAGCAATTAAAAAGTCTGTTTGCAGCTCAGAAGGATGAGTTTGACAGTAAATTTATGAATTTAAAAGAATCACTTTACTCCCTTGATGATCGGATTGCAAAGATTGAATCAACTCTCAACACCTCCGCAGAATCTTTAAATGGTGATTTGAAGAACATCTTTGAAGAGCTTAAAGAAATTTGTGGAGATGGTGAAACTTATTCAAAGTGCAACGCCGAACTTCAAGACAAAATCACAACAGCTTGCACATTTGTAGATGAAAGACTAAAAGATTATGTTAGACTTCAATGTGATGGAATGAAAAATATAGTAGACCATTTAACAAGGATAATTAGAAAGAACTTTTGATGTTGTTTATGTTCAATCTTGTTAAAATGTTGTTTACATTTTGATGTAATGAAGTAAATATAATGAAATGTAAAAGAGGAGAGAATTATGTAATACTTGAAATATGTTGATGTAGTGAAGCTTATATTAATGAATGAAAAGTTTTTATTCTATTTGACTTTTGATTATCTTTTTGATGCAATTATCCTTTGATACAGTAAAATATTCTTTACCTTTTTGTTGATTACAAAAAAGGGGAGAAATTAGAATTGTATATGCATTAAGAGGGAGAAAATTAAAATTATATGGAAAGAATTATAGTTGAGAATGTTAATTGATTGATATGATGTTGAGTTATTGATATGAATTGATATTTGAATTGAATTGTCTATGCACAAAGAAATCTTAAGTATCACAGAGGAAGAATAATTTAAATTTGAACTTCATAAGAGAAGCTACCTTATTCAGGGGGAGCTTACTCGTAAAGATCACTTCCTTGATATTCTCTTTAAGAATTCTATGCATATACTCAATGTTTTTATAATCATCAAAAGGGGAGATTGTTGATCCACTCATTAATTTTGATGATTAATAAAGGAATTGAGTATATTCACTTGATTACTAATGGATTTCATAAGTGTTTCAGGACTTAAATTTATTTGATCAATTTAAAGGAATTAAGAAATGATTTTTGAAACATATACAAATCAGAGATTTTAAAGTTTCAGAGCTTGGAGTCGACACCTAGAATGTCTGGAGCCGACCCCATGGCCAATTCAATTTTAATCTGATTTTTGATATAACCGGGAGCCGACACCTAGAGTTTCGGAGCGACACCTAGAGTTTCGGAGTCGACACTTCACTATGTCAGGAGCCGACTCCGATGCTGGAACAGAGCGATGATTTTTCTGAGCATCCTGGAGCCGACACCTTCAGTTTTCGGGAGCCGACACCTGACGACGGCGAGCCGACACTTGCTTTTGCGGAGTCGACTCCACGACGAACTCAGAATTTACTATTTATGGAAAAACGATTCGGAGCCGACACCTGAAAAGCTGGAGCCGACTCCAACCCACCTGGACGAAAAATCAAAAATGCCAGATCAGCTCTAACGGTAATATTTTTGATTTCTGACATCTAACGGCTATTTTTTATGAATGGAAAATCCTTCAGGTACACTCCAACGGCTAGATTTCCACCCAAAATGAATCAAAGGAAATTCTATAAAAAGGGGGAAAAATAATCGTTTGAAAAATATAGAAAGAGAGAGATAGAAACAGATAGACAAATTCAAAACTCAAAATCCCAGAAGTCTTGAGCCGTATATTCAAGAGAGGAGCTTTCAATTTCTAAACCTTCAACTCCACAAAGCTCAAAGAAGAATCCAAGCCGTTCAAATAGAAGAAAATCAGAGGATTCTCATCTAGAAGAAAGAGACCATCTTTTCAATCTTCTCAACTGCATCCACTGTGAAGAATCGGAGCCGAGGCTTGATTCAACCCAGCAAGGAGAAGAGGAAAAAAGAAGAAAAGAAAAGCTCAAAGCCAAACAACTTCAAATCAGGCTTTTCTAAACCTATTAACTTTTCTTTGAATATCTGCTCATTAAGGAGCTGTGAAAATTTGTAAAACTTTTATATACTTGCTTGTGCCTAATTCAATCAAGGAGATTGAACTAGTGGAGGTTGTTAACCTCGGGTCAAGCTAGTTTTGCTTGAGTCTTGAGTTTTGTACTGGTGAGCCCGAAAAACCGGCTGGGTTCGTTGTGATCCCGGGTAAAACAACAAGTTTGAGTTGTGAACTTGTAAAACAACTCGACTGTAATCGAGGAGATTATAGTGTGGACCCAAGTAGGATCTTGGAGTGGATGTAGGTGTTGGATACACCGAACCACTATAAAATCTTTGTGTTTGCCGTGCTTCCATTGACTCTATCTCTATCTCTATTTTATTCACTGTACTTTGTATTTACATTGCATTTGCTTTCATTCTTCTTAAGCAAACAATTTTTCAAAAAGGCTAAATTTTTTAAAGAACCCAATTCACCCCCCCCTCTTGGGTTGTCATCTGGGCCAACAGCTTCTCTCTCTTTCTCTTTTGAGCTTTCTCAAGCTCACGGTTGTTGCCCAGAGCACTAACTTGAGCGTCGGAGGGTCCCCGCCGGAATACCCGGCCGTGGGACTTCTTGCAGGCTTTGAAGACAAAGGGCCCTGATATTTCTATGGAGGAACGGCCAACGCTCAAGGATGCCAGGTCAAAGTGATCGGGCATCAACAGATCCAATCTATCATCCTGAACAAAAAATTAAAGTGATGAGTATTGCAATCACATAGCCCCAATTCACTCTATTATATACACATTTCATATCCAATTTTATAGCCATAAGAAGTTTCTTCTTTGGTACTTGATGCAAGGAGTGAATGGCTTCATGAGTTAGTAATATTTATTTGATATACTTCTATAGATGCCACTTATTCCTCAGATAATAGCTTGTGTATAATGTTTCAAATTCTGTTAGTGAGAATTTTGGCTACTATCTTTAAACCATGTTATGTAAGCTAATTACACTACCAAAAATGCGCAGTTTTTTGGCGGTTATTTTTTTGATGATTTTTAAAAACGGTCAAAAATTAACTTTTGCCGTTCATATTTTTTGCAGTTTTAAAATTATCGATAAATATAAAATAATTATTGGTAATTTTTTGCAATTATCCGCACTTTTGTTCTGCGCATCTTTTCATTTTGGACGTTTTATTTTTTATTTTTTACTTCAACTCTAATCAAATTGCCTCCATTTTCGATTTCATATCGCCTCTAGCCTCTGCCTTTGCTTTCTTCTCCCATATTCAAACCTTTGTCCATCCTTGCAAATCTAAATCAATTCCTTTGCCATTTATGCAAATCTATAGTAGGAAGAACCCTTATTATAAAAAGCCTCTGTGCACCTTGTTGGCTTTAGTTGGAAAACCTAAACCCATCCTTGAGAATTTGACTTAGGTATGTATCTTCTTCTATAGTTTTTTTTTTTTCCATGAGAACTTGATGAGTAGAATTGTAACCGCTGCTGTAGTGCTAGGTAGATTTGTAATTTTTCTGCTTGTGTGTGTATCTATGTTGATTTTTTTTATTTACTGTCTTGATAAGATTCTGGTATAAAAAGCAAAAAATAATTATTTTTTAAATTTTTTCTTCATTTAGGGCTTTTTAAAAGTTATGGTCCTATGATTCAGAAAAATGGTTCGGGTTGCATGATTTGGGGGGGGGGGGGGGGGGGGGGGTAGAGGACGAAAAATGACTCAGAAATATATTATATTTAGATGTGACCTAGAAAGAATATATCTTCTTCTACGCCTTTTCTTTGGAGGCTTATTTTCTATTAAAATCTAAACAGATGTGACCCAGAAACATACTATATTTAGCCTCATTCGCCCTGCCTGTGGACTTTTTGGATGAAACAAAAAATCAAGCTATCAAACCTTTAGCTTCCAACCATGCGTAAGAATAATTAGAAGCCTCCATTGGTGTCTGCATCGCCAACAATGATTGTTGTGATCCTGTCTTGAGTTGTTGCCATCATCACCATTATAAATTTATTATTGTTGCTAGTATTATCATTAAAATTTGGTCTAACAATTAACAATATGCAGCATCTACATATATCCTCTGGATATTTTGATATGATTTTGATGATGAAGAAAAAATATTTTCACTTGCAGAAAAAAAATCAGATAATTATAAATTCACTATCCTTGTTAGTATTATTATTAGAATTTAGGCTAAGAATTGATTATTGTATCCGTTAAATATTTTGCGTTTGAGGGATAGAAAGAAAATTATTTCATCCAAATCTTTAAAAAAAACTATAAAATAAATAGATTCTGTTGCGCCGGGATCCGTCCTCCGACTCAGACGCGGTCGATCTCCAAAGGGGGGCGAACCTGCACAAAAGTCCTCACGCGAGAGACATTGGGGGTGGCCCTCCGCAGAAGACCCTCCGACGCTCAAGTCAGTGGATAAGAAATCGACGATCAACCAGACAACGGGGAGGTGGATCTCTCCGGGAGGCCTCTCCGGAGGCGGCCAATCGGAAGCTCTAAAAGGCAAGAGCACCGACGAGCTGCCGGCGTAGGAGCAGGAGAGTGAGAGTGGGGGGCGGTGTGAGCGCGCGTATGAGTATGCGTCAAAGAGCGCGTACCTGAGGGAATCTGCGAGCGTGGTAGTTATAGGCTATCACCTGTGTCTTGAGCGCCTTCTGGAAGGTTCAGAGGTTGTTAGGATACGAAGGTGGACAGAATCAGGCCGTTGTGGGGCGTTGGAATCCATATCCTGTCTGTTAGGGGATCGATGGCCAGGAGAGCTTCTTGATGACTGAGATCTGGCTGAGTAGACCTGGGGTAGTTATGATAGGTTCTAAGCCACGTTTCGACATGATTCCTTGTCTAGGATGTCGTTATTGTTGACCCAATTGATGATTTTGATGATTAACAAAACTATTTGAGTATAACTATTGGAGGCTCTAATGATTTTGATTAAGTGTTTCAGATTATAAGTCTATTGAATGATCAAAATCAGGAGTTACATCGTGTTCTGGATCGAATCTAATGTCTAGGTAAGATTGCAGACATTAGAGTCGACTCCGAGAATCACAGAGCCGACTCCGGAACTGGCACGGAAGTTAGAGTCAACTCCGAGACTGTTAGAGTCGACTCTAACAGAAGAAGCAGAACGTCGATTTTTCTGGCCCCGACCTAGAGTCGACTCCGGTAAGTTAGAGTCGACTCCAGAAAAGTTTCTTGTCGACCCCAAAAAAGTCAGAGACAACTCCGGAAATATCGTTTTAAAATGCTTCGAGCTAGAGCCGACTCCAGAAAAGTTAGAGTCGACTCCAACCCACCTGGAACGAAAAATCAAATTGCCAGATCAGCTCTAACGGTAATATTTCTATTTTACCTTATTTCTAACGGATATATTTTGCTACAAGGTACACTCAAACGGATAGTTTTCTTCAAAAATGGGTTGAAAGAAATCTATAAAAAGGGAAGACTATTGTTCAAAAACAAGAACGGAAAAAGAGAACGAAAAAGTGAGAAAATCGGAAATAAACAAATCCCATTTCAAAAATCCGAAAAAGAGAGAGCCTGAATCTCAAGAGGAAAACCTTCTAGCTCAAATCACTCCACTCCAAAAAGCTCAAGAGGAATCCAAGGCATTCAAATCAAGTTTTTGTGGATTTCCCAACTTGGAGAAAGAAGTTCAGCTTCTTGCTTTTCAACCCTTCTCAACTGCTTCAACTGTGAAGAATCGGAGCTGAGGCTTGATTCAACCTAGCAAGAGAAGAAGAAAAGAAGAAAAGAAGAAAAGAAGAAAAGCTCAAAAGCCAACCATCTACAAATCAGGCTTTTCTAAATTTGTTATATTATTTGATATCTGCTCATTAAGGAGCTTTGTATTTGAAAAACATATTTCATTTGTTTGTATCTAGTTCAATCTGAGGGATTGAACTAGTGGAGGTAGTCTTACCTCGGTTCAAGCTTGGCTAAGCTTGTGTTAGGGTTTTTGTGCTGGTGAGCCCTTGAAAACCAGCTGGGTTCATTGTGCGCCCAGAAAAATAACAAGTTTGAGTTGTGAGCTTGTAAAACAACTCTACTGTAATCAGGTTGATTATAGTGTGGACCCAAGTGAATCTTGGGAGTGGACGTAGGTGTTAGATACACCGAACCACTATAAACTCTGTGTTTGCCGTGCTTACATTGACTCTATCTCTATCACCGTCTTATTTCTGCACTTTATATTTACTTTGCTATTGCCTTCATTCATCTTAAACAAACTAGTTTAAAAGGCTAATTTTTTAAAGAACCCAATTCACCCCCCCCCCCTCTTGGGTTGTCATCTGGGCCAACAATTGGTATCAGAGCTAGTGCTCATTAGATTTTGATCACACGATCAAGAGCTAAAGTTCCAAATGGCAACACAAGTTGGATCATTTGCTGAAGGTCATTCTACGAATAGACCTCCACTTTTTAATGGCTCAAATTATTCTTATTGGAAAGCTAGAATGAGGATATTCATTCAAGCTTCTGATTATGAGCTTTGGGGTGTTATAATTAATGGACCCAGTACACCCACACATGTTATTGATGGCACTATTGTTCCTAAGCCCGAAAGGGACTGGAATGATAATGATAGAAGATGGCACAGCTTAACGCTAAAGCCATGAATGTACTATATTGCTCATTAGACGCTAATGAATTTAATAGAATCTCTACTTGTAATTCCACAAAGGAGATTTGGGATAGATTAGAGGTTACCCATGAGGGTACCAACCAAGTGAAAGAATCCAAAATTAATATTCTTGTTCACAAATATGAATTGTTTAGCATGGAACAATCTGAAACCATTGCATGCATGTACACTAGATTTACTGATATTGTAAATGGTTTGAAAAGTCTTGGTAAGACATATACTAACTCTGAACTTGTTCGAAAAATTCTTAGGTCATTACCAAGACATGGGAAGCAAAAATGACTGCAATCCAAGAAGCTAAGGACCTCAACACCTTACCCTTAGAGGAGCTTCTAGGATCCCTAATGACCCATGAGCTGACATGAGCAGCATGTTGAGGAGGAACAAAGAAAAGAAAATGATTGCCCTCAAAGCTGCAAAAGAAGAAGAGAGCAGCAGCGATGATGATGATGATGATGATGATGAGACTGCTCTTAGCCAAGAAATTGAAGAGATTTATGAGGAGAAAGAAACCCTTCCACAAGAAAAAATTTGGAGCTAAGTGGGAAGGAGAAAAGGATAAAAAAAGGACAAGGACAAGGAAAAGAGAAAGACCCCTTGACTTGCTATGAATGTAATAAACCGGGGCACTTTAGATATGAATGTCCAAAATTGAAGAAAGCCTACAAAAAGAAAAAGAAGGCTTATATGGCGACATGGAGTGACAGCGAGGAATCTTCTTCCGAAGAAGAAGAACAAAAGGAAGTCGCAAACGTATGTTTCATGGCGGACGACAACGATGAGGTAAGTTCCGAAACCCTTGCGATGAATTTGCCTTTGATGAATTTTTGATGCTTTTAATGAACTTGTTAGTGATTTCAAAATTTTGAAAAAGAAATACAAGTTTTTGAAAAATGAAAATTTAACTTTCATTCAAGAAAAGGAAAATCTTAACAATGAAATTAAGAAACTTAAATCTGAAAATGAAATTTTAATGAAGAAAAGAATCAATCTCAAATGAAAATGATAAACTAAAGAAGGAAGTTGATAAACATAAAAACATAGTTGATAATTTACATTAAGTTCAAAAACTTAGACATGTTATTAAATAGTCAAAAAGCAGTTTTGACAAAGCTGGTTTAGGATATAACACTTTAAGAAAACAAAATCACTTAAAAATATTTTTGAAAGTGCTGGCCAAAGTAATTTACATGTTTTAAATGTAACAAGAAGGACATAAATCTTTGAATGCAAAATTTAAAAACCTAGATAAAACCTAAATATTAAAGGAAAGAAAATGGGTTCCGAAAGGAACAATTTTGTTGCTACTAACCATGAAGGACCCAAGAAAGCTTGGGTACCTAAACATAAAGTTTAATTATTTTTGCAGGAGTGTCTTGCGGCCAAAAGATCAAAAAGAAAGTGGTATCTTGATAGCGGCTGCTCAAGGCATATGACGGGTGACAAAGATCAATTCATCACCCTTGAAGAAAAAGAGGAGGAGTTGTACATTTGGCGACAATGGCAAAGGCCAAATCTTGGGGTTTGGTAACATTCAAATAACTCCCTCCACATATATTGAATGTACTTTATGTTGATGGTTTAAACATAATTTAATTAGCATAGTCAATTATGTGACAAAGGTTTTAAAGTATCATTTGAATCTTCTTTATGCACAGTTTCTAATCCCATTGATAATAGCATTGTTTTTATTGGAAATAGAAATGGCAATGTATACTGATTGATTTAGACAATTTGTCTACTAAGTAATCATTGCTTAGTTGCTAATAATGCTAATATAAATGAGATTGGTTGGTTGTGGCATCGAAGATTAGGTCATGCAAGCACACACCTTATTTCAAAACTAATTAGAATGGATTTAGTAAAAGGACTTCCAAATTAGATTTTGAAAATAAAAATTGTGATGCATGTCAATTTGGAAAACAAACTAGAATTCTTTCAAAATCTAAAAATATTGTTTCCACTTCTAGGCCACTTAGAGCTACTTCACATGGATCTTTTTGGACCTACTAGAACCACAAGTCTAGGAGGAAAGAAATATGGTCTTGTGATTGTAGATGATTACTCTAGATACACTTGGGTAATGTTTTTAGCACAAAGATGAGACTTTCTCGATATTTTGAAATTCTTCAAGAAAGTCACAAATGAGAAAAAACACCATAGTGTCTCTAAGAAGTGATCATGGAACGAATTTGAAAATCATTTATTTGAAAATTTTTGCAATGAAAATGGCATCCATCATAATTTTTCTGCACCTAGAACACCACAACAAAATGGTGTAGTTGAAAGGAAAAATAGAACCTAGAAGACATGGCCCGTACCATGCTATGTGAAAGCAACTTACCAAAATACTTTTGGGCGGAAGCTATTAACACAGCATGTTACATCCTTAAATAGAGCTTTAATAAGCCAATCATTAAAGAAAACACCTTATGAATTATGGAATAATAGAAAACCCAACATTAAATATTTTCATGCATTTGGTTGTAAATGTTTCATTCATAATAATGGTAAAAATAACTTAGGAAAATTTGATGCAAAATCTGATGAAGGAATATTCTTAGGATATTCAACAACTAGTAAAGCATATAGAGTATTTAACAAGGAAACTTAATTGTTGAAGAATCTATTCATGTAATTTTGATGAATCTTTAGCATCAAGTTCCAAAAGATTGATGATGAGGAAGATACAAACATTCTAGAAAACAGATCTTGAAAAATTAATATAGATGTATCTTCAGATCATGAACAAGAAGCTAAAGATAATGATTCACCTAGTGTTGATGATTAATAAATCATAATGATATAGATCTACCTAGAGATTGGAGATATGCCTATAGTCATCCCAAGGAATTGATTATAGGTGATCCATCTCAAGGAATAAGAACTAGATCATCTATGAGAAATATTAGTAATCATCTTGCATTTGTATCTCAAATTGAACCTAAAACTATTGAAGAAGCTGAAAAAGATAATAATTGGATGTTAGCTATGCAAGAAGAATTAAATCAATTCACTAGAAATAATGTATGGACATTAGTAGAAAGACCTAAAGATCATTCTGTTATAGGATCAAAATGGGTTTTTAGAAATAAACTAGATGAAAATGGCATAGTAATTAGAAACAAAGCTAGATTAGTTGCAAAAGGATATAATCAAGAAGAAGGTATTGATTTTGATGAAACCTTTGCACCTGTAGCTAGATTAGAAGCCATTAGATTATTACTTGCATTTGCATGTCACATGAACATTAATTTATTTCAAATGGATGTAAAAGTGCATTTTTAAATGGATTATAAATGAAGAAGTTTTATGTAGAACAACCACCAGGTTTTGAAGATCATGAATTTTCAAATCATGTTTTTAAATTGCACAAAGCATTATATGGTTTGAAACAAGCACCTAGAGCTTGGTATGATAGATTAAGTAAATTTTTAATTGAAAATGATTTTACAAGAGGAAATGTTGATAAAACATTGTTTTTGAAAAGAAAAGATAAAGATTTACTTGTAGTACAAATATATGTTGATGACATTGTTTTGGTGCTACTAACAATCTTCTATGTCAAGAATTTGCTAAGTTAATGCAGGGAGAATTTGAAATGAGCATGATGGGAGAACTCAACTTCTTCCTTGGACTCAAATCAAACAAAGCAAAGAGGGAATCTTTATCAACCAAACAAAGTACACAAGAGAAATTCTAAAGAAGTTTGGTATGGAATCAATCAAACCCCTCGGAACACCAATGAGTCCTTCATGCAAGCTGGACAAAGATGAAGAAGGTAAGAAGGTTGATCAAAAATATTATCGAGGTATAATCGGATCCCTTCTTTACTTAACTGCAAGTAGACCAGATATAATGTTTGCAGTATGCTTATGTGCTAGATTTCAATCTGAACCTAAAGAATCACACTTAATTGCTGTTAAAAGAATTTTAAGATACTTAAGTGGAACTAAAAATGTAGGTTTATGGTATTCTAGAGACTCAACATTAAATCTAATTGCTCTGATTCTGATTATGCTGGATGTAAAGTTAGATAGAAAAAGCACAAGTGGTGCATGCCAATTCTTAGGAAGTAACTTAATCTCATGGTTTAGCAAAAAGCAAAATTCGGTTGCATTATCTACTGCTGAAGCAGAATATGTTGCAGCTGGAAGTTGCTGTGCTCAAATCCTATGGATTAAGAGACAACTTGAAGACTATGGTATCACACTTGATAAACACCTATAAGATGTGATAATACAAGTGCAATAAATCTAACTAAAAATCCAATTCAACATTCAAGAACAAACACATTGAAATTAGATATCACTTTATAAGAGAACATGTAGCCAATAATGAAATTTGTCTTGATTATGTGAATACTGAAGAACAATTAGCAGATATATTACAAAACCCTTAAGTGAAGAGAGATTTTGTTATCTTAGAGGAGAATTAGGAGTTTGTGATCCTTTGGAATAGTTTTCTGAAACTCTTAAGGACATATATCTAGATTTCATCATTTTCTTGAAAAATCTCGATATTTAATAAGGAAATCTATCTAGATCTTGATTCATTGTTTCCCCAATTGCTAAGGAACATTTATCTAGATTTTGATGATTAATTTGAATAGTTTCAAATCTTTGAAACTTAATTTTTTATCTCTGAAACTGTTAGAGTCGACTCTGATAGTTTGTGGAGTCGACACCTGAGTTTTTGATGTTCTGTCTAAGCGATTAGAGCCGACTCTGGCTTTTGTGGAGCCGACTCTAATTCGAGCGCTGACAGATTTTCTGGTTCGGAGCCGACACCCAGTTTTCGGGAGTCGACTCTAAGTCAAGCTAGGTCAAAAATAAAAAGGCGGAGTCGACCCCTAATCATTCCATCCGTCTCCAAAACCTCTCCAAAAAGCTCCAAAGCCTTTCCAACTTCCCCAAACTTCTCAAAGCCTTTGATTAAACTCTCAATCTTCTCAATGGCACCTAAGAGGCGCGGTTTCAGTCGGTGGAGCATCCGTTCCAACAAGGAGACGCACTATTCGGAGGCAACCTTCGCCATCCTCCTCTTCGGCCACTCAAGAGGATTCCCCTCCTTCACCATCTTCACCCAAAGTTGATCCTAGCCGGTAAGACCATCACAACTGGAAGAAAGGTGAATTTTGATTTCTTTGAGTCGAAGGATTCAATAGGAAGAAGTTTGAAAGAAATGGGGTGGAAAAAATTTGTTCATTAGATATCCCACATATCCAGCCTTAGTGAGAGAGTTTTACAATTTAAGTAGAGGAGAAGGTGGATTAATCAGTATAGTAAGAGGAACAAGAGTGACAATAACCACTGAGATACTTGGGAATTTATTGGAAATGCCCACAATGGTTTAATGGAATATCAACATGAGGATAGAAGTGGAGCATTGACAAGAATGCTAGGGAGAGATGTAACCGAGTTTGAAGAAATCCTTGAAATCAATTGAATCTAGAACTCAGGTTACTGCATAACATCTGTGGAAGAATCATGTTTCTGAAAATTGGTAGATTTGAGTATGTCTCGGAGCGAGACGTTCTTTTGATGGATTGCATAATTACTGGAAGGCCAGTCAACTTAGCTGGCATGATGATTGGATATATGGCAGAGGCGGCTACAAAGAAGAGATCTACACTGCCATATGGTATGATTTTGACTTTAATCTTTAGAAGCCAAGGTGTGCTCATTATGGAGAATGAACCCCTAAGAAAATTGAGACACACTTACTATTATAGCATCTCAACTATTCATCGGATGGGCTTCAAGAAATTGAATGGTGTTTGGATAAAAGGAGGAAGAGAGGAAGAGATAAAGCAGAAGAAACCAGAGTAGAAGACATCCCTGGACCATCCACTGTGGGACCATCTGTCCCTGATGCATCTATTGCGGGACCATCTTCAGCTGGACCTTCAGAGGCCGGACCTAGTTCTATTCCCTCACCTCCACATCAGTCTATAGCAACTTCTGGGAGATTCTCTGATGAACAGATTGGTCAGCTGAGAGCTTTGCTTGCTGAGTATGATAGTCAGAGATCTCATGAAATTACTCAATTAAAAGAAGACTTTAATCAGTTGAAGGAAGAACTTAATTTGAGACTGGACATGATCTCCTTTACCTTAAGCAATTCTGTTGAATCCTTTGGTACTAAACTTCACAAAATATTCGAAAGGATGGAAGGCATTGCTGATGGATCGGGATCTTATGTTCATGCAATGGGTCAACTGAAGAAGGACATTGACCTTGCAGTCTCATAAATTGAAGCTTGCCTTGAAAACTTTAAGAAATCACAAAAGGATGATGTAATGGAAATCATAGGTCATTTGAAGAAAATTGTATTCAAACACATCTGACCTTGATTTTGATTTTGATAGTTTGTACTTAGGAAGTTTTTGAAAAGCTAATGTATTTCATTTTGGAATGTACATGAATCAACTAATGTAATGCTTCTTACTTATGAAATGCAATTTCACATTTTCAAATATTGACTGCTTGAATCCCTATGTTTTATTAACTTTCTTTATCTAAAACTCTCCTTATTGCTGATAACAAAAAAGGGGGAGAGATGGTTGAATATGCAAAGAAAGAAAGATTGATTATGAATATTAAATATGAATATGCAAAGAAAGAAAGATTGAATATGAATATTAAATCTGAATATGTAAAGAAAGAAAGACTTGAAAATTTTAATGAAAGATGGCTGTATATGCATAAAGAAAGAAAGAAAGGGGGAGAAATAATTGTTTATGCAAGATAACTTGAAATGTTAATCAGTTAAAATTCGATGCTTATAGATAGGGGGAGCTATTCAATGCAGGGGGAGCTTAACAAAAAGCTCAATTGCAATTTTCTGCACTTTTAGATTAAATATTCATAATTGATGGATTATATTGAACTCATGCACAATTTTAAAAGTTTACGTTGAATATAGGCATCAAATCCTTAATTAAAAATGTTTAAGTTTCAAAATGACTATAATCTTTAGTCTGAATGAATTTTTGAATGCATATACTCAAAGTTTTTGTTATCATCAAAAAGGGAGAGATTGTTGACCCAATTGATGATTTTGATGATTAACAAAACTATTTGAGTATAACTATTGGAGGCTCTAATGATTTTGATTAAGTGTTTCATATTATAAGTCTATTGAATGATCAAAATCAGGAGTTACATCGTGTTCTGGATCGAATCTAATGTCTAGGTAAGATTGCAGACATTAGAGTCGACTCCGAGAATCACAGAGCCGACTCTGGAACTGGCACGGAAGTTAGAGTCGACTCCGAGACTGTTAGAGTCGACTCCGAGACTGTTAGAGTCGACTCTCACAGAAGAAGCAGAACGTTGATTTTTCTGGCCCCGACCTAGAGTCGACTCCGGGTAAGTTAGAGTCGACTCCAGAAAAGTTTCTTGTCGACCCCAGAAAAGTCAGAGACGACTCCGAAATATCGTTTTAAAATGCTTCGAGCTAGAGCCGACTCCAGAAAAGTTAGAGTCGACTCCAACCCACCTAGAACGAAAAATCAAATTGCCAGATCAGCTCTAACGGTAATATTTCTATTTTACCTTATTTCTAACAGATATATTTTGCTACAAGGTACACTCCAACGGATAGTTTTATTCCAAAAATGGGTTGAAAGAAATCTATAAAAAGAGAAGACTATTGTTCAAAAACAAGAATGGAAAAAGAGAACTAGGTCCAAGTGAGAAAATCGGAAATAAACAAATCCCATTTCAAAAATCCGAAAAAGAGAGAGCCTGAATCTCAAGAGGAAAACCTTCTAGCTCAAATCCACTCCACTCCAAAAAGCTCAAGAGGAATTCAAGGCATTCAAATCAAGTTTTTGTGGATTTCCCAACTTGGAGAAGAAGTTCAGCTTCTTGCTTTTCAACCCTTCTCAACTGCTTCAACTGTGAAGAATCGGAGCTGAGGCTTGATTCAACCTAGCAAGGAGAAGAAGAAAAGAAGAAAAGAAGAAAAGCTCAAAAGCCAACCATCTACAAATCAGGCTTTTCTAAACTTGTTATATTATTTGATTATCTGCTCATTAAGGAGCTTTGTATTTGAAAAACATATTTCATTTGTTTGTATCTAGTTCAATCTGGGGGATTGAACTAGTGGAGGTAGTCTTACCTCGGTTCAAGCTTGGCTAAGCTTGTGTTAGGGTTTTTGTGCTGGTGAGCCCTTGAAAACCAGCTGGGTTCATTGTGCGCCCAGGAAAACAACAAGTTTGAGTTGTGAGCTTGTAAAACAACTCTACTGTAATCAGGTTGATTATAGTGTGGACCCAAGTGAATCTTGGGAGTGGACGTAGGTGTTGGATACACCGAACCACTATAAACTCTTTGTGTTTGCCGTGCTTACATTGACTCTATCTCTATCACCGTCTTATTTCTGCACTTTATATTTACTTTGCTATTGCCTTCATTCATCTTAAGCAAACTAGTTTAAAAGGCTAATTTTTTAAAAGAACCCAATTCACCCCCCCCTCTTGGGTTGTCATCTGGGCCAACAGTTATGGTAAGCCTGGGCTCTCCCGTGTCAGGTTTCGCGGAGGTGGGTATTGGATTGTGGATCGCTTGATGAAGCCGGGCCATGGAGACTCGGGGGAAACAAGCTACGGAAGCCCGGAGAGGGCCGAGCTACGGAAGCCCGAAGAAGCCGAGCTACGGAAGCCCGGAGGGGCCGAGCTACGGAAGCCCAGGAGGGCCGAGCTACGGAAGATCGGAGAGGCCGAGCTATGGAAGCCCGGAGAGGGCCGAGCTACGGAAGCTCGGAGAAGCCGAGCTACGTAAGCCCGGAGGGGCCGAGCTACGGAAGCCCGGAGAGGCCGAGCTACGGAAGCAGGTGGCCCCGCGGCAGCCAGAGCCGTATCCATCGGTTCCAGGGGTGGTGCAACCCAGCCAGCATTTCTCCCAAAGGAGATCACCGGTCCCGGAGGCTCACCACCGTCATGCCTCGCCCAAACCCCCCTACCGAGGAGCCTCTAAGAGACCCCGATCGCCTTCTTGCCACGCCAGTATTTCTCCCAAGCGGCGGCACGGGAAGGAGATGGAGCGCCCCCGCCGACATCGTCGTCACCCTTCCCCATCCTCGGAATCCTTGGGGGAGGGGTCCTTCGATGGCAGGATAGCCCGCTGAGCCGAGCGTCGACTCGACGAGTATAACCAGCGGTTGGAGGAACTCAGCCACCGAATCACCCACCTGCCAGAGGCGGACTATGACAGCCGGCCACCGCTGTCCCACCGCATTATGGAAGAACCCATCTCCACCCGTTCCGCCTCCCCCAGCTGGATCCGTATGATGGAACCACGGATCGCCTGGACCACCTGGAAAGTTACAAGGTTCTCATGCAGGTCCAGGGGGCCACCGATTCGCTCATATGCATCACCTTCCCTGCCACCCTGAAGAAGGCCGCCCGGGCTTGGTACTCTCGCCTGCCGCCGTGGAGTATTGATTCTTTCTGTCAGCTGGAAAGAGCCTTCTTGGCCCATTTTGATGCCTGCCGAAAGATTCCAAGGGTGGCTGACAGCCAGCCTCTTCACTGTCCAGCAGAAGAGCAGCAAGTCCTTGCGGGATTACGTCGCTCGGTTCAAGGAGGCAGCCCTGGAGGTCTACAATCTTGAAGACTCAGTGGCCACCTTGGCCTTGAAGCGAGGGCTCCGTCCGTCTCGCTTCGCGTACTCCCTTGACAAGAAGCTGCCCAGATCTTATGCCGAGCTTTTGACTCGGGCCCAGAAGTATATCCGTGTCGACGAGGCTGATTCCTCTCGGCGCGACGCAAGCGGGAGTGTCCTCAAGAAGTCGACCCGCCCTAAGCCTGTCGAAGTTTGACCCAGGAAGCCCGAACCTCCCTGCCGACCAGACAACCGTCCTCGAGTCCCAGCGTAGAGAGACGGGCCCTACACTCCTCTGCTCGCCCCTATATCGCACATCTTGCTCGAGATCGAGGGAGAGTCTTATTTTCAGCACCCACCTCTGATAAACCCAAAAATCCCCCGCAACAAGAACCTTTACTGCCGCTATCATCAGGACCATGGAAACGACACCGATGACTACCGCCAGCTAAAAAAGGCGATAGAGGATCTTATCCAGTGTAGCCATCTGAGAAAGTTCGTTCGAAGGAACAACCCGGATACTCCTGGTCCATCAGCACCTCCGCCATCGATGATCGACAACGCTCCAACCGAGAAGATGGTGGCGATGATTTCCTGGGGGGTAGGTGGCCCGCCCAAAAGGCCGAGAGGGGAGGGGGAGTTAAATCCTGTAATTCCTTTTTCTAAAAAGGACTTAGAGGGGGTTGTGAATAAAAATGATGATAGCGTCGTCGTATCCATGACGATTGCTAAGCACCCTGTAAAAAGAATTCTGGTTGATAGTGGGAGCTCGGTGGATGTTTTGAGTTATGATGCTTTTGTTCGCATGAGCCTGTCGCCCGACCTGCTCCGGCCCATCGCCACGCCCTTGATGGGGTTCACTGGAGACTCCATGAAAGTTGAGGGGAGGTCACTCTTCCCGTCACGGCTGGCATGGCACCGCGCCAAAGCACAGTATTCATGAACTTTCTGGTGGTCCGAGTGCCCCTCGCCTATAATGCAATCCTCGGGAGGCCTGGGCTCAACCTTTTGGACGCTGTCATATCCACTAAGCGACTCCTCGTAAGGTTTCCCACCGTGGAGGGAGTAGGGGAGATGCGGGGGGAGCAGAACCCACCTCCGCTTTGCTACCACATGGCCCCCAATCCGCAGGGGGTGGTGCCTGCACCTGCATCGGAAGCGCTAGACCCCCGGGATCTAGAGAAGAGAGGAGAGTCGGCCGAGCACCTGCTTGCTTTCCCTCTTGGGGAGGACCAAGCGAGGATGATTCGGATTGGAGCCCTACTCCCGGAGGAGGCCCGTGACCAGCTCCTCGCTTTCTTCCAGGCTAATGCTGATGTCTTTGCCTGGTCGGCGTCCGATATGCTCGACATTCTAGAGGAAGTGATTACCCACCAGCTCAAAATTAAGCCGAAGTGCCGACCCATTCGGCAAAAGAAGAGGAGCTTCGCTTCTGACAGACAGAAGGCCAAGGATGAGGAGGTGCGAAAGTTGTTGGCAGCCGGTCATATCCGTGAGGTGCACTACCCCGACTGGCTGGCGAATGTCGTGATGGTTCGCAAGGCCAGTGGGAGCTGAAGGATGTGCGTGGACTTCACCGATCTCAATAAGGCGTGCCCCAAGGATAGCTTCCCACTGCCCCGAATCGACCAGCTAGTGGACGCCACGTCCGGACACAAAACTCTTAGCTTCATGGACGTATTTTTGGGGTACAACCAAATCAGGATGAACCCAGCTGATGAAGAAGCTACCTCCTTTGTTATTGAAAAAGGGATTTACTGCTACAAGGTGATGTCGTTTGGGTTGAAGAATGCCGGAGCCACCTATCAGAGGTTGATGAATAAGGTCTTTGAGGACCAGATCGAGCATAACATGGAGGTGTACATGGACGATATGCTGACCAAGAGCACCAGTGCTGCTGACCACGTCGCCGACCTTGCATAGACCTTCAACAACCTGCGCCGGTACCGGATGAGGCTAAACCCCCGTAAATGTGCTTTCAGGGTGGCAACAGGCAAATTTCTGGGCTTTATGGTGATCCAATAGGGGATCGAAGCTAATCCTGACAAGATTTGGGCTATCTTGGACATGAGGCCCCCAGCTAATAAGAAGGAGGTGCAACGCCTAACCGGGAGGGTCGCGGCCTTGAGTCGTTTCATGTCAAGGTCGGCAGAAAGGTGCTTGCCCTTCTTTAAGGCACTGCGCAAGGTAAACAGCTTCGAGTGGACAAAAGAGTGTCAGGACGCCTTCGAGGAGTTGAAGCATTTTCTATCCACTCCCCCGCTGTTGTCCAAGCCAAGGGGCGGAGAAGAGCTCTTTCTATACCTTGCAGCCTCCCCAGAGGCCGTCAGTTCTGTGCTCGCGCGTATGGATGCCGACGGAGCATAGAGGCCGGTCTACTACACCAGCAAGGTACTTCATGATGCTAAGATCAGATATTCCAGGACTGAGAAGATCATTTTTGCCCTGGTGGTCTCTGCCCAGTGCTTCCAACCCTACTTCCAAGCTCATCCCATCATGGTGCTCACGGACGAACCTCTTCGGACCATCTTATCCCATCCGGACACCTCTGGTTGGTTAGCCAAGTGGGCCATCAAGCTGAGCGAGTTCGACCTATCTATTTGACCAAGGTCTTCCATGAAATCTCAAGTATTAGCTGATTTCTTGGTCGAGTGTTCTTGGACCGAGAGATGTTCGAAGGAATCGCGTCCGGAGGTGCACGAGGAATCCTCCTCGATCGAGGAACCAGGGAAGGAAGACTGGATCTTGCATGTAGATGGAGCAGCAAATTCTCAAGGAAGCGGGGCCGAGCTCATCCTTGCGAGCCCCGAGGGAGAGGTGGTGGAGTACGCCCTTCAGTTTCAATTCCCAGCCACTAATAACCAAGTGGAGTATGAAGCCATGTTGGCGGGAATGAGGCTAGCTGAGGAGCTCGGTGCGGGGCATCTGAGGGCCTTCACCGACTCCCAGCTCATTTCTGGGCAAGTGACTGGGGAATACGAAGCTAGAGACTCGACCATGTCCCGCTATCTGAGCAAAGTGCAGTCCCAAGCCTCTCGGTTCTCTTACTTCCATGTTAGCTACATTCTCCGAGCAGAGAACACTAGGGCCGACGCGCTGTCCCGATTAGCCACCTCGGCCGACGGGACCCTGGGAAAAATATATGTGGAGCACTTGCAGACCCCGAGCATCGAAGCCGTGGATGAGGCACTGCCGGTTGAACAAGGGCCCTCCTGGATGGATGCCTATGTCTGGTATTTGGCCGATGACACTCTCCCAGAAGACCCTGCCGAGGCCAGGCTACTCAGACGGCGGGCTTCGAAATTCTTGATGATGGACGGGAAGCTTTATCAAAGATCATTTTCTTACCCGGTCCTTAAATGCACCAGTCGAGGCAGACTACATCTTGCGAGAAATCCATGAGGGCATCTGCGGGAGTCACATGGGGGGCAGGACCCTAGCTTACAAGGCCTTACAGTAGGGGTACTACTGGCTGACCATGAGGAAAGACGTGGCCAAGCTTGTTAAGAAGTGTGATAGTTGCCAGCCGTCATCTCAGCTGTCCCCCCTGGCGGCACCTTGGCCCTTCGCCTAGTGGGGTATGGACATCTTGGGACCATTCCCCCCAGCCTCCGGGCAGCGCAAGTTCCTTCTAGTGGCCGTCGATTACTTCACCAAGTGGATTGAGGCCGAAGCCCTTGCTAAGATCACTGAGAGTAAGGTAAGATCCTTCTTTTGGAAGTCTATCATATGCCGGTTCGGACTACCATACACTATGGTCACCGACAATGGCCGGCAGTTTGACAACGCACCCTTCCGGGAATTCTACTCTGGACTGGGCATACATCAGAGATACACTTCCGTCAGGCATCCTCAAACCAACGGAGCGGCCGAAGTAACTAATCGCATCATTCTCCAAGGACTGAGAACCCGACTGGATGATTGCAAGGGCCGGTGGGTGGAGGAACTCCACAATGTGCTATGGGCCTACCACACAACGCCACGAGCTCCCACCGAAGAGACCCCATTCAGCCTGGTCTTCGGGTCCAAAGCTATCATCCCGGTGGAGATAGGTTCCCCGAGCCCTCGGGTGGAGTCGTACAGTGCGGAGGATAACCCGGACCAACTACGAGCCAACCTCGACTTGGTGGAGGAGGTGCGAGACCGAGCGCGACTTCGGATGGCGGTCTACCGGCAACGAGCCGCCAAATATTACAATGCCCGCGTGCACCCCAATACCTTCTTGCCGGGAAACCTGGTCCTTCGGCGAGCTGAAATCTCGAGGCCGACGGAAGGAGGCAAGCTAGCTCCGAACTGGGATGGGCCCTACCGGATCGCTGAAGCACTTCGTCACGGAGCATATAAGGTTGAAGAATTGGATGGGAGGCCGCTCCCCCGGACGTCGAATGCTGACAATCTCTGTCGATACTATCAATATTACATTTCCTTCTTACATTAAATACCGTACTTGTATTCTATTGGGTTCTCACCCCTCATTTCACATCAATGAATTTGAGTTCTAGCACCTCAGTTTTTCCACAACTAAAGCCCGAACCCCGATCGGCACAAAAAGCCCTGGGTCAGCTAGGTACGAAGCCCAGTGTACCACTGGCAGAGCGATATACCATTGGCTCTCAACAACTAAAGCCCGACCCTCGGTCGGCACAAAAAGCCCTGGGTCAGCCAGGCATGAAGCACAGTGTACCACTGGCAGAGCGATGTACCATCAGCTCTCGACAACTAAAGCCCGACCCCCGGTCGGCACAAAAAGCCCTAGGTCAGCCAGGCACGAAGCCCAGTGTACCACTGGCAGAGTGATGTACCATCGGCTCTTGACAACTAAAGCCCGACCCTCGGTCGACACAAAAAGCCCTGGGTCAGCCAGGCACGAAGCCTAGTGTACCATTGGCAGAGCGATGTACCATCGGCTCTCGACAACTAAAGCCCAACCCCCGGTCGGCACAAAAAGCAGTGGGTCAGCCAGGCACGAAGCCCAGTGTACCACTGGCAGAGCGATGTACCATTAGCTCTCGACAACTAAAGCCCAACCCCCGGTCGGCACAAAAAGCCCTGGGTCAGCCAGGCACGAAGCCCAGTGTATCACTGGCAGAGCGATGTACCATCAGCTCTCGACAACTAAAGCCCGACCCTTGGTCGGCACAAAAAGCCCTGGGTCAGCCGAGCACGAAGCCCAGTGTACCACTGGTAGAGCGATGTACCATCGGCTCTCGACAACTAAAGCCCGACCCCCGGTCAGCACAAAAAACCCTGGGTCATCCAGGCACGAAGCCCAGTGAATCACTGGCAGAGCGATGTACCATCAGCTCTCGACAACTATAGCCCGACCCTCGGTCGGCACAAAAAGCCCTGGGTTAGCCAGGAAAGAAGCCCAATGTACCACTGGCAAAGCGATGTACCATCGGCTCTCAAAACTAAAGCCCGACCGCCGGTCGGTACAAAAAGCCCTGGGTCAGCCAGGCACGAAGCCCAGTGTACCACTGGTAGAGCAATGTACCATCAGCTCTCAACAACTAAAGCCCGACCCTCGGTCGGCACAAAAAGCCCTGGGTCAGCCAGGCACGAAGCCCAGTGTACCACTAGCAGAGCGATGTACCATCGGCTCTCGACAACTAAAACTCGACCCTCGATCGACACAAAAAGCCCTGGGTCAGCCATTCACGAAGCCCAGTGTACCACTGGCATAGCGATGTATCATCGGCTCTCGACAACTAAAGCCCGACCCCGATCGGAACAAAAAGCCCTGGGTCAGCCAGGCACGAAGCCCAATGTACCACTGGCAGAGCGATATACCATCGGCTCTCGACAACTAAAGCCCGACCCCCGGTCGGCACAAAAACCCTGGGTCAGCCAGGCACGAAGCCCAGTGAATCACTGGCAGAGCGATGTACCATCAGCTCTCGACAACTAAAGCCCGACCCTCGGTCGGCACAAAAAGCCCTGGGTCAGCCAGGAAAGAAGCCCAATGTACCACTGGCAAAGCGATGTACCATCAGCTCTTGACAACTAAAGCCCGACCCCGGTCGACACAAAAAGCCCTAGGTCAGCCAGGCATGAAGCCCAGTATACCACTGGCAGAGCGATGTACCATCGGCTCTTGACAACTAAAGCCCGACCTCCAGTCGGCACAAAAATCCCTGGGTCAGCCAGGCACGAAGCCTAATGAACCACTGGCAGAGCGGTGTACCATCGGCTCTCGATAACTAAAGCCCGACCCCCGGTCGGCACAAAAAGCCCTGGTCAGCCAGGCACGAAGCCTAGTGTACCACTGATAGAGCGATGTACCATCGGCTCTCGATAACTAAAGCCCGACCCCCGGTCGGCACAAAAAGCCCTGGGCCAGCCAGGCACGAAGCCCAGCGCATCATTGGCAAAGCTACGCGCAAGCAGCCCCTGGAAGTTCGAGTCCTAGCCTCTCGAGTCCGGTGCTCCATCGGTCGCCGGGAGTCCATATTCTCCGACTCTAGGATTCGGTCCTATGAGACTAAGTCGAGATTGTTCGAGAATGAATTAAAGGTTATTCCTCAGCACCGATGAAGCCCCTAGGGGTCCCACATCGGTAGCCAAGGGACTTGGGGAAAGGACACAATAAGATGAAGACAAATTTTGTCGAAAAAAGAATATATTTCATTAACTCAAAAGTTCTTACAAAACGCCGACCAAGCCGGACTTGCAAAAAAAAGAAGGGGTACAATGAGAAGCTCACGGCTCGGCTGGCGCATGACCGTCGTCAGATGAGCCGACCTCAGAAAGACGTTCCGGCTCGACTTCAAGGGCCTGTGGAAAGTCCAGGTCTCGGGTGACCTTTTCCTTTCCACGCTGGAACCCTTGAAGATACGCCTCCGCTGAAGCTTCAGCCAGCTCATCCATGAAGCGCTCGAACGCCCGAAACTCTTCAATAACCATGGCGGCCCTAGCCTCCACATCTGCCTCCACTTCAGCAGCTTGAGCCTCTCTCTATGCGGCCAGAGATGCCACCGCTATCCTCTCGGCCTTCAGGGCATGATCTCTCTCCTCCTCAGCTTTCTTTGCCCTCTCCTCGACCTCCTTTGCCCTTTTCTCGGCCTCTCTCGCCCTCTCCTCGACCTTCCTTGCCTTCTCTTCGGCCTTGCCTATCTGATTCTCACCGTCTGGATGGTCATGGCCAACTCTGAAATGTGAAGGTCTCGGGCCGCGACAGTGCTCTTGGTCTCCATTAGCTGGCTGAGAGCCGCCCGCAGACGGTTGGTCTCAACTTCCGCCCGGCTCTCGGCTGCTCTTATCTCATCGGCCCGGACGGTCCTGGCCGATTCTAAGGCCCTCTCGGCCGTTTTGCTCGAGCGCGAGCCTCCTCCGCCTCCTTCTGGGCCTCCCGCATGAGGGTCTTTCCCCCATGGATGACCTCACTTGTAGCGGCCAAGGAGTTCGCAATCTGTAGGCGGACCTCAAGTCAAAAAGAGAGAGGAAGAATAAAGGGGGAATCCAAAAGCGAGAAGCTGCGAGTCTACTTACTTTGACCAGGGCTGCGTAGGACTCTCGGAAGAAAGTGGCCGCCTTTAACTGGCTGAGCTCTTCCTGAACCTCGGGCACAAAGATTGACAAGATGAGCCCCTCCACCCAGCGTCCATCATCTAGAATGGAGTCCCGGTGCAGCCTTTGCCTGGCTCCTTTCCCTCTCGCACCACCGCAGTTTTGGATTCAGCGCATGGGGGGCTGCTTGCCGGTGTCTGCTCCGAAGACGGACCTGCAGCCCCCGACGGTCCCTCTCCCCAGTTCCTTGTTATCTTGGCAGGAACTGGTCCGCGGGAGATGTGAGGTTCCTCCACTGTCGCTGGCTCCTCCATGGCCGGCTCCTCTACCATCGCAGGCTCCTCCACCATCGCCAGCTCCTCCGCGGCCGGCTCTGCTATCGCTACCTCCTCGGCCACTGCCCTTTCAGGTGGGGTGTCGGCCATCAAATCGATCTCCGGGGCAGCCGGAGGCTCTTGCGGTGCAGGTGGCTCGGGCACCCGCACTGTTAGGCGTTTCGGGGCCGGTGCTTGCTGCCCCTCACTCGGCCCCTCCCGGGCCCTTTTTTAGTCGCGGCCTTCATGAGTTTGCGGGTCGGAATTTTCATAGCTGTGTAATATCGACAGGGTTCAGTAAAAAGAAAAAACGACAAAATAGGAAGACTTTGACTAAGTATAAGGGAGACTTACCACGGTGGGAAATGAGACCCACCGACTGAAGGTTTTCCTCTGTTAGAAGCAGGTTGTACCGAGGGATGTCGGTAGCCAACAGCTGCCCCAACGCTTCCTTATCACTGGGGTGGACAGTGGAATTTGTATTACCTCGGAGGTCGGGGTCCTCCCACCGGGGTCTAACTTGATCAAGATCGGCAAAAAAGAACCGGGATTTCCACCCCTTGATGGAGGAAGAAAGAAGAAGCTTAAGGACTCGACCGGGTCGGGGCTGAAACAGCCACCAACCCTTCTGAGCCTGAAGGATGTAAAAAGAGCGAAAAAGAGAGACTCTAGGGGTAATGTGGAGATGATGGCAGAGGACGACGAAGGCACTAACAACTTGGAGGGAGTTCGGGACCAGCTGAGAAGGGGTCAAGGAGTAATAGTCGAGAAGGTTCACAAAAAAAGGAGGAAGGGGGATGTGGAGGCCCACCCTCAGAGAAATCTCGTAAATGGCCACTCGGCCCGGTCGAGAAGAGATCACTCTATCGTCGGGAGTCGGAAGATGGAGCCCGATATCCCGAGGGATTTGGTAACGGGCCCGGATGTTCACCAAATCCTGGCCTATCACCATAGAGGCGACCCTTTCCGGGGATTCCGCCTCCACCCGTGAGGAAGTGCCGGCTTTCGCCCGGCGTCTCCTCGATGGGGCCACGCCATCCACCGCCGGATGCTTCCCTGCGGGAGCCTCCCCGGCGACCCGCCGCCGGGCCAGGGGGACGCGGTCCTCCGAATTAGAGGACCACTCAAGAGGAGGTGAAGGAGAAGGGGGAGAGGAAGGAGAGGCATGAAGCCTCCCAGGAGGAGAACGATCCTCTGAATCGTCCTCCGAGGTCCAGGACTGGGAGCTCATTATTGAAAGAAGAAATAGAAAGGTCTAGAAGGGACGAAGATCTAACCTGGGGAAGAAAATGGCGTGCGCGGAATCTCAGATTGCAGGGAGGGCCAGGAGGCGGAAGGTCAGGGAGCCAGGGGAAGAAGACAATGGAAGCAGGAGCAATATGGCCAGATTCAACCCCAACCCGAGTTTTATTGGATTTTGAATTATCATGCCTTGTCTCGTCAGCCACGTGGACTCTCACCGTAGGCAGGGCTGCCTCGATGATCGCTTGGCGTGGTACGATCCGCCTCTGGCCAGCGATGAGACGGCGCTGACATCATCGTTATGATGGGTAATGATAGCACCACCTTCCGCACAGACTTCGGAGGATCAACCTTGCCTCGAGGACGATCGTCGCGGATCGGGTGGATGGTAGTGGCCGGCCTTTCACATCCCCACTTGACGCCCGCATAAAGTCATTGCAGTGCCCAAGACACGTGTCTGGGGGCGGATCGCAAAGGACAGGGATCAGCCACTTGGGAGGTGACACTCCTTTCGCCTCGCTAGGGTGGGCCCGCTTCACCTCAAGGGTGAGGGGGCATCTGATATGGCTGATCCAGCGTCGTCAGAATAAACAATAACTGCGACTAACGGAGGCCCTCTCGGTCTCCTGAGCCCCCCCTCTCGGTGTCGGCCTTAAGCCACAGCTCCCGGGCCTCATGAATAGTATCTCAACCCCCGAGACCCCCTCGGTCTCGAGCTGCGTGAACAGTGCTGGGCCTCGAGTTCCACCCTCGGCCTCAAGCTACAGCTCCTGGGCCTCATGAATAGTATCTCAACCCCCGAGACCCCTTCGGTCTCAGGCTGCGTGAACAGTGCTAGGCCTCGAGTTCTGCCCTCAGCCTCAAGCCACAGCTCCCGAGCCTCATGAACAGTATCTCAACCCCCTCGGTCTCGAGCTGCATGAACAGTGCTTGGCCTCGAGTTCCGCCCTCGGCCTCAAGCCACAGCTCCCGGGCCTCATGAACAGTATCTCAACCCCCGAGACCCCCTCGGTCTCGGGCTGCGTGAACAGTGCTTGGCCTCGAGTTCCACCCTCGGCCTCAAGCCACAGTTCCCAGGCCTCATGAACAGTATCTCAACCCCCGAGACCCCCTCGGTCTCGGGCTGCATGAACAGTGCTGGGCCTCGAGTTCCGCCCTCAGCCTCAAGCCACAGCTCCCGGGCCTCATGAACAATATCTCAACCCTCGAGACCCCCTCGGTCTCGGGCTGCATGAACAATGCTGGGCCTCGAGTTCCGTCCTCGGCCTCAAGCCACAGCTCCTAGGCCTCATGAACAGTATCTCAACCCCCGAGACCCCTCGGTCGGGCTGCGTGAACAGTGCTTGGCCTCTAGTTCCGCCCTCGGCCTCAAGCCACAGCTCCCGAGCCTCATGAACAGTATCTCAACCCCTGAGACCCCCTCGGTCTGGGTTGCGTGAACAGTGCTGGGCCTCGAGTTCCACCCTCGGCCTCAACCCACAGCTCACGGGCCTCATGAACAGTATCTCAACCCTCGAGACCCCCTCGGTCTCGGGCTGCGTGAATAGTGCTTGGCCTCGAGTTCCGCCCTCGGCCTCAAGCTACAGCTCCCGGACCTCATGAATATTATCTCAACCCCTGAGACCCCCTCGGTCTTGGGCTGCATGAACAGTGCTGGGGATCGAGTTTCGCCCTCGACCTCAAGCCACAGCTCCCGGGCCTCATGAACAGTATATCTACTCCCGAGACCCCCTCGGTCTCGGGCTGCGTGAACAGTGCTTGGCCTCGAGTTCCACCCTCGGCCTCAAGCCACAGCTCCCGGGCCTCATGAACAGTATCTCAACCCCCGAGACCCCCTTGTTCTCGGGCTGCGTGAACAGTGCTTGGCCTCGAGTTCCGCCCTCAGCCTCAAGCCAAAGCTCTCGGGCCTCATGAGCAGTATCTCAACCCCCGAGACCCCCTCGGTCTCGGGCTGCATGAACAGTGTTTAATGCATGATCCGGCCCGCTCTGGGCCACCTGGCACACTCACGTAATCCGCCGCACATCCGTAGCAGGGTGCGGCCATACCTCATAACGGCGTATGGTCCACCACCTGTCTGTCACTGTGCACGGCCATACCCTGTTACAGCGTACGGTTCACCACCTGCCCACAACTATGCGCGGTCACATCCGACAGTGGTGCGCACCACGTACAACCACCGGTGCGAGACACCTGTGAGGCCGCACTGGCAGGTGACGCATGACACCTCCGGTATGCACGGCGATAGTACGCTCAATCACTGTCAGCCTCATCTTTTGTCCGTTATAGAATGGGGCACCTTGAAATCAATAATCTACGGGAATGGAATGGTGTATCTTCGAACAGGTATAAAAGCATACGCTCACGCTGTAAGTAAGGATCCTTGAACTCTGGTTTTCCTAGCTCCTTTCGGCTAGTTAAGCCCCGATTGTCTAGCTTCCTAGGGGCTAGACAGTTCTCGTCTGTTCCCGAGTGACTAACTTGAGCGTCGAAGGGTCCCCATCGGAGCATCCGGTCTCCGACGACTTTTCTTGCAGGAGTCCAGCGAGGAAAACATCTGTTTCCCCTGCGCTCGAGGAAAGTGACTTAGCGTCAACAGATTGGCGCGCCAGGTAGGGGGTGAAGAGAATGACATCGAACCAGCAATCTGCAACCTCTTTCTCTCCGAGCCCTTGAGCTATGGTGACAACCCGTGCAAAAGGGATCTCTGTCAGCTGCGCTGGGGGGCAGCGCCAAGAAGCCGATCCGTTGACGGTTGCCCCCTCAGCTCCCCCGGCCGGTGCCCCGGCACCGTCGCGTCTCCAGGAGGCTGGACCATCTGCTCCCCCGATCGGTGTCCCTGGTCCTCCTCCCCAGCAGCTCTAGGAAGATCGGTTTGCTGCTTTAGCCACGCAAGTTCAATCCTTGGCAGCAGCGGTTCAAGGCCTGCAGCACCAGCAGGTGGCCCCGTGGTAGCCGGAGCCGTATCCATCGGTTCCAAGGGTGGTGCAACCCAGCCAGCATTCCTCCCAAAGGAGATCACCGGTCCCGGAGGCTCGCCACCGTCATGCCTCGCCCAAACCCCCCCCCACCGAGGAGCCTCTAAGAGACCCCGATCGCCTTCTTGCCACGCCAGTATTTCTCCCAAACGGCGGCACGAGAAGGAGATGGAGCGCCCCGCCGTCATCGTCGTCACCCTTCCCTATCCTCGGAATCCTTGGGGGGAGGGGTCCTTCGATGGCAGGATAGCCCGCTAAGCCGAGCGTCGACTCGACGAGTATAACCAGCGGTTGGAGGAACTCAGCCACCGAATCACCCACTTGCCAGAGGCGGACTATGACAGCCGGCCACCGCTGTCCCGCCGCATTATGGAAGAACCCATCTCCACCCGATTCCGCCTCCCCTAGCTGGATCCGTATGACGGAGCCATGGATCGCCTGGACCACCTAGAAAGTTACAAGGTTCTCATGCAGGTCCAGGGGGCCACCGATTCGCTCATATGCATCGCCTTCCCTGCCACCCTGAAGAAGGCCGCTCGAGCTTGGTACTCTCGCCTGCCGCCATGGAGTATTGATTATTTTTGTCAGCTAGAAAGAGCCTTCTTGGCCCATTTTGATGCCTGCCGAAAGATTCCAAGGGTGGCTGATAGCCAGCCTCTTTGCTGTCCAGCAGAAGAGCAGCGAGTCCTTGCGGGATTACGTCGCTCGGTTCAAGGAGGCAGCCCTGGAGGTCTACAATCTTGAAGACTCAGTGGCCACCTTGGCCTTGAAGCGAGGGCTCCGTCCGTCTCGCTTCGCATACTCCCTTGACAAGAAGCCGCCCAGATCTTACGCCGAGCTTTTGACTCGGGCCCAGAAGTATATCCGTGCCGACGAGGCTGATTCCTCTCGGCGCGAGGCAAGCGGGAGTGTCCTCAAGAAGTCGACCCGCCCTGAGCCTGTCGAAGTTTGACCCAGGAAGCCCGAACCTCCCCGCCGACCAGACAACCGTCCTCGAGTCCCACCGTAGAGAGACGGGCCCTACACTCCTCTGCTCGCCCTTATATCGCACATCTTGCTCGAGATCGAGGGAGAGTCTTATTTTCAGCACCCACCTATGATAAACCCAAAAATCCCCCGCAACAAGAACCTTTACTACCGCTATCATCAGGACCATGGACACTTTGTTGGGAATTATATCCTAAAGCCAATCATTTGATGATTGTGCTGATGTAAATTGTATATAAATTGATATATTAATAAAAGTTATTTGGCAGTTTATTCATTACAAGAACATCTTCTTAATACTCCTAAAAGTAATGAAGCCCTTAGGATCTTCCTTCACGATAAAGGAGGATTTATCTTTGAAGGTCCTTAAAAGAGTTCGCGACCAAATGATATACTATGACAGGGCCATAGTACTATCAATTATAGGACGTTGTATATCATATTTGTTGGTTATCCTCTTAACCAAGGAGTGTAGAGACACTGGTATGACATACAGGTGAAAGTGTAGGAGTACATTTCACCGAACGTGACTCATTTCCGGATACTCTACTGTCAAGAGTTAATCCGAGAAGATATAGGTATAAGTATCCTTCAGACCTGAAGATCACAACCAGTGGCTTACAAGCAACTCATTGTACTTAGGTGCCGGACCACTGGATTTCTAATCCAGCTACGAAAGGTTACTGGGTGCAGTCAAGTACTTGTGGTAGTCAGTTGTGGATCAAGATGGAATTTGACCTATCCCATTAAAAGGAGAAATGCTTGTGTTTCAATTTAGCAAGACCTTGGCCAAGGCACTTCATGTGAAAGTCACATGATCACTAAAGTTGAAATCACTTTATGGATTTGCTATTTAGAGTTGACAGGCTCTTAAGCCATCCTTAGCATTTGTGGTCAAGAGGATGAATTATACGGTAACTGTTTCTTAGGGTTCTTGGAGTTTGCTCGGCAACTCTTCGACCTATCCGGACGTCGGGTTCCATTGCTAGATGGGCACATCGATTAGTATAGAAAGTTGTTTCTATGCTACCGGCTTAGGTTCGAACCTAGAGAGTCACACGCATAGAAGTTTCCTAGGATGATCTATTTGCTGATCAACGATTGAGAATCGTATATGATTTAATTAATCAATTTGATTGATTGAATTATCTCAATTGGGTTAAGTACAATTGAATAAGATTCAATTTGGTTTAAGTCTATTAGAAGGACAAGTCAATTTCAAATATTGATTTGAAATTAGACTTGATTTGAATTTAAATAGATTCAGGACTAGCCAAATTTGATTTGGGCTTGGACCATGATCTATGTGGGTTAAGTCAAATAAATTCAGATCAGAACCCAAACCTCTCGAATATGGATCTCATATGATGAGATGGCTAAAATCTCATCTCATGAGATAGAATTTAATGCATGACATTTATTTACCGAACATCGAATTTATCCCTCGTCTCTTTGGTTTTCTCGAACGACATAACTAAACCAAACGCCGCGACTCCTTGGTTTTCTCCGAACATCGGAATTAAACCAAGCGCCGCGCCTTCGGCGTCTCTTCGCTTTTGCCAAACGATGGATTCTTAAATGTCAGAATTAAATGTCAAGGCTAAATCTAGACTATAAATAGAGGGCATTCCCTCACCAGAGAACACAGAACAAAAATAGAACAACAATACACGGATTGTAATTCTAAATTGTCGTGGATTGTAATTCTAAAATGTTAGAATAGAAAATCCTGGTGATTCTGGTGTTAGCGGAAGCCTGGTGGATCTTGGAGGAAGATTCAAGTGAGAGGATTCAAGATCAGCAAAGCTATTTTTCCGCGAGCTAGCACTCCCGAAATCTGATCATTCGGGGCTTCGCGTGGACGATACTAGAGGCCGGACGATTGAACGGCTGCAGAGCAATAAGGATTTACCTACTGTTCTTAAGGTAAGTGATTTGATCCCTAGATCTTAAGGCAGGCTTCAAGATAATAGTGTGACTAGTCATCTTGAAGATCAAGATATGATCTTGATGTTTTTATATGCATATTTTAGATCAAACGACCCTGAATATATAGGCAAAGATATGATCTTGATGCATATTAGATAGATTAATATGTAATCTTTTAATTTCGCAATGATAATAGTTATCAATTTTTAAAAATATGCATGCCTCGGAGACTATTTCTCCCTACACACGACACCGACGACTACCGCCAGCTAAAAAAGGCGATAGAGGATCTTATCCAGTGTGGCCATTTGGGAAAGTTCGTTCGAAGGAACAACCCGGATACTCCTGGTCCATCAGCGCCTCCGCCGCCGATGATCGATAACGCTCCAATCGAGAAGATGGTGGTGATGATTTCCTGGGGGGTAGGCGGCCCGCCCAAAAGGCCGAGAGGAGAGGGGGAGTTAAATCCTGTAATTCCTTTTTCTAAAAAGGACTTAGAGGGGGTGGTGAATAAAAATGATGATAGCGTCGTCGTATCCATGACGATTGCTAAGCACCCTGTAAAAAGAATTCTGGTTGATAGTGGGAGCTCGGTGGATGTTTTGAGTTATGATGCTTTTGTTCGCATGAGCCTATCGCCCGATCTGCTCCAGCCCGTCGCCACGCCCTTGATGGGGTTCACTGGAGACTCCATGAAAGTTGATGGGAGGTCACTCTTCCCGTCACGGCTGGCATGGCGCCGCGCCAAAGCACAGTCTTCATGAACTTTCTGGTGGTCCGAGTGCCCGTTGCCTATAATGCAATCCTCGGAAGGCCTGGGCTCAACCTTTTGGATGCTGTCATATCCACTAAGCGACTCCTCGTAAGGTTTCCCACCATGGAGGGAGTACGGGAGATGCGGGGGGAGCAGAACCCACCTCCGCTTTGCTACCACATGGTCCCCAATCCGTAGGGGGTGGTGCCTGCACCTGCACCGGAAGCGCTAGACCCCCGGGATCTAGAGAAGAGAGGAGAGTCGGCCGAGCACCTGCTTGCTTCCCTCTTGGGGAGGACCAAGCGAGGATGATTCGGATCGGAGCCCTACTCCCGGAGGAGGCCCGTGACCAGCTCCTCGCTTTCTTGCGGGCTAATGCTGATGTCTTCGCCTGATCGGCGTCCGATATGCCCGGCATTCTAGAGGAAGTGATTACCCACCAGCTCAACATTAAGCCGGAGTGCTGACCCATTCTGCAAAAGAAGAGGAGCTTCACTTCTGATAGGCAGAAGGCCATGGATGAGGAGGTACGAAAGTTGTTGGCAGCCGGTCATATCCGTGAGGTCCACTACCCCGACTGGCTGGCGAATGTCGTGATGGTTCGCAAGGCCAGTGGGAGCTAAAGGATGTGCGAGGACTTCACCGATCTCAATAAGGCGTGCCCCAAGGACAGCTTCCCACTGCCCTGAATCGACCAGCTAGTGGACGCCATGTCCGGACACAAAACTCTTAGCTTCATGGACGCATTTTCGGGGTACAACCAAATCAGGATGAACCCAGCTGATGAAGAAGCTACCTCCTTTGTTACTGAAAAAGGGATTTACTGCTACAAGGTGATGCCGTTTGGGTTGAAGAATGCCGGAGCAACCTATCAGAGGTTGATGAATAAGGTCTTTGAGGACCAGATCGGGCGTAACATGGAGGTGTACATGGACGATATGCTGACAAAGAGCACCAGTGTTGCTGACCATGTCGCCGACCTCGCAGAGACCTTCAACAATCTGCGCCGGTACCGGATGAGGCTAAACCCCTGTAAATGTGCTTTCGGGGTGGCAACAGGCAAATTTCTGGGCTTTATGGTGACCCAACAGGGGATCGAAGCTAATCCTGACAAGATTCGGGCTATCTTGGACATGAGGCCCCCAGCTAATAAGAAGGAGGTGCAACGCCTAACCGGGAGGGTCGCGGCCTTGAGTCGTTTCATGTCAAGGTCGGCAGAAAGGTGCTTGCCCTTCTTTAAGGTGCTGCGCAAGGTAAACAGCTTTGAGTGGACAAAAGAGTGTCAGGACGCCTTCGAGGAGTTGAAGCATTTTCTATCCACTCCCCCGCTGTTGTCCAAGCCAAGGGGCAGAGAAGAGCTCTTTCTATACCTTGCAGCCTCCCCAGAGGCCGTCAGTTCTGTGCTCACGCGTATGGATGCCGACGGAGCATAGAGGCCGGTCTACTATACCAGCAAGGTACTTCATGATGCTAAGATCAGATATTCCAGGACTGAGAAGATCATTTTTGCCCTGGTGGTCTCTGCCCAGTGCTTCCAACCCTACTTCCAAGCTCATCCCATCGTGGTGCTCACGGACTAACCTCTTCGGACCATCTTATCCCATCCGGACACCTCTGGTCGGTTAGCCAAGTGGGCCATCAAGCTGAGCGAGTTTGACCTATCTATTCGACCAAGGTCTGCCATGAAATCTCAAGTATTAGCTGATTTCTTGGTCGAGTGTTCTTGGACCGAGAGATGTTCGAAGGAATCGCATCCGGAGGTGCACGAGGAATCCTCCTCGATCGAGGAACCAGGGAAGGAAGACTGGATCTTGCATGTAAATGGAGCAGCAAATTCTCAAGGAAGCGGGGCTGGGCTCATCCTTGCGAGCCCCAAGGGAGAGGTGGTGGAGTACGCCCTTCAGTTTCAATTCCCAGCCACTAATAACCAAGTGGAGTATGAAGCCCTGTTGACGGGAATGAGGCTAGCTGAGGAGCTCGGTGCGGGGCATCTGAGGGCCTTCACCGACTCCCAGCTCATTTCTAGGCAAGTGACTGGGGAATATGAAGCTAGAGACTCGACCATGTTCCGCTATCTAAGCAAAGTGCAGTCCCAAGCCTCTCGGTTCTCTTACTTCCGTGTTAGCTACATTCTTCGAGCAGAGAACGCTAGGGCCGACGCGCTGTCCCGATTAGCCACCTCGGCCGACGGGACACTGGGAAAAATGTATGTGGAGCACTTGCAGACCCCGAGCATCGAAGCTGCGGATGAGGCACTGCCGGTTGAACAAGGGCCCTCCTGGATGGATGCCTATGTCTGGTATTTGGCCGACGACACTCTCCCAGAAGACCCTGCCAAGGCCAGGCTACTCAGACGGCGGGCTTCAAAATTCTTGATGATGGACAGGAAGCTTTATCGAAGATCATTTTCTTACCCGGTCCTTAAATGCATCTGACCAGTCGAGGCAGACTACATCTTGCGAGAAATCCATGAGGGCATCTGCGGGAGTCACATGGGGGGCAGGACCCTAGCTTACAAGGCCTTACGGTAGGGGTACTACTGGCTGACCATGAGGGAAGATGCGGCCAAGCTTGTTAAGAAGTGTGATAGTTGCCAGCCGTCATCTCAGCTGACCCCCCTGGAGGCACCTTGGCCCTTCGCCCAGTGGGGTATGGACATCTTGGGACCATTCCTCCCAGCCTTCGGGCAGCGCAAGTTCCTTCTAGTGGCCGTCGATTACTTCACCAAGTGGATTGAGGCCGAAGCCCTCGCTAAGATCACTGAGAGTAAGGTAAGATCCTTCTTTTGGAAGTCTATCATATGCCGGTTCGGACTACCATATACTCTGGTCACCGATAATGGCCGACAGTTTGACAACGCGCCCTTCCGGGAATTCTACTCTGGACTGGGCATACATCAGAGATACACTTCCGTCGGGCATCCTCAAACCAACGGAGCGGCCGAAGTAACTAATCGCATCATTCTCCAAGGACCGAGAATCCGATTGGATGATTGCAAGGGGCAGTGGGTGGAGGAACTCCACAATGTGCTATGGGCCTACCACACAACTTCACAAGCTCCCACCGGAGAGACCCCATTCAGCCTAGTCTTCGGGTCCAAAGCTATCATCCCGGTGGAGATAGGTTCCCCGAGCCCTCGGGTGGAGTCGTACAGTGCGGAGGATAACCCAGACCAGCTATGAGCCAACCTGACCTGGTGGAGGAGGTGCGAGACCGAGCGCGACTTCGGATGGCGGTCTACCGGCAACGAGCCGCCAAATATTACAATGCCCGCGTGCACCCCAAGACCTTCTTGCCGAGAAACCTGGTCCTTCGGCGAGCTGAAATCTCGAGGCCGACGGAAGGAGGCAAGCTAGCTCCGAACTGGGAGGGGCCCTACCGGATCGCCGAAGCACTTCATCACGGAGCATATAAGGTTGAAGAATTGGATGGGAGGCCGCTCCTCCGGACGTGGAACGCTGACAATCTCCGTCGATACTATCAATAGTACATTTCCTTCTTACATTAAATAACGTACTTGTATTTTATTGGGTTCTCACCCCTCATTTCACATCAATGAATTTGAGTTCTAGCACCTCAGTTTTTCCACAACTAAAGCCCGAACCCCGGTCGGCACAAAAAGCCCTGGGTTAGCCAGGCACGAAGCCCAGTGTACCACTGGCAGAGCGATGTACCATCGGCTCTCAACAACTAAAGCCCGACCCCCGGTCGGCACAAAAAGCCCTGGGTCAGCCAGGCATGAAGCCCAGTGTACCACTGGCAGAGCGATGTATCATCGGCTTTCGACAACTAAAGCCTGACCCTCGATCGGCACAAAAAGCCCTGGGTCAGCCAGGCACGAAGCCCAGTGTACCACTGGCAGAGTGATGTACCATCGGCTCTCGACAACTAAAGCCTGACCCCGGACGGCACAAAAAGCCCTAGGTCAGCCAGGCACGAAGCCCAGTATACCACTGGCAGAGCGATGTACCATCGGCTCTTGACAACTAAAGCCCGACCTCCGGTCGGCACAAAAAGCCCTAGGTCAGCTAGGCACGAAGCCCAATGAACCACTGGCAGAGCGGTGTACCATCGGCTCTCGACAACTAAAGCCCAACTCCTGGCCGGCATAAAAAGCCTGGGTCAGCCAGGCACGAAGCCCAGTGTACCACTGACAGAGAGATATACCATCGGCTCTCGATAACTAAAGCCTGACCCCCGGTCGGCACAAAAAGCCCTAGGCCAGCCAGGCACGAAGCCCAACCATCATTGGCAAAGCTGCGCGCAAGCAGCCCCTGGAAGTTCGAGTCCTAGCCTCTCGAGTCGGTGCTCCATCGGTCGCCGGGAGTCCATATTCTCCGACTCTAGGATTCGGTCCTATGAGACTAAATCGAGATTGTTCGAGAATGAATTAAAGGTTATTCCTCAGCACTGATGAAGCCCCTAGGGGTCCCACGTCGGTAGCCAAGGGACTTGGGGAAAGGACACAATAAGATGAAGACAAATTTTGTCGAAGAAAAGAATATATTTCATTAACTCAAAAGTTCTTACAAAACGCCGACCCGTCAGATGAGCCGACCTCGGAAAGACATTCCGGCTCGACTTCAAGGGCCTGTGGAAAGTCCAGGTCTCGGGCAACCTTTTCCTTTCCACGCTGGAACCCTTGAAGATACGCATCCGCTGAAGCTTCAGCCAGCTCATCCATGAAGCGCTCGAACGCCCGAAACTCTTCAATAACCATGGCGGCCCTAGCCTCCACAGCTGCCTCCACTTCAGCAGCTTGAGCCTCTCTCTATGCATCCAGAGATGCCACCGCTATCCTCTCGGCCTCCAGGGCATGATCTCTCTCCTCCTCAGCTTTCTTTGCCCTCTCCTCGGCCTCCTTTGCCCTTTTCTCGGCCTCTCTCGCCCTCTCCTCGGCCTTCCTTGCCTTCTCTTCGGCCTTGCCTGTTTGATTCTCAGCCGTCTGGATGGTCACGGCCAACTCTGAAATGTGAAGGTCTCGGGCCGCGACAGTGCTCTTGGTCTCCATTAGCTGGCTGAGAGCCGCCCGTAGACGGTTGGTCTCAACTTCCGCCCGGCTCTCGGCCGCTCTTATCTCATCGGCCCGGGCGGTCCTGGCCGATTCTAAGGCCCTCTCGGCCGCTTCTGCTCGAGCGCGAGCCTCCTCCGCCTCCTTCTGGGCCTCCCGCATGAGGGTCTTTCCCCCATGGATGACCTCCCTCGTAGCGGCCAAGGAGTTCGCAATCCGTAGGTGGACCTCATGTCAAAAAGAGAGAGGAAGAATAAAGGGGGAATCCAAAAGCAAGAAGCTCCGAGTCTACTTACTTTGACCAAGGCTGCGTAGGACTCTCGGAAGAAAGTGGCCGCCTTTAACTGGCTGAGCTCTTCCTAAACCTCGGGCATAAAGATTGACGAGATGAGCCGCTCCGCCCAGCGTCCATCGTCTAGAATGGAGTCCCGGTGCAGCCTTTGCCTGGCTCCTTTCCCTCTCGCACCACTGCGGTTTCAGATTCAGCGCATGGGGGGCTGCTTGCCGGTGTCTACTCCGGAGACGAACCTGCAGCCCCCGACGGTCCCTCTCCCCAGTTCCTTGTTATCTCGGCAAGAACTGGTCCGCGGGAGATGTGAGGTTCCTCCGCTGTCGCTGGCTCCTCCATGGACGGCTCCTCCACCATCGCAGGCTCCTCCACCATCGCCAGCTCCTCCGCAGTCGGCTCTGCTGTCGCTACCTCCTCAGCCACTGCCCTTTTAGATGGGGTGTCGGCCATCAAATCGATCTCCGGGGCAGCCGGAGGCTCTTGCGGTGTAGGTGGCTCGGGCACCCGCACTGTTAGGCATTTCGGTGCCGGTGCTTGCTGCCCCTCACTCGGCCCCTCCCGGGCCCTTTTTTTAGCCGCGGCCTTCATGAGTTTGCGGGTCAGGATTTTTCATAGATGTGTAATATCGGCAGGGTTCAGTAAAAAAAAAACCGACAAAACAGGAAGACTTTGACTAAGTATAAGGGAGACTTACCACGGTGGAAAATGAGACCCACCAACTGAAGGTTTTCCTCTGTTAGAAGCAGGTTTATCGAGGGATGTCGGTAGCCAACAGCTGCCCCAACGCTTCCTTGTCACCGGGGTGGACAGTGGAATTTGTATTACCTCGGAGGTCGGGGTCCTCCCACCGGGGTCTAACTTGATCAAGATCGGCAAAAAAGAACCAGAATTTCCACCCCTTGATGGAGGAAGAAAGAAGAAGCTTAAGGACTCGACTGGGTCGGGGCTGAAACAGCCACCAACCCTTCTGAGCCCGGAGGATGTAAAAAGAGCAAAAAAGAGAGACTCTAGGGGTAATGTGGAGATGATGGCAGAGGACGACGAAGGCACTAACAACTCGGACGGAGTTCGGGACCAGCTGAGAAGGGGTCAAGGAGTAATAGTCGAGGAGGTTCACAAAAAAAGGAGGAAGGGGGATGCGGAGGCCCACCCTCAGAGAAATCTCGTAAATGGCCACTCGGCCCGGTCGAGAAGAGATCACTCTATCGTCGGGAGTCGGGAGATGGATCCCGACATCCCGAGGGATTTGGTAACGGGCCCGGATGTTCGCCAAATCCTGGCCTGTCACCGTGGAGGCGACCCTTTCCGGGGATTCCGCCTCCACCCGTGAGGAGGTGCCGGCTTCCGCCCGGCGTCTCCTCAATGGGGCCACGCCAGCCGCCACCGGATGCTTCCCTGCGGGAGCCTCCCCGGCTACCCGCCGCTGGGCCAGGGGACGCGGTCCTCCGAATCAGAGGACCACTCAAGAGGAGGTGAAGGAGAAGGGGGAGAGGAAGGAGAGGCATGAAGCCTTCCAGGAGGAGAACGATCCTCTGAATCGTCCTCCGAGGTCCAGGACTGGGAGCTTATTATTGGAAGAAGAAATAGAAAGGTCTAGAAGGGACGAAGATCTGACATGGGGAAGAAAATGGCGTGCGTGGAATCTCAGATTGCAGGGAGGGCCAGGAGGCGGAAGGTTAGGGAGCCAGGGGAAGAAGACAATGGAAGCAGGAGCAATATGGCCAGATTCAACCCCCACCCGAGTTTTATTGGATTTCGAATTATCCTGCCTTGTCTCGTCAGCCACGTGGACTCTCACCGTAGGCAGGGCTACCTCGATGATCGCTTGGCGTGTGGTACGATCCGCCTCCGGCCAGCGATGAGACGCCGCTGACGTCATCGTTATGATGGGTAATGATAGCACCACCTTCCGCATAGACTTCGGAGGATCAACCTTGCCTCGAGGACGATCATCGCGGATCGGGTGGATGGTAGTGGCCGGCCTTTCACATCCCCACTTGATGCCCGCATAAAGTCATTGCAGTGCCCAGAGACACGTGTCTGGGGGCGGATCGCAAAGGATAGGGATCAGCCACTTGGGAGGTGACACTCCTTTCGCCTCGCTGGGGTGGGCCCGCTTCACCTCAAGGGTGATGGGGCATCTGATATGGCTGATCCAGCGTCGTCAGAATAAACGATAACTGCGACTAACGGAGGCCCTCTCGGTCTCCTGAGCCCCCCCCTCTCGGTGTCGGCCTTAAGCCACAGCTCCCGGGCCTCATGAATAGTATCTCAACCCCGAGACCCCCTCGGTCTTGAGCTGCATGAACAGTGTTGGGCCTCGAGTTCCACCTCGGCCTCAAGCCACAGCTCCTGGGCCTCATAAATAGTATCTCAACCCCCGAGACCCCCTCGGTCTCGGGCTGCATGAATAGTGCTGGGCCTCGAGTTCTGCCCTCGACCTCAAGCCACAGCTCCCGAGCCTCATGAACAATATCTCAACCCCCTCGGTCTCGGGCTGCGTGAACAGTACTTGGCCTCGAGTTCCGCCCTCGGCCTCAAGCCACAGCTCCCGGGCCTCATGAACAGTATCTCAACCCCCGAGACCCCCTCAGTCTCGGGCTGCATGAACAGTGCTTGGCCTCGAGTTCGACCCTCGGCCTCAAGCCACCGCTCCCAGGCCTCATGAACAGTATCTCAACCCCTGAGACCCCCTCGGTCTCGGGCTGCGTGAACAGTGCTGGGCCTCGAGTTCCGCCCTCGGCCTCAAGCCACAGCTCCCGGGCCTCATGAACAATATCTTAACCCCTGAGACCCCCTCGGTCTCGGGCTGCATGAACAATGCTGGGCCTCGAGTTCCGCCCTCGGCCTCAAGCCACAGCTCCTGGGCCTCATGAACAGTATCTCAACCCCCAAGACCCCCTCGGTCTCGGGCTGCGTGAACAATGCTTGGCCTCTAGTTCCGCCCTCGGCCTCAAGCCATAGCTCCCGGGCCTCATGAACAGTATCTCAACCCCGAGACCCCCTCGGTCTCGGGTTGCGTGAACAGTGCTGGGCCTCGAGTTCCACCCTCGGCCTCAAGCCACAGCTCACGGGCCTATGAACAGTATCTCAATCCCCAAGACCCCCTTGGTCTCGAGCTACGTGAATAGTGCTTGGCCTCGAGTTCCGCCCTCGGCCTCAAGCTACAGCTCCCGGGCCTCATGAATAGTATCTCAACCCCCGAGACCCCCTCGGTCTTGGGCTGCATGAACAGTGCTGGGCCTCGAGTTCCGCCCTCGGCCTCAAGCCACAGCTCCCAGGCCTCATGAACAGTATATCTACTCCCGAGACCCCCTCGGTCTCGGACTGCATGAACAGTGCTTGGCCTCGAATTCCGCCCTCGGCCTCAAGCCACAGCTCCCGGGCCTCATGAACAGTATCTCAACCCCCGAGACCCCCTTGGTCTCGGGCTGCGTGAACAGTGCTTGGCCTCGAGTTCCGCTCTCAGCCTCAAGCCAAAGCTCTCGGGCCTCATGAGCAGTATCTCAACCCCCTCGGTCTCGGGCTGCATGAACAGTGTTTAATGCATGATCCGGCCCGCTCTGGGCCACCTGGCATACTCACGTAATCCGCCGCACATCCGTAGCAGGGTGCGGTCATACCTCATAACGGCGTATGGTCCATTACCTGTCTGTCACTATGCACGGCCATACCCCGTTATAGCGTACGGTTCACCACCTGCCCGCAACTATGCGCGATGCGCGGTCACATCCGGCGGTGGTATGCACCACGTACAACCACCGGTGCGAGACACCTGTGAGGCCGCACTGGCAGGTGACGCATGACACCTCCGGTATGCACGGCGACAGTACGCTCAATCACTGTCAGCCTCATCTTTTGTCCGTTATAGAACGGGGTACCTTGAAATCAACAATCTACGGGAATGGAAGGGTGTATCTTCGAACAGGTATAAAAGCATACGCTCACGCTGTAAGTAAGGATCCTTGAACTCTGGTTTTCCTAGCTCCTTCCGGCTAGTTAAGCCCCGATTGTCTAGCTTCCTGGGGGCTAGACTGTTCTTGTCTGTTCCTGAGTGACTAACTTGAGCGTCGGAGGGTCCCCACCGGAGCATCCGGTCTCCGGGGACTTTTCTTGCAAGAGTCCGACGAGAAGGACGTTCGTTTCTCCTGCGCTCGAGGAAAGTGACTTGGCGTCAACACTTTTTATTCTACTAAAAAAAATCTCATCCTCTATGGTGCAAAAGAATCTTTATTAATTGTATAATTAAAATTTTGATAGAGTATAATTTATTATTGAAGTGTTGGAAACTTTCAATATGTGAGGTACCATTAGTTGCAAGTGATTTTAAATTTTTAAAACTAGCATAATAAATTTAATATAATAATACAAGCGAAACGAACCCAGTCTTGAGCAATGTGTTTAACAATTTGTGTGTATTTAAAGCTTAATAGTGATTCATGTGAAAAAAATCTATCAAGGTTTCATTATAAATAAGTTAAATCTTCTATTTTCTTCTCAAATCTGCCATGCAGGAGAAGCAAGAAAAGGAAGATTCAGACCTTTTTTTTGGTGATCGCTTTTCAATATATATCTTATAAATTAAAAGTTGGCACAAAATAGGTATAATAATGATATTTGATGTTCTAAAGTTCATATATGTAAACCTAATTTCTATATGGATGACTTAAAAAATAGTATATTCTTGTTTTTGTTTTAGTGATTTCTTTAAAGATCTTGCTCGAATGGTTTTGCTAAATTGTATTGGATGAATTAATACATTCTTTTTGCATAAAAAAGAAGAAGAAGAAGAATGAGACATTTGATTACAATAGATTTCTTTTACCATAAAAAAACAAAAAGTAAAACCACGTGGTCATGGTTATAAAAACATGTTGGTTAGCCTGTCATGAAAAGCTCATAAAATGAGAAAAAGCAAGTTATGGTACAATAAGTGTACATTGATTGAGATGGCAAAAAAAATCATCACAATAACTTTCTTTCTTGATATGTCATTATCATTCATTCGTGTGGGTAATCTGGTACTAAATGCTAGATCATACATCCATCATGTACCAACATAGCTATTGTCTTTCGATGAAGTGGTGCACATTGAGGCGATAAAGCTTATGTTCCGTAAGTAGAAGAACAGGGAGAGTACTCTCTTTTGCTCTTTGATTTGCTCTCACTCTCTCTACGATAAACTCTTTCATCTTCTTTTGTTTTCGGCACCATAGTTTATGGGTGTGAACATTTTGAAAACTCTAGTATTCTCTCTCGCCATTGATAATTCCACCTTCACTATCAATCCAAAATGAGGCCAATTGCAACGATCCGGGCTCACAGGCCCGTTTTGTTACAAAAAAATCAAGACGGATAAGATCCACACCAACTTGGGTCACCACAGCCCAAAAACAGATCCAATTGGTGTCTTGTCCTTCTTACTTTACAATATATAAACCACTTAACTAACTCCCAATTTTTCGATATGGGACTATTGGGAGGGGCATCACAATCAACCCTTCTTACAAAGGCGACGTCCTTGTCGCCATAGGCAATTGATCACGACCATCAGGCATGCAGGATTCTAGAGGTGGCCCCTACAGGTTCAAGAGGTGGCTCCCATCCTCATGGATGTAACACTTTGCCCTGTATGGCACTTAGTTTCTGCATTTCCAGCTGGTACGAGGCTCTGATACCATATTGTAACGATCCGGGCCCACAGGCCCATTTCGTTATAAGAAAGCAAGACGGACAAGGTCCACACCAACTTTGACCATCACAGCCCAAAAACGGATCCTTTGTCCTTCTTGTTTTACAATATATAAACTACTTAACTAACTTTCAATTTTTTGATGTAGAACTATTGGGAGGGACATCACACCAATCTTCTCATTCTCCATGAATCAAGTGTTTTAAACGTAAAATTTTGGAGAATATAGAATTCTCATTCTCCATGATCAAAAAAACCTATGGCCTTCTTTTTGTTATTATTTACGCATTAATTTGCTCATATGATGGGTGCTACGTCGCACATACGTGAGGGCTACGAATTTATACCAAAAGAAACAATGGCACCGTAGAGGACAATTAATGCTACGTTAGCCCAAGAAAAATCACTGAAAAAAGTCACCATGGGACTTGGTATATCGTCCCATCATGTGGGCTCTCTCTTGCCAAAAATTAGAGGGCAGTCCAGCATCGAATGTGGTACGGAGAAGAAACAACTAAACCTGCGGTGGTTGTTGCCATTGATGCCCGGCATGGCATTTTTGTTATATAATAAGACATCACAAAGACATATTATTCCATCAGTTTATGGCACCCATCATGAGTCGTCATGACAACATGATATCTTTATCTAGAATTAAGAAAAAGGTACGTACCGTCGTGTACAGGTACAAGTATTGTTAATGATTGCTGACAAAAAATAAAAAATAAAAAATAAAATAAAGAGGCATTATTGAACTTTGATGGTTTGTAATGGGACAGAGATAGTAATTTATAATTTAAAAAATTGATAGTTTAAACTGATTATGCAATGAAACTCATGATGAACATATTATGCGTTAATGGATGCCAGGATATGATACAGCAAAAAAAAAAAAAAAAAAAAAATTATTAGCATGACTTTGAATGAAAAGAATGCTTAATTTTACATTAATTACTAAATATTTAAATAAAATTAAAAATTTAAATAATACTTTTTTTAATTAATCATTTAAGAACGAACCCTGCATAGGTACAAATAGCATAGAGCGAACCTAATCTATTGTCCTATATAAATTAAGTAATACCATAAATTATTTTTATTTGTTTTTGGTTAGATTTGATTAAGTTTAAATATTGATTTGGATAGACATTATAGTTGGAATAAGCTATGCTAGCTAATATTTAATCTTCTACCACAGTGTATTGAAAAAAATTTGAATATTTATAAAGAATTAAAAGATTTAAATACAATTTTAACTTTTTTTTTTTTTTGATACAATGCTAGATTGTTACCCTCTTATCAAAGGATGAATTAGAACCTCTTCCCAGGGTTTGTTAAAATTAACTTTGATGGAAGTATATGGGGTTGATTAGCTGAAGCTGCTTTTATCATTCGAGAGACTGATGGAGCCATGCTTGCGGCTAGTGAGTTTGGCCTTTTAGACTCTTTAATTTTGTTGGCAGAGCTTTACAGCATGGGCTGGCATTTTCTATACTGCTAGGATTCTCTATGCTCAGAGTCTCTTCATTGAGGGGGACTCTTTCATGGTCGTTCGATGGCTTCGGAGGGATTGCAAGCACCAGACTCCACTGAACCTTCTACTTATTGATGCATGGTCTACCCTGTGGGATATGCATAATTACCGGATTCGTCATGTCTATCGAAAAGCTAACTCAGCGGTTGATTGGGTGGCGGCCTCGATGACACATCATTTAGGGTTTTGGTTTGGAAACAGGATGACCCCTGTTCTATTGTACTTAAGCAAATCTTTTTTTCTGACCTATCAGGCTTGATTCGTACTAAACTGGTGTGATCACCCGTCTGTAAAAAAAAAAAAAAATAGAAGGCAACATTCAAGGATTATTAAAAAAAGGAGCTTATTTTCATATGTGAAAAAAATTATAAAAGGAGAAAGAAAGTATAAACCTTGTTAGAAGGCATAATAAAAAATAAGCCTCCAAGAAATTCAAATTTCAAGACTTCTGACATTTTACTAAATTTCTAAGCCTTAGTCAAAACAAATGGGTAAACTTTAAAGGAAAGATGAGTCAGAATGGGCCTTCTGTTGTTAGATCCCGTGGGCTTGGACTTCTTTGTTGATAGCAGGCCTTGAAGAGCTTGCAAGGAATTAAATGTGCCCCCAAGCAAACTTGTTTAACTTGATCAAGAAGGGTTCGGATTAAGTTTTTTGTTTGAAAGAATGCAAGATGTTTTTTCGTGCAGATAGCCATTGGATTATTTATGTCATGCTTTAAGATATAATGGAAGAAGATATTTATTTGAGTAATGTTAGATGGACTCGATATATTTTATTTTAAAATATTCTAATTCTTTTCATATCAATCTGAGACATTCGTCCCACAAATTTGAATTTATAGAGGCAAAGAGAGAGATACAAAGAGAAGAGGATTATCATCCACTCATCTCTTTTTCAAAGATATAGGTCATTATTCTTATAAAATATAAGAGTAAAAGAGTAAAAATATGTCTTATATTTTTATTTTTATAAAGCATAAAAGTAAAAGTGTAGGAATATGACTCATAACCCTATTTTTCAGTTAAAAAAATAGGGACATAGCTCATATTTCTTTTCTTAAATGAAGAATTATATGAGTAGAAGAACATGAATATGACTCATATCCTTATAAGTAGGCTGAGCTACATTTGAATATAACTAACTCTGAATTCGATCACTTTTTCTATTCTTAAATCTACGTAGTTCATAAATCTTAAATATGAAAAAAAATCAAAAACATAGAGCGGCTCCGAGATTCATGTGGATCCAAGAATGAAAAAAATGATTAGATTATAAACTTGGTTACATTCGAATGTAGCTAAGCCTATCTTCATATCCTTATTCTTCGGTTAAAAAATTAAAATATAACTCATATTGTTATTCCTTGACGAAGAACGTAAGAAGTATATGGTTAAAATGAATATGACTAATATTTCAATTGTTTAGTCAAAAGAGTAAGGATATAATTAACATTTTTATTTTTCAATACATTACTAAAAAAGATAAAATGTATTTATGAAGATAAAATAAATAAAAAATAATAATTAATAAATACTTTTTTTTTGTTTCAAAATTCATGCGAAACTCATTTCATTCTTTTAAAATAAAACGGATGAGATCCATGTAACTATCACTCTAATTGAATTTTATGGTATAACATAGTTGATTGAATGGCTATCCGTATGAAAGGACATCTTACGGTGTTTTATGTGAAAAGATCTAGCTTGAACCCAACATAAAAATGATAACTTTAAAACCAATAAATTTTCGTAAATGATGACAGCCTATGAAAACAGGAACACTAGCATATCTTAATCAATCACTACTATGAGAGGATCAAGAAACGACATATATATATAATATGGCAGACATCTCCGAGTGGAGGTTGTGTTGAACTTCTTTAGGCGTATAGGTCCTTGAGCACAAATCTAGTGGCTCGACTTGGCGCGCAGCGTGGGTCAAGCGTGGTCTTTATGTTTGTAGGAATAATAAGAGATGCAATTTTATTATTAAAGAAAGCAACTTTGTTGGGTAAATATATAGGCTATGTTATCCTGAAAAGACTTTGTGTACTGAAAATGCTACATAAGATCGTACATTAGATGCAGTTATTGGTTGTGCATTCATGCGCGCACATGTACTATGATCCATAGGACTGTGGTGCGCTTTGCACGCATACGCACATGAGCACACGACCACTACATGTGCCCCGCACGTGTGCGCTCATACGCGCACGACTAATATGCGCATTTAATGCGCAACTTTATGCACTGTCTTCGATGTATAAAGACTTTTCATCCTACCTATATTGTTGTTTCACTTTTAAAATGCCCCATTGTTTGTAGAACAATAATGATACTTCCAACATTAATGCGACAATCCACCATTTCACTTAAAAAAAAATTAATCAAAAAAAATTATTTAAATTTGAAAGGCCATTTCATGTGTAACTTAAGGTTTTTTTTTATATATAAAAATTTATAACATTCTCATTAGACTAAGAATCTGAATTCAATTAATGTGATCATAAACATTAAAATTGGCTAAGCGTCAGCCCTAGATAAATTTATCTTTATTTTCTTCATTCAAAAATATACTATAGAGTAAACTTATTTCGATATCTATTTATGATAACTTAAGATCTAAATTAAAATATTATTTCTATATTTCAAATTTATAACAAGACTAATATGATTCATATGTGATCATAGAAAGCTGCAATACCAGCCTGTGGAAGTCTGAGTTGATGCATATTTAGTCCGATATCAATTAAGAGTTCAAACAATTTTGAACATTCATATAAAGATTAAAAAATCTAAATAATGCAATGCGTCTGACTTTTTTAGAAAAAATCTTAACCAATTATAATTAGCCACTCAGCCTAGAAATAAAAATAATTAATATTAATGCTGTGATTAACTCAAATTCTAACTTCACTGACTCAGCCCTCATAGCAAGAATGCTAGCAAAAACATATAGAGATTAATCACTTAGGTAGTGTTTGAAATAGAGGATAAGAGGGGATATTTCCTCTTATTCCCAAAAAGTCATAACTATAAGGTAGTGTTTGATAGAAAAAATATTATCCATGGATAAGTGTACGGGATAGAGTTTATCCCCTGGCTATCCCTAGGGATATCCCTTGACTATCCCATTGATCATATCAAATGCAAAAAGGTAAATCCATAGGATAACTTTTTTTTACTTTTATTTGGAGGGATAACCAGCTATTCCTGCATTCTCTAGAGAATAATTTGAGGGGATATCCCATGGTTAACCATAACCATGATTATCCCTTTGGTTAACTTTATTCCCAGCTATCCCTTATAGTTATGGCTTTTGGGAATAAGAGGGGATATCCCGGAATATCCCCTCTTATCCCCTATTTCAAACACTACATAAGGGATAGCAGAGAATAAAGTTAACCAAAGGGATAATCCATGGTTAACCATGAGATATCCCCTCAATTTATTCCCTAGAAAATGTAGGAATAGCTGGTTATCCCTCAAATAAGAGTAAAAAAAGGTTATCCTATGGATTTACCTTTTTGCATTTGATATGATCAATGGATAGCCAAGGGATATCCCTAGGATAGCCAGGGGATAAACTCTATCCCGTACACTTATCCATGGATAATATTTTTTCTATCAAACACTACCTTAAACTTTTGGCCTTTTAATCATAGTTAAAATTTAGCCAATACGCATCGAAATGTCTGAGACATCTCAAATGTTCTTTGAAGCATATCTTAGAAACAGAAATGCAAACTTTGATATAAATCTTCTTATTATTAATGGAATAGTTAATTCAAGAATAAGATAAAATAAATCTTAATCTGCATTGGAAAAAATATTATTATCCTCACCAAATAAGTTTTTAAAAAGAGCAAAGCTCTTATACAGAAGCAAAGTGCAGCTGAAAGAATCCTGGTTACTTTTTGATTAGAAGATAAATATGTTTGTGTTCCTTCTTAAGCAATGTTATTACGAACAAAGGTTAACATCATTCTTGCCTTCCTTATTAATAATGGTGAATTGCCTCACTAATTACATCTTAACAGCTTAACTCTCCTTTCTTCTTAAAAAGAACAAAAGAGAACTATTTAGATCAGCGACCAACTGCGGCCCAGTTGAACATTTGATTAGGATTTGGTGGGTGCGCCAGGCCCGTGCTGTAGTGCAACGCATGGGCGACGCGCGAGGGACCCAGCGGCAAGCCACTGTTATTGGACCCTCCCCCAAAAGAAATTAATTTAATATCATGGTGGCCGATGGCCCACGTATCAGATATTAAACTGATAAGAACAGATACTACACTTGATCTTAGCCAAAAGGCCGAGAAAGGTATGAGTCTAACGGGGCCGAGGTGCGGCTTTTATTGCCAGTACGAGGCCTTCAGCTTCCGCCCCAACCGATGTGGGACTAAATGCCTTGCATGTAAATTGTTCTGAAAACCAAACGAGGGATATCATGGAATATTCTGCATGTTGTTATGGGTAAGAAATGATCAATGGACGGTTCTTTGCAACCTTTATGCTCTGTTTGAATGGATAAAAAAAAAAAAATAAAAAAAATTTCATATGTTTAAATAAGTGAGGGAAAAATAGAGATAAAAAAATTAATAATTTATAATAACAATAATCTTATTATAAAAAAAAAATATATTTTTTGAAAGGATCGGAAAAAAAAAAAAAGAAAGAAACAAAATCTCTTCGATTTCGAAAAGAAAACTTTTACATGGATCCACCACTTTTTTTTTTTTTCCTCTCTAATTTTCTTTCCTCCATACTTTTCTCTCCATCCAAACATAGGCTTAGTTAGAATCTATCTTTTTCTAATTTTTTTTTGTAAACACTTAAGCGTGGCTTTGCCTTAATGATGCAAATATTGGAGAGAGAAGGAAACTTCTAAATACACTACAAAAATTACTCTTTGTACCCTTAATTTTTTTAAAATATTTAATTTTTTAAACTACTCTTAAAACCCTCATTCTCTTCCTCCCCCTCTCCCCTAACTCTTGGTGGCCCCCCCTTCGGCTTTCCTTTGCCTCGGTGTCCAAGAGGAGGGGGTGGGAGGGGAGTCAGTGCCGGATGAAGGGGGAGCCGGAGCAAACGGAGAAGTGGAGATGAGGATTTAAGGGTAGTTTAAAAAATATTTTTTTAAAAAAATTGAAGATATAAAGAGTAATTTTTGTGGTGTATTTAGAAGCTTGAGAGAGAGAGAGAGAGAGAGAGAGATTCCAACATGAGAGCAGCATCATATTATGGAACTCACTGATCACTTGAAATAAAAATTATGTCGAAATTTCAAGAACTGCACGCTTTGTTTGCTCATTCACAGTGCGATGTTAAAGCAACAGTTTTATTGGTCCCAAGACGCGGTGGGCTTGCTCTTGGAATTGCATGGGTGAATTGAAAACTTTGGTTTATGCACAGGCTGAAACATTTATCTTGAACTCAATCTAATTTTAGACTGGATTTCTTTTTTGGACAAGCCAGACTCTAAATTAGGCTAATTTGTCAATCCTAGCCCAAAACTGGTACGAGTCTAACCCATGAGATTAGTTTCCAAGCTCAAGAGCAAATATTTATATGAAAAAGTCATGCTGCACTGCATGCAGTGCTGCACCACACGGGATGATTAGCCTATAAAATATTTAGACTATAAAGCCAAAAAATATTTTTATTTAGGCATGTACCGCACACCAATCACCATCCGTGATATGCTTGTTCTGCGCCGCGCAGTGCAACAAGACTTTTTCTATTTTTATTTTGGGTTGATTAGGTAAGGCTATTGAAAGTAATAAGGTCCAAAATAGTTCTAATTGTGACCAGACAAGACCTTGAACAAACCATGGATTGGGTGCAAGGTGAAGTGCAAAAAAGTCCCCTTTGAAATAAATTTATGTTTGAAACAAATTTCATTTCTCTCCCTCTTAAATCCACCAAAGTATATATATAAGTGTTTGATCAGTGCTCATGTGTTCATCTATGGGCCTTTAAAGAGAAGTCCAGAGCATGTTGTATCAATTGGAATTGGCAAAAAAGACGATCGTTAAAATTAGTCCAAACTAACTTAGAGTTGTAACGTTAAGTCAGTTTTAATATTGAAAGAAAAGACGATTAGAAGTTTCATTAGTTATGTTGCATTTAATCCAAATTGCCTGAATGGATATAATTCTATGAACCATAAGAGATGAAGTTTGGAGGTCATCATGTCATAATTTTATATGATTCTCTTAAGCGCCTTCGATTTCCTGATGATATTTGCATCTTACTGCATTAATCTACATCCATCCACTCCCATAGAATTATAAATCTATACGATTAGAATTTTTGATTTATATCTAGACCCCCAAAACAGTACATCATTTTGATTATGTCTATCAATTGGTGTATTAACAATTTTTTTAACAATGTGAGGTGGGAAAATTCCAGAGCCCACTTCATGAGATTAAAATGTGAACAGGGGCTAGATGAGTTGTAGTTTCTGCATTAAAAATAAGTGGTCTTTGATTAAAAGAAATGAAGGATAACCATGGTTTGAGTCTCAATGCTGATCAATCTTTCGTTGCTAATTGACGAGATTAATGTTGACACAATTCTAAGAACAACCTATACATGGTCTTTGCGTTATTGAGGCACTTTTAGGAAGTATATAACTTCTTCATTCACCTTCAAATTTGTACTTTGCCTGAATAATAAGTATAAAGACCTTGAGGATTTAGAAGCAATTTTCTTACCATTTTGTCTACTAATGCTATCTACCACTGTTTAATATAAGGTATAGTAAGGCTCCCTTAATTTTTCAGTCAACAGATAGCATCCCAAAATGTAGTGCAGATATCATTTTTAGTAGACTCATCCCCATAAAAAATTCAAGTAAATTTAGAAAATTAATTTGCAATACTGCATAGGACTATCACATTAGATATTATATAAGTTAGTATAGAGTATAGCACTGATTTTATTAGAGCGATTCTTTTAAGAAGAGAAATTAATAAACCTCCACTTCTAGGCATCCGGTTTAGTATTTAGTTATCTTTGATTGGCTATAAATCAAATGCTGTGAGTCTAGAGCATTTCAGAGGAACACCCAAATAATCATTAAGGCTGTGAACACTGCCAAATAATCACCAAGGCTGTGAATACTTTGGACTCTCAAGATAGTAGAGAACTCAAAGTCCATGTCGTCAATAATTTTTAGGCTGAATTGGACCATTGATTTGGCCGAGTAAACTGATTAGTTTAATTGCACGCAATAGACTTGAATTATAAGTTTCATAGCCCTACAATCAAGTTGCCTAGCTTTGGAAAGAAGAAGATAATCGTCAGTAAAAAAGATGTAGCTAACCTGTGGGCTAATCCTTGTAGATTGGTAAGCTATTATTTACCATAAAACGTCACATCCTAAATTTCTTTGGTCATCATCTTAATATATTATCATCTCAGCGTATAAAATAAAGAGTTATAGCGAAAGAGGGCATCCTGGACTTAAACTCATAGATGAATAAAAAAAGTCGGTAGGAGAACTATTGATCGGAATTGCAAACTTACATTCATAAATGTAGCCAATGATCTGATAGGACCAGTTAACAGGCCCATGAGTAATAAAAACAGAAAATTTCAAACAATTTTTTTAGGCGGCCATCTTCGGCGGCTTTCATAAATGGCTTAGTTCCTAAGCGGCCTCGCTGGCTTACTGTTTTCTCTTTAAGGACGCAGTAGGCATTTAATTCTATCCGCAGCTTTGCTTCTTGTTGCAATAAGCGTCCGTCATAATGAAGAGAGAGAATAAAAGGGAAAAAGAGCTATGCGACCTGCGTGGGTTCTTCCAAAGACCGCTCTTTGTCATTAGGCAAATCAATGGACAACATTTAATGATACAAACACGGAAGAAAATCCTAGGCGGCCTTTCATTCTAAGTGGCCCCTTCCTCAACAATCCTAGGCGGCAATGACCTGGGAGCATTTAATGGGCTAGAGCCTTTGATGGTGTAGACCCAGAAGGAAATCTTAGGCGGTCTTTCCTATTAGGCGGCCCTTTCTTCAACAATCCTAGGCGACAATGACTTGGGAGCATTTAATGGGCTGAAGCCTTTGATGGTGTAGACCCAGAAGGAAATCCCAGGCGGCCTTTCATCCTAGGCGGCCCCTTCCTCAATAATCCTAAGCGGCAATGACCTGGGAGCATTTAATGGGCTGGAGCCTTTGATGGTGAGACCCAGAAGGAAATCCTAAGTGGCCTTTCATCCTAGGGGCGGCCCCTTCCTCAACAATCCTGGGTGGCAATGGCTTGGGGAGCATTTAATGAGCTGAAGCATCTAATGGTGCGGACATGGAAGGAAATCTTAAGCGGCCTTTCATCTTAGGCAGTAATCCCAGGCGGCCTATTCCTCAACGGCCTCTTTCTCGACGGCCTTCTCAACGGTAATCCTAGACGGACTCTTCTTCGACGACCTTCTTAACGGCATTGATGTGCTGAGGCATTTATAGGTCTTATAAAGGCCCTCGCTCCCAGGCATTTATTGGAGAGCATTCAATGGAATGGAGCATTCAATGTCAAGTTACGGACCACGAAGAGAGAGAGAAGCAGAAGAAGTCCCAAGCGGCCTTTTACTCCACGACCTTCCTCGATGGCCATCTTAGTCGGCTTTTTCCTCAACGGTCATCTTAGGCGGCCTCTTCCTCTACGGCCTTCCTCATGGCTTAGGCGGCCTCTTCCTCTACGGCCTTCCTCAATGGCCATCTTAGGCAGCCTTCCTCAACGGCCATCTTAAGCGGCCTTTTTAGGCTGCTTCATTTTAGACTCCCAATGCGGCTCTCTATAGCATTTATGTGCCATGTTATTTATGGTCTTATAAAGGCCACGTGCATTTATGGCTGACTCCCTTTTTGGCCCATGCATGCACGTAAGGGTGCTTCAGTAATAACTTTGGAACCCGTCTTCATCCTAGGCAGACCCAAAAGCTTCTTCCAACTAGGCGGCTCCCGAGCAATCCTAGACGGCCTCGACACTCCCATGACGGCGGCCAAGAGCAGCCTAGATGGATCCCGAGCAATCCTAGATGGCCCCCGACACTCCCATGACGGCGGCCAAGAGCAATCCTAGACGGCCCCGAGCAATCCTAGACGGCCTCACCGGACCCAGGTCCCACAGATGCCTTCCCGCCCTTAGCCAGCAACGGCCTCGTGGGGCAGAGGCCCTAGGCGGCCACCAGCGCCCCTAGGCGGCCTGCTTCTCCCATCCAGCAAGCTCCTCCCAGCCGGCCATCCACGATGGCCCCTCGCCCAACGGCCGCGACCTTCCCGGACCTTCCGACTCTACACGCCAGGTAGAGGGTACGGTCTCCATGTCTCACAAGGGCCAGGTTCGGGCAATAGAATTGGATGAAGGGGAGATATAGCTTCTCCACGTGTTAGGTGGCATATTTATGAGCCAGAGGCATCCTTGAGTGGCCTATGGGTCCGAGGGTACTATTAGCCTTTATTTAATTCAAGAAGGGACTCATGGAGACTAAACAAGGACTCTGACCATTAAATAAATATTCAAGATCAATGTACCAGAAAAGGCCAGCTGTGCACACTCGATCTGTGGATAAAATCATAACTTGCATGAGGTAGGACGATGCTTTTAGCTCTGACATATCACTAAAAGACAACGCCTGCAGCTCTGACATGCCACTAAGAAGAAGTGTCTTCATAAAAGCTTCGAGAGGTGGCAGCACCTCAGGTCTCACAGATATTAATCCTGACATTTTGTCTACCAAAAGTCCTCAATCATCATGACACCCCCAACCACTCAGATCAGATAAGCCCCAAAAGTCATGGTCCATCATGAGGACCCACGTGGCTCAATTCCACTAGATGACAAAGATCCAAGCCCCTTAGGCAAAAGACAAAGTCCAAAGATAAATAAAAGGGGTAAAAGGGACCTCCGACCAGGTAACTCTAGAAATTCAACACACTCATTCTGAGCCTCTCTCTTTCTCTTTCGAGCTTTCTCAAGCTCACGACTGTTGCCCAGAGTACTAACTTGAGCGTTGGAGGGTCCCCGCCGGAATACCCAGCCATGGGACTTCTTGCAGGCTTTGAAGACAAAGGAAGGGCCCCGATATTTCTATGGAGGAACGACCAACGCTCAAGGACGCTAGCTCAAAGTGATCGGGCATCAACAGATTGGCGCGCTAGGTAGGGGGACGCACTGAAGGAAAGAAATCTTTGTCTCCCTGAGCTATAAGTCTTTATCCCCTCTAAGATAGCCATGGTGGTGATGCGCATGCCGAGGGTCCTCACCAATCATGCCGGGGGCATCCATATCGCACTGAGAAGCAAAAGACCACTCTCTCTGCTCCTCCTTCACCACCAGCCTCAGCTGCTTTAATTAACCAACTGGCCATCCTCAATCAACAAGTTCAAGCCTTGAATGCAACAGTTCATAAGCTGCAGAAGCAACGCTCGGTGGCCACTCAGCAGCAGTCCAAGCTTCTCACATCGCTCGTGATAGCTGCACTAGTTAGTTAGAGATTCACCTATGGGAAATCTCCTCATAGAGAAGCTTATCGCCATCAAGCTTCACCTAAGCACCTTCACTACGAAGCTTTCAAGGGACTGCGGTCTCCTTCCTTCTTCTCATCTTCTGAGTCATCTGGGGAGGACCTTAATCATGAGATGAGGAGGCATCTGGATGAACAACACCGGCGGCTGGAAGAGCTCAGTTAAAGGCTCAACAATCAGCCAGAGGTGGACTGCAACATGGGTAGCAGAATAATTTCAAAAAGGGATGAACTTGAGACATTATCCATCACCTCAAGCATTTGTGGGCATTTTAATTTCTGGTGGTAGTAAGCCGAGAGGTGTTAGTGCGATTAATGCAAGGTGGAAGATGAGGACAAAAGGCTTTGACTATTGACTTCACCTTCCCCCTCTCTCCCCTTCTCTCTTTCTCTCGAATGCACCCAAGAGACAAACCGAGCCCAGACCTCCTATGGATTTCATCTAGCTGCTCTCAGACTTCAGCACTAAGGACGACCAATCTCTTCAAAGAAAGAGCTCTCAAGCCAAAAAGCTCTCAAGCCTTTAATCGATGACGACATCAAACACGACACAAAAACAAAAAGCTACGAAAGCTAAGTATACTGCACCAAAAAAAAAAAAGAGAAAAAGAAAAAAAGAAGTTTTTCATTCAATTTCTCAAAAACCACTCGGGCCGGCCAAGCGACTGCCGAGGTAGTTTTTCGGTGGCCCTGCGATCATAAGGACACCCCTGGACCGGTGCGAGAAACCTCCGAGGCGGTTCAAGTCCTATGGTCTCGGCGGCTCCGAGTCAAACTCCTGGACCGACCGAGTGACCCCGAGGTATTTTCAAAATAACTTTAGTGGTCCCGAGATCATAGACACCCCGGACTGGTGCTAGAAACCTCCGGTGGTTCAAGCCTTGTGGTCTCGGCAGCCCCAATCAATGCCCACGAAACCCCCGAGGCGGTTTTATTTTGGCCCCATCAATAAAGGCTCCCGAGCATGGTCCCATCACAGCGACTCTCGGGTCACCCTTCGGGGTTCAAAAGGAACCTGAGCCTGGTCCAAGCACCCTTAGGTCGCCCTCCGGGGTTAAAGGCTTCGAGCATGGTCCCATCACGGTGACACTCGGGTCACCCTTCGGGGTTCAAAAGGAACCTGAGCCTAGTCTAAGCACTCTCAGGTCACCCTCGGGGTTAAAGGCTCCCGAGCATGGTCCCATCACAGCGACTCTCGGGTCACCCTTCGGGGTTCAAAAGGAACGTGAGCCTGGTCCAAGCACCCTCAGGTCACCCTTCGGGGTTAAAGGCTCCCGAGCATGGTCCCATCACAGTGACTCTCGGGTCACCCTTTGAGGTTCAAAAGAAACCTAAGCCTGGTTCAAGCATCCTCAGGTCACCCTCCGGGGTTAAAGGCTCCCGAGCATGGTCCCATCACAGCGACTCTCGGGTCACCCTTCGGGGTTCAAAAGGGACCTGAGCCTGGTCCAAGCACCCTCAGTTCACCCTCCGGGGTTAAAGGCTCCCGAGCATGGTCCCATCACAGTGACTCTCGGGTCACCCTTTGGGGTTCAAAAGGCTCTCAACAGTTTCGTCTCTGCCCCAGCGGCATCATTACGGCCTCAACAGCTTTATTGTAGCCTCAACGGCTCTATCAGCCTTAGTGGCTCTATCCCTCTGCCTCAGCGGCATCATTACGGCCTCAACGGCTTTATTGCAGCCTCAACGGTTCTATCAGCCTTAGTGGCTCTATCCCTCTGCCCAGCGGCATCATTACGGCCTCAACGGCTTTATTGCAGCCTCATCGGCTCTATCAGCCTTAACGACTATCAGCCTTAGTGGCTATTAGCCTTAGTGGCTCTATCCCTCTGCCCCAGCGGCATCATTACGACCTCAGCGGAATTATTATAGCCTTAGCGGCTCTATCGCTCTGCCTCATCGGCTCTATCAACCTCAACGGTTTTATTGCAGCCTCGTTGGCTCTATCTCTCAGCCTCAACGGCGTTAGTGCAGCTCCATCAGCTCTATTTTTGCCTTGCCAACTAGTTGACGAGCGTCCCCCCAAAAAATTGAACGTACGCTACTTTAAGTGACGGGCACAAGGTAATAAACTTACCCCCAATGTTACTTAAAAATTCTTTACACTGCTTCAGCTTGGTTAGTGTAAGACCTACAAGCTCAAGGAGTGTAGGGGGCATCTGATAGGACCAGTTAACAGGCCCATGGGCAATAAAAATAGAAATTTTCAAATAATTTTTCTAGGCGGCCATCTTTAACGGCCTTCCTAAACGGCTTAGTTCCTCATAGACCGCTTTTTGTCATTAATCTCTCATAGGAAAATCAATGGACAACATTTAATGGTGGAAATCATAGGCGGCAACGGCCATCTTAGGCGGCCAACAATCCTAAGCGGCAATGACTTGGGAGCATTTAATAGGCTGGAGCCTTTGATGGTGTAGACCCAAAAGGAAATCTTAGGCGGCCTTTCATCCTAAGTGGAAATCCTAGGCGGCCCCTTCCTCAACAATTCTAAGCGACCACTTCCTCAACAATCCTAAGCGGCAATGACTTGGGAGCATTTAATGGGCTAGAGCCTTTGATGGTGTAGACCCAAAAGGAAATCCTAAGCGACCTTTCATCCTAGGCGGCAATCCTAGGCAGCAATGACCTAGGAGCATTTAATGGGCTGGAGCCTTTGATGGTGAGACCCAAAAGGAAATCCTAGGCGGCCTTTCATTCTAGGTGGCAATCCTAAGCGACCCCTTCCTCAACAATATTTGGCGGCAATGGCCTGAGGAGCATTTAATGAGCTGAAGCATCTAATGGTGCGGACATGGAAGGAAATCCTAAGCGGCCTTTCATCTTAGGCAGCAATCCTAGGCGGCTTCATCTTAGGCGGCCTCTTCCTCGACGGCCTATTCTTCAACGGCCTTCCTCAACGGTAATCCTAAGTGGCCTTTCCTTTCTCAACGGCATTTATGTGCCGAGGCATTTATAGGTCTTATAAAGGCCGTTGCTCCAAGACATTTATTGGAGAGCATTCAATGGAATGGAGCATTTAATGTTAAGTTACAGACCACGAGGAGAGAGAGACAACAGAGGAAGTCTAAGCGGCCTTTTCCTTCATGACCTTCCTCGATGGCCATCTTAGGCGTCCTTTTCCTCAACGGTCATCCTAGGCGACCTCTTCCTTTACGGCCTTTTCCTCAACGGTCATCCTAGGCGACCTCTTCCTCCACGGCCTTCTTCGATGGCCATCCTAAGTGGCCTTCTTCGATGGCCATCCTAGGCGGCTTCGGTTTCAGACTCTCAATGCCACCACGAAGATGGCTCCCTATCGTATTTATGTGCCAGGTTATTTATGGTCTTATAAAGGCCACGTGCATTTATGGCCGCCATGTTGACTCCCTTTTTGGCCCCATGCATGCACGTAAGGGTGCTTCGGTAATAACTTTGGGACCCGTCTTCATTCTAGGCAGTCCCAAAAGCTTCTTCCAGCTAGGCGGCTCCCGAGCAATCCTAAACGGCCCCCGACACTCCCATGACGGTGGCCAAGAGCAGCCTAGACGGCTCCCGAGCAATCCCAGACGGCCCCCGACACTCCAATGACGGCGGCCAAGAGCAATCCTAGATGGCCTCGAGCAATCCTAGGCGGCCTCACCGGACCCAGGTCCCACAGATGCCTTCTCGGCCTCAGCCAGCAACGGCCTCGTGGGGCAGAGGCCCTAGGTGGCCACCAGCGCCCCTAGGCAGCCTGCTTCTCCCATCTAGCAAGCTCCTCCCAGCCGACCATCCATGGTGGCCCCTCGCCCAACGGCCGCGACCTTTCGCGGACCTTCCGACTCTACACGCCAGGTAGAGGGTACGGTCTCCATGGCTCACCAAGGGCCATGTCCAGGCAATAGAATTGGATGAAGGGGAGATATAGCTTCTCCACGTGTCAGGTGGCATATGCATGAGCCAGAGGCATCCTTGAGTGACCTATGGGTCAGAGGGTACTATTAGCCTTTATTTAATTCAAGAAGGGACTCATTGAGACTAAACAAGGACTCTGACCATTAAATAAATATTCAAGATCAATGTACCAGAAAAGGCCAGCTATGCACACTCGATCTGCGGATGAAATCATGACTTGCATGAGGTAGGACGATGCTTTTAGCTCTGACATATCACTAAAAGACAACGCCTGCAGCTCTGACATGCCACTAAGAAGAAGTGTCTTCATAAAAGCTTCGACGGGTTGCAACACCTCAGGTCTCACAGATATTAATCCTGACATTTTGTCTACCAAAAGTCCTCAATCATCATGACACCCCCAACCACTTAGATCAGATAAGCCCCAAAAGTCATGGTCCATCATGAGGACTCACGTGGCTCAATTCCACTAGATGACAAAGATCCAAGACCCTCAGGCAAAAGACAAAGTCCAAAGATAAATAAAAGGGATAAAAGGGACCTCCGACCAGGTAACTCCAGAAACTCAATACACTCATTCTGAGCTTCTCTCTCTTTCTCTTTGAGCTTTCTCAAGCTCACGGTTGTTGCCCAGAGCACTAACTTGAGCGTCGGAGGGTCCCCACCGGAATACCCGGCCGTGGGACTTCTTGCAGGCTTTGAAGACAAAGGAAGGGCCCTGATATTTCTATGGACGAACGACCAACGCTCAAGGACGCCAGGTCAAAGTGATCGGGCATCAACAGATCCAATCTATCATCTTGAACAAAAAATTAAAGTGATGAGTATTGCAATCACATAGCCCCAATTCACTCTATTTATACACATTTCATATCCAATTTTATAGCCATAAGAAGTTTCTTCTTTGGTACTTGATGCAAGGAGTGAATGGCTTCATGAGTTAGTAATATTTATTTGATATACTTCTATAGATGCCACTTATTCCTCAAATAATAGCTTGTGTATAATGTTTCAAATTCTGTTAGTGAGAATTTTGGCTACTATCTTTAAACCATGTTATGTAAGCTAATTACACTACCAAAATGCGCAGTTTTTTGGCGGTTATTTTTTTTTGATGATTTTTAAAACGGTCAAAAAATTAAGCTTTTGTCGTTCATATTTTTTGCAGTTTTAAAATTATCGATAAATATAAAATAATTATTGGTATTTTTTTGCAATTATCCCGCACTTTTGTTCTGCGCATCTTTTTCATTTTGGACATTTTATTTTTTATTTTTACTTCAACTCTAATCAAATTGCCTCCATTTTCGATTTCATATCACCTCTTAGCCTCTGCCTTTGCTTTCTTCTCCCATATTCAAACCTTTGTCCATCCTTGCAAATCTAAATCAATTCCTTTGCCATTTATGCAAATCTATAGTAGGAAGAACCCTTATTATAAAAAGCCTCTGTGCACATTGTTGGCTTTAGTTGGAAAACCTAAACCCATCCTTGAGAATTTGACTTAGGTATGTATCTTCTTCTATAGTTTTTTTTTTTTCCATGAGAACTTGATGAGTAGAATTGTAACTGCTGCTGTAGTGCTAGGTAGATTTGTAGTTTTTCTGCTTGTGTGTGTATCTATGTTGATTTTTTTTTATTTACTGTCTTGATAAGATTCTGGTATAAAAAGCAAAAATAATTATTTTTTAAATTTTTTCTTCATTTAGGGCTTTTTAAAAGTTATGGTCCTATGATTCAGAAAAATGGTTCGGGTTGCATGATTTGGGGGGGGGGGGGGGGTAGAGGACGAAAAATGACTCAGAATATATTATATTTAGATGTGACCTAGAAAGAATATATCTTCTTCTACGCCTTTTCTTTGGAGGCTTATTTTCTATTAAAATCTAAACAGATGTGACCCAGAAACATACTATATTAGCCTCATTCGCCCTGCCTGTGGACTTTTTGGATGAAACAAAAAATCAAGCTATCAAACCTTTAGCTTCCAACCATGCGTAAGAATAATTAGAAGCCTCCATTGGTGTCTGCATCGCCAACTATATGATTGTTGTGATCCTGTCTTGAGTTGTTGCCATCATCACCATTATAAATTTATTATTGTTGCTAGTATTATCATTAAAATTTGGTCTAACAATTAACAATATGCAGCATCTACATATATCCTCTGGATATTTTGATATGATTTTGATGATGAAGAAAAAATATTTTCACTTGCAGATAAAAAATCAGATAATTATAAATTCACTATCCTTGTTAGTATTATTAGAATTTAGGCTAAGAATTGATTATTGTATCCGTTAAATATTTGCGTATGAGGGATAGAAAGAAAATTATTTCATCCAAATCTCTAAAAAAAACTACAAAATAAATAGATTCTGTTGCCACCGGGATCCGTCCTCCGACTCGAACGCGGTCGATCTCCAAAGGGGGGCGGACCTGCACAAAAGTCCTCACGCGAGAGACGTTGGGGGTGGCCCTCCGCGGAAGACCCTCCGACGCTCAAGTCAGTGGAGAAGAAATCGACGATCAACCAGACAACGGGGAGGTGGATCTCTCCGGGAGGCCTCTCCGGGGGCGGCCAATCGGGAGCTCTAGAAGGCAAGAGCACCGACGAGCTGCCGGCGTGGGAGCAGGAGAGTGAGAGTGGGGGGCGGTGTGAGCGCACGTATGAGTATGCGTCAAAGAGCGCGTACCTGAGGGAATCTGCGAGCGTGGTAGTTATAGGCTGTCACCTATGTCTTGAGCGCCTTCTGGAAGGTTCAGAGGTTGTTAGGATACGGAGGTGGACAGAATCAGGCCGTTGTGGGGCCATTGGAATCCATATCCTGTCTGTTAGGGGATCGACGGCTAGGAGAGCTTCTTGATGACTGAGATCTGGCTGAGTAGACCTGGGGTAGTTATGATAGGTTCTAGGCCACGTTTCGACATGATTCATTGTCTAGGATGTCGTTATGGTAAGCCTGGGCTCTCCCGTGTCAGGTTCCGCGGAGGTGGGTATTGGATTGTGGATCGCTTGATGAAGCCGGGCCATGGAGACTCGAGGGAAACGAGCTACGAAAGCGCGGAGAGGGCCGAGCTACGGAAGCCCGAGAAGCCGAGCTACGGAAGCCCGGAGGGGCCGAGCTACGGAAGCCCGGGAGGGCCGAGCTACGGAAGCTCGGAGAGGCCGAGCTATGGAAGCCCGGAGAGGGCCGAGCTACGGAAGCTCGGAGAAGCCGAGCTACGGAAGCCCGGAGGGGCCGAGCTACGGAAGCCCGGAGAGGCCGAGCTACGGAAGCAGGTGGCCCCGCGGCAGCCGGAGCCGTATCCATCGGTTCCAGGGGTGGTGCAACCCAGCCAGCATTTCTCCCAAAGGAGATCACCGGTCCCGGAGGCTCACCACCGTCATGCCTCGCCCAAACCCCCCTACCGAGGAGCCTCTAAGAGACCCCGATCGCCTTCTTGCCACGCCAGTATTTCTCCCAAGCGGCGGCACGGGAAGGAGATGGAGTGCCCCCGCCGACATCGCCGTCACCCTTCCCCATCCTCGGAATCCTTGGGGGAGGGGTCCTTCGATGGCAGGATAGCCCGCTGAGCCGAGCGTCGACTCGACGAGTATAACCAGCGGTTGGAGGAACTCAGCCACCGAATCACCCACCTGCCAAAGGCGGACTATGACAGCCGGCCACCGCTGTCCCGCCGCATTATGGAAGAACCCATCTCCACCCGGTTCCGCCTCCCCCAACTGGATCCGTATGACGGAACCACGGATCGCCTGGACCACCTGGAAAGTTACAAGGTTCTCATGCAGGTCCAGGGGGCCACCGATTCGCTCATATGCATCGCCTTCCCTGCCACCCTGAAGAAGGCCGCCCGAGCTTGGTACTCTCGCCTGCCGCCGCGGAGTATTGATTCTTTCTGTCAGCTGGAAAGAGCCTTCTTGGCCCATTTTGATGCCTGCCGAAAGATTCCAAGGGTGGCTGATAGCCAGCCTCTTCGCTGTCTAGCAGAAGAGCAGCAAGTCCTTGCGGGATTACGTCGCTCGGTTCAAGGAGGCAGCCCTGGAGGTCTACAATCTTGAAGACTCAGTGGCCACCTTGGCCTTGAAGCGAGGGCTCCGTCCGTCTCGCTTCGTGTACTCCCTTGACAAGAAGCTGCCCAGATCTTACGCCGAGCTTTTGACTCGGGCCCAGAAGTATATCCGTGCCGACGAGGCTGATTCCTCTCGGTGCGAGGCAAGCGGGAGTGTCCTCAAGAAGTCGACCCGCCCTGAGCCTGTCGAAGTTTGACCCAGGAAGCCCGAACCTCCCCGCCGACCAGACAACCGTCCTCGAGTCCCACCGTAGAGAGACGGGCCCTACACTCCTCTGCTCGCCCCTATATCGCACATCTTGCTCGAGATCGAGGGAGAGTCTTATTTTCAGCACCCACCTCTGATAAACCCAAAAATCCCCCGCAACAAGAACCTTTACTTCCGCTATCATCAGGACCATGGACACGACACCGACGACTGCCGCCAGCTAAAAAAGATGATAGAGGATCTTATCCAGTGTGGCCATCTGAGAAAGTTCGTTCGAAGGAACAACCCGGATACTCCTGGTCCATCAGTACCTCCGCCGTCGATGATCGACAACGCTCCAACCGAGAAGATGGTGGCGATGATTTCCTGGGGGGTAGGTGGCCCGCCCAAAAGGCCGAGAGGGGAGGGGGAGTTAATCCTGTAATTCCTTTTTCTAAAAAGGACTTAGAGGGGGTTGTGAATAAAAATGATGATAGCGTCGTCGTATCCATGACGATTGCTAAGCACCCTGTAAAAAGAATTCTGGTTGATAGTGGGAGCTCGGTGGATGTTTTGAGTTATGATGCTTTTGTTCGCATGAGCCTGTCGCCCGACCTGCTCCGGCCCGTCGCCACGCCCTTGATGGGGTTCACTGGAGACTCCGTGAAAGTTGAGGGGAGGTCACTCTTCCCGTCACGGCTGGCATGGGCCGCGCCAAAGCACAGTATTCATGAACTTTCTGGTGGTCCGAGTGCCCCTCGCCTATAATGCAATCCTCGGAGGCCTGGGCTCAACCTTTTGGACGCTGTCATATCCACTAAGCGACTCCTCGTAAGGTTTCCCACCATGGAGGGAGTAGGGGAGATGCGGGGGGAGCAGAACCCACCTCCGCTTTGCTACCACATGGCCCCCAATCCGCAGGGGTGGTGCCTGCACCTGCATCGGAAGCGCTAGACCCCCGGGATCTAGAGAAGAGAGGAGAGTCGGCCGAGCACCTTCTTGCTTTCCCTCTTGGGGAGGACCAAGCGAGGACGATTCGGATCGGAGCCCTACTCCCGGAGGAGGCCCGTGACCAGCTCCTCGCTTTCTTGCGGGCTAATGCTGATGTCTTCGCCTGGTCGGCGTCCGATATGCCCGGCATTCTAGAGGAAGTGATTACCCACCAGCTCAACATTAAGCCGAAGTGCGACCCGTTCGGCAAAAGAAGAGGAGCTTCGCTTCTGACAGGCAGAAGGCCAAGGATGAGGAGGTGCGAAAGTTGTTGGCAGCCGGTCATATCCGTGAGGTGCACTACCCCGACTGGCTGGCGAATGTCGTGATGGTTTGCAAGGCCAGTGGGAGCTGAAGGATGTGCGTGGACTTCACCGATCTCAATAAGGCTGCCCCAAGGACAGCTTCCCACTGCCCCGAATCGACCAGCTAGTGGACGCCACGTCCGGACACAAAACTCTTAGCTTCATGGATGTATTTTTGGGGTACAACCAAATCAGGATGAACCCAGCTGATGAAGAAGCTACCTCCTTTGTTATTGAAAAAGGGATTTACTGCTACAAGGTGATGCCGTTTGGGTTGAAGAATGCCGGAGCCACCTATCAGAGGTTGATGAATAAGGTCTTTGAGGACCAGATCGGGCATAACATGGAGGTGTACATGGACGATATGCTGACCAAGAGCACCAGTACTGCTGACCACGTCGCCGACCTTGCAGAGACCTTCAACAACCTGCGCGGTACCGGATCTAGCTAAACCCCCGTAAATGTGCTTTCGGGTGGCAACAGGCAAATTTCTGGGCTTTATGGTGATCCAACAGGGGATTGAGCTAATCCTGACAAGATTCGGGCTATCTTGGACATGAGGCCCCCAGCTAATAAGGAGGTGCAACGCCTAACCGGGAGGGTCGCGGCCTTGAGTCGTTTCATGTCAAGGTCGGCAGAAAGGTGCTTGCCCTTCTTTAAGGCACTGCGCAAGGTAAACAACTTCGAGTGGACAAAAGAGTGTCAGGACGCCTTCGAGGAGTTGAAGCATTTTCTATCCACTCCCCGCTATTGTCCAAGCCAAGGGGCGGAGAAGAGCTCTTTCTATACCTTGCAGCCTCCCCAGAGGCCGTCAGTTCTGTGCTCGCGCGTATGGATGCCGACGAGCATAGAGGCCGGTCTACTACACCAGCAAGGTACTTCATGATGCTAAGATCAGATATTCCAGGACTGAGAAGATCATTTTTGCCCTGGTGGTCTCTGCCCAGTGCTTCCAACCCTACTTCCAAGCTCATCCCATCGTGGTGCTCACGGACCAACCTCTTCGGACCATCTTATCCCATCCAGACACCTCTGGTTGGTTAGCCAAGTGGGCCATCAAGCTGAGCGAGTTTGACCTATCTATTTGACCAAGGTCTGCCATGAAATCTCAAGTATTAGCTGATTTCTTGGTCGAGTGTTCTTGGACCGAGAGATGTTCGAAGGAATCGCGTCCGGAGGTGCACGAGGAATCCTCCTCGATCGAGGAACCAGGGAAGGAAGACTGGATCTTGCATGTAGATGGAGCAGCAAATTCTCAAGGAAGCGGGGCCGGGCTCATCCTTGCGAGCCCCGAGGGAGAGGTGGTGGAGTACGCCCTTCAGTTTCAATTCCCAGCCACTAATAACCAAGTGGAGTATGAAGCCCTATTGGCGGGAATGAGGCTAGCTGAGGAGCTCGGTGCGGGGCATCTGAGGGCCTTCACCGACTCCCAGCTCATTTCTGGGCAAGTGACTGGGGAATACGAAGCTAGAGACTCGACCATGTCCCGCTATCTGAGCAAAGTGCAGTCCCAAGCCTCTCGGTTCTCTTACTTCCGTGTTAGCTACATTCTCCGAGCAGAGAACGCTAGGGCCGACGCGCTGTCCCGATTAGCCACCTCGGCCGACGGGACCCTGGGAAAAATATATGTGGAGCACTTGCAGACCCCGAGCATCGAAGCCGTGGATGAGGCACTGCCGGTTGAACAAGGGCCCTCCTGGATGGACGCCTATGTCTGGTATTTGGCCGATGACACTCTCCCAGAAGACCCTGCCGAGGCCAGGCTACTCAGACGGCGGGCTTCGAAATTCTTGATGATGGACGGAAGCTTTATCAAAGATCATTTTCTTACCCGGTCATTAAATGCGTCGGACCAGTCGAGGCAGACTACATCTTGTGAGAAATCCATGAGGGCATCTGCGGGAGTCACATGGGGGGCAGGACCCTAGCTTACAAGGCCTTACAGTAGGGGTACTACTGGCTGACCATGAGGAAAGACGCGGCCAAGCTTGTTAAGAAGTGTGATAGTTGCTAGCCGTCATCTCAGCTGTCCCCCCTGGTGGCACCTTGGCCCTTCGCCTAGTAGGGTATGGACATCTTGGGACCATTCCCCCCAGCCTCCAGGCAGCGCAAGTTCCTTCTAGTGGCCGTCGATTACTTCACCAAGTGGATTGAGGCCAAAGCCCTCGGTAAGATCACTGAGAGTAAGGTAAGATCCTTCTTTTGGAAGTCTATCATATGCCGGTTCGGACTACCATACACTATGGTCACCGACAATGGCCGACAGTTTGACAACGCACCCTTCCGGGAATTCTACTCTGGACTGGGCATACATCAGAGATACACTTCCGTCGGGCATCCTCAAACCAACGGAGCGGCCGAAGTAACCAATCGCATCATTCTCCAAGGACTGAGAACCCGACTGATGATTGCAAGGGGCGGTGGGTGGAGGAACTCCACAATGTGCTATGGGCCTACCACACAACGCCACGAGCTCCCACCGAAGAGACCCCATTCAGCCTGGTCTTCGGGTCCAAAGCTATCATCCCGGTGGAGATAGGTTCCCCGAGCCCTCGGGCGGAGTCGTACAGTGCGGAGGATAACCCGGACCAACTACGAGCCAACCTCGACTTGGTGGAGGAGGTGCGAGACCGAGCGCGACTTCGGATGGCGGTCTACCGGCAACGAGCCGCCAAATATTACAATGCCCGCGTGCACCCCAATACCTTCTTGCCGGGAAACCTGGTCCTTCGGCGAGCTGAAATCTCGAGGCCGACGGAAGGAGGCAAGCTAGCTCCGAACTGGGAGGGCCCTACCGGATCGCTGAAGCACTTCGTCACGGAGCATATAAGGTTGAAGAATTGGATGGGAGGCCGCTCCCCCGGACGTCTAATGCTGACAATCTCTGTCGATACTATCAATATTACATTTCCTTCTTACATTAAATACCGTACTTGTATTCTATTGGGTTCTCACCCCTCATTTCACATCAATGAATTTGAGTTCTAGCATCTCAGTTTTTCCACAACTAAAGCCCGAACCCCGATCGGCACAAAAAGCCCTGGGTCAGCTAGGTACGAAGCCCAGTGTACCATGACAGAGCGATGTACCATTGGCTCTCAACAACTAAAGCCCGACACTCGGTCGGCACAAAAAGCCCTGGGTCAGCCAGGCATGAAGCCCAGTGTACCACTGGCAGAGCGATGTACCATCAGCTCTCGACAACTAAAGCCCGACCCCCGGTCAGCACAAAAAGCCCTAGGTCAGCCAGGCACGAAGCCCAGTGTACCACTGGCAGAGCGATGTACCATCGGCTCTTGACAACTAAAGCCCGACCCCCGGTCGACACAAAAACCCTGGGTCAGCCAGGCACGAAGCCTAGTGTACCACTGGCAGAGCGATGTACCATCGGCTCTCGACAACTAAAGCCCAACCCCTGGTCGGCACAAAAAGTAGTGGGTCAGCCAGGCACGAAGCCCAGTGTACCACTGGCAGAGCGATGTACCATTAGCTCTCGACAACTAAAGCCCAACCCCCGGTCAGCACAAAAAGCCCTGGGTCAGCCAGGCACGAAGCCCAGTGTATCACTGGCAGAGCGATGTACCATCAGCTCTCGACAACTAAAGCCCGACCCTTGGTCGGCACAAAAAGCCCTGGGTCAGCCAGCACGAAGCCCATGTACCACTGGTAGAGCGATGTACCATCGGCTCTCGACAACTAAAGCCCGACCCCCGGTCAGCACAAAAAACCCTGGGTCAGCCAGGCACGAAGCCCAGTGAATCACTGGCAGAGCGATGTACCATCAGCTCTCGACAACTAAAGCCGACCCTCGGTCGGCACAAAAAGCCCTGGGTCAGCCAGGAAAGAAGCCCAATGTACCACTGGCAAAGCGATGTACCATCGGCTCTCGAAAACTAAAGCCCGACCGCCGGTCGGCACAAAAAGCCCTGGGTCAGCCAGGCACGAAGCCCAGTGTACCACTGGCAGAGCAATGTACCATCGGCTCTCAACAACTAAAGCCCGACCCTCGGTCGGCACAAAAAGCCCTGGGTCAGCCAGGCACGAAGCCCAGTGTACCACTAGCAGAGCGATGTACCATCGGCTCTCGACAACTAAAACTCGACCCTCGGTCGACACAAAAAGCCCTGGGTCAGCCATTCACGAAGCCCAGTGTACCACTGGCAGAGCGATGTATCATCGGCTCTCGACAACTAAAGCTCGACCCCCGATCGGCACAAAAAGCCCTGGGTCAGCCAGGCACGAAGACCAATGTACCACTGGCAGAGCGATGTACCATCGGCTCTCGATAACTAAAGCCCGACCCCCGGTCGGCACAAAAAACCCTGGGTCAGCCAGGCACGAAGCCCAGTGAATCACTGGCAGAGCGATGTACCATCAGTTCTCGACAACTAAAGTCCGACCCTCGGTCGGCACAAAAAGCCCTGGGTCAGCCAGGAAAGAAGCCCAATGTACCACTGGCAAAGCGATGTACCATCGGCTCTTGACAACTAAAGCCCGACCCCCGGTCGGCACAAAAAGCCCTAGGTCAGCCAGCCATGAAGCCCAGTATACCACTGGCAGAGCGATGTACCATCGGCTCTTGACAACTAAAGCCCGACCTCCAGTCAGCACAAAAAGCCCTGGTTCAGCCAGGCATGAAGCCCAATGAACCACTGGCAGAGCGGTGTACCATCGGCTCTCGACAACTAAAGCCCGACCCCCGGTCGGCACAAAAAGCCCTGGGTCAGCCAGGCACGAAGCCTAGTGTACCACTGACAGTGCGATGTACCATCGGCTCTCGATAACTAAAGCCCGACCCCCGGTCGGCACAAAAAGCCCTGGGCCAGCCAGGCACGAAGCCCAGCGCATCATTGGCAAAGCTACGCGCAAGCATCCCCTGGAAGTTCGAGTCCTAGCCTCTCGAGTCCGGTGCTCCATCGGTCGCCGGGAGTCCATATTCTCCGACTCTAGGATTCGGTCCTAAGAGACTAAGTCGAGATTGTTCGAGAATGAATTAAAGGTTATTCCTCAGCACCGATGAAGCCCCTAGGGGTCCCACGTCGGTAGCCAAGGGACTTGGGGAAAGGACACAATAAGATGAAGACAAATTTTGTCGAAGAAAAGAATATATTTCATTAACTCAAAAGTTCTTACAAAATGCCGACCAAGCCGGACTTGCAAAAAAAAAAGGGGTACAATGAGAAGCTCACGGCTCGGCTGGCGCATGCTCGTCGTCAGATGAGCCGACCTCAGAAAGACGTTCCGGCTTGACTTCAAGGGCCTGTGGAAAGTCCAGGTCTCGGGCGACCTTTTCCTTTCCACGCTGGAACCCTTGAAGATATGCCTCCGCTGAAGCTTCAGCCAGCTCATCCATGAAGCGCTCAAACGCCCGAAACTCTTCAATAACCATGGCGGCCCTAGCCTCCACATCTGCCTCCACTTCAGCAGCTTGAGCCTCTCTATGCGGCCAGAGATGCACCGCTATCCTCTCGGCCTCCAGGGCATGATCTCTCTCCTCCTCAGCTTTCTTTGCCCTCTCCTCGACCTCCTTTGCCCTTTTCTCGGCCTCTCTCGCCCTCTCCTCGGCCTTCCTTGCCTTCTCTTCGGCCTTGCCTATCTGATTCTCAGCCGTCTGGATGGTCATGGCCAACTCTGAAATGTGAAGGTCTCGAGCGCGACAGTGCTCTTGGTCTCCATTAGCTGGTTGAGAGCCGTCCACAGACGGTTGGTCTCAACTTCCGCCCGGCTCTCGGCCGCTCTTATCTCATCGGCCCGGACGGTCCTGGCCGATTCTAAGGCCCTCTCGGTCGTTTCTGCTCGAGCGCGAGCCTCCTCCGCCTCCTTCTGGGCCTCCCGCATGAGGGTCTTTCCCCCATGGATGACCTCACTCGTAGCGGCCAAGGAGTTCGCAATCTGTAGGCGGACCTCATGTCAAAAAGAGAGAGGAAGAATAAAGGGGGAATCCAAAAGCGAGAAGCTGCGAGTCTACTTACTTTGACCAGGGCCGCGTAGGACTCTCGGAAGAAAGTGGCCGCCTTTAACTGGCTGAGCTCTTCCTGAACCTCGGGCACAAAGATTGACGAGATGAGCCGCTCCACCCAGCGTCCATCGTCTAGAATGGAGTCCCGGTGCAGCCTTTTCCTGGCTCCTTTCCCTCTCGCACCACTGCAGTTTCGGATTCAGCGCATGGGGGGCTGCTTGCCGGTGTCTGCTCCGAAGACGGACCTGCAGCCCCCGACGGTCCCTCTCCCCAGTTCCTTGTTATCTTGGCAGGAACTGGTCCGCGGGAGATGTGAGGTTCCTCCACTGTCGCTGGCTCCTCCGTGGCCGGCTCCTCCACCATCGCAGGCTCCTCCACCATCGCCAGCTCCTCCGTGGCCGGCTCTGCTATCGCTACCTCCTTGGCCACTGCCCTTTCAGGCGGGGTGTCGGCCATCAAATCGATCTCCGGGGAAGCCGGAGGCTCTTGCGGTGCAGGTGGCTCGGGCACCCGCACTGTTAGGCGTTTCGGGGCCAGTGCTTGCTGCCCCTCACTCGGCCCCTCCCGGGCCCTTTTTTAGCCGCGGCCTTCATGAGTTTGCGGGTCGGATTTTCATAGCTGTGTAATATCGGCAGGGTTCAGTAAAAAAAAAAAAAGACAAAACAGGAAGACTTTGACTAAGTATAAGGGAGACTTACCACGGTGGGAAATGAGACCCACCGACTGAAGGTTTTCCTCTGTTAGAAGCAGGTTGTACCGAGGGATGTCGGTAGCCAACAGCTGCCCAACGCTTCCTTATCACTGGGGTGGACAGTGGAATTTGTATTACCTCGGAGGTCGGGGTCCTCCCACCGGGGTCTAACTTGATCAAGATCGGCAAAAAAGAACCAGGATTTCCACCCCTTGATGGAGGAAGAAAGAAGAAGCTTAAGGACTCGACCGGGTCGGGGCTGAAACAACCACCAACCCTTCTGAGCCCGGAGGATGTAAAAAGAGCAAAAAAGAGAGACTCTAGGGGTAATATGGAGATGATGGCAGAGGACGACGAAGGCACTAACAACTCGGAGGGAGTTCGGGATCAGCTGAGAAGGGGTCAAGGAGTAATAGTCGAGGAGGTTCACAAAAAAAGGAGGAAGGGGGATGCGGAGGCCCACCCTCAGAGAAATCTCGTAAATGGCCACTTGGCCTGGTCGAGAAGAGATCACTCTATCGTTGGGAGTCGGAAGATGGAGCCCGATATCCCGAGGGATTTGGTAACGGCCCGGATGTTTGCCAAATCCTGGCCTATCACCGTAGAGGTGACCTTTCCGGGGATTCTGCCTCCACCCGTGAGGAGGTGCCGGCTTCCGCCCGGCGTCTCCTCGATGGGGCCACGCCAGCCACCGCCGGACGCTTCCCTGCGGGAGCCTCCCCGGCGACCCGCCGCCGGGCCAGGGGGACGCGGTCCTCCGAATTAGAGGACCACTCAAGAGGAGGTGAAGGAGAAGGGGGAGAGGAAGGAGAGGCATGAAGCCTCCCAGGAGGAGAACGATCCTCTGAATCGTCCTCCGAGGTCCAGGACTGGGAGCTCATTATTGGAAGAAGAAATAGAAAGGTCTAGAAGGGACGAAGATCTAACCTGGGGAAGAAAATGGCGTGCGCGGAATCTCAGATTGCAGGGAGGGCCAGGAGGCGGAAGGTCAGGGAGCCAGGGGAAGAAGACAATGGAAGCAGGAGCAATATGGCCAGATTCAACCCCCACCCGAGTTTTATTGGATTTTGAATTATCCTGCCTTGTCTCGTCAGCCACGTGGACTCTCACCGTAGGCAGTGTTGCCTCGATGATCGCTTGGCGCGTGGTACGATCCGCCTCCGGCCAGCGATGAGACGACGCTGGCATCATCGTTATGATGGGTAATGATAGCACCACCTTCCGCACAGACTTCGGAGGATCAACCTTGCCTCGAGGACGATCGTCGCGGATCGGGTGGATGGTAGTGGCCGGCCTTTCACATCCCCACTTGATGCCCGCATAAAGTCATTGCAGTGCCCAGAGACACGTGTCTGGGGGCGGATTGAAAAGGACAGGGATCAGCCACTTGGGAGGTGACACTCCTTTTGCCTCGCTAGGGTGGGCCCGCTTCACCTCAAGGGTGAGGGGGCATCTGATATGGCTGATCCAGCGTCGTCAGAATAAACGATAACTGCAACTAACGGAGGCCCTCTCGGTCTCCTGAGCCCCCCCCTCTCGGTGTCGGCCTTAAGCCACAGCTCCCGGGCCTCATGAATAGTATCTCAACCCCCGAGACCCCCTCGGTCTCGAGCTGCGTGAACAGTGCTGGGCCTCAAGTTCCACCCTCGACCTCAAGCTACAGCTCCTAGGCCTCATGAATAGTATCTCAACCCCCGAGACCCCCTCGGTCTCGGGCTGCATGAATAGTGCTGGGCCTCGAGTTCTGCCCTCGGCCTCAAGCCACAGCTCCCGAGCCTCATGAACAATATCTCAACCCCCTCGGTCTCGGGCTGCATGAACAGTGCTTGGCCTCGAGTTCCGCCCTCGGCCTCAAGCCACAGCTCCCGGGCCTCATGAACAGTATCTCAACCCCCGAGACCCCCTCGGTCTCGGGCTGCGTGAACAGTGCTTGGCCTCGAGTTCCACCCTCGGCCTCAAGCCACAGCTCCCAGGCCTCATGAACAGTATCTCAACCCCCGAGACCCCCTCGGTCTCGGGCTGCATGAACAGTGCTGGGCCTCGAGTTCCGCCCCTAGCCTCAAGCCACAGCTCCCGGGCCTCATGAACAATATCTCAACCCTCGAGACCCCCTCGGTCTCGGGCTGCATGAACAATGCTGGGCCTCGAGTTCCGCCCTTGGCCTCAAGCCACAGCTCCTGGGCCTCATGAACAGTATCTCAACCCCCGAGACCCCCTCGGTCTCGGGCTGCGTGAACAGTGCTTGGCCTCTAGTTCCGCCCTCGGCCTCAAGCCACAGCTCCCGGGCCTCATGAATAGTATCTCAACCCCTGAGACCCCCTCGGTCTCGGGTTGCGTTAATAGTGCTGGGCCTCGAGTTCCACCCTCGGCCTCAAGCCACAGCTCATGGGCCTCATGAACAGTATCTCAACCCCCGAGACCCCCTCGGTCTCGGGCTGCGTGAATAGTGCTTGGCCTCGAGTTCCTTCCTCGGCCTCAAGCTACAGCTCCCGGACCTCATGAATATTATCTCAACCCCCGAGACCCCCTCGGTCTTGGGCTGCATGAACAGTGCTGAGCCTCGAGTTCCGCCCTCGGCCTCAAGCCACAGCTCCCGAGCCTCATGAACAGTATATCTACTCCCGAGACCCCCTTGGTCTCGGGCTGTGTGAACAGTGCTTGGCCTCGAGTTCCACCCTCGGCCTCAAGCCACAGCTCCCGGGCCTCATGAACAATATCTCAACCCCGAGACCCCCTTGGTCTCGGGCTGCGTGAACAGTGCTTGGCCTCGAGTTCCGCCCTCGGCCTCAAGCCAAAGCTCTCGGGCCTCATGAGCAGTATTTCAACCCCCGAGACCCCCTCGGTCTCGGGCTGCATGAACAGTGTTTAATGCATGATCCGGCCCGTTCTGGGCCACCTGGCACACTCACGTAATCCGCCGCACATCCGTAGCAGGGTGCGGCCATACCTCATAACAGCGTATGGTCCACCACCTGTCTGTCACTGTGCACGGCCATACCCCGTTACAGCGTACGGTTCACCACCTGCCCGCAACTATGCGCGGTCACATCCGGCAGTGATGCACACCACGTACAACCACCGGTGCGAGACACCTATGAGGCCGCACTGGCAGGTGACGCATGACACCTCCGGTATGCACAGCGACAGTACGCTCAATCACTGTCAGCCTCATCTTTTGTCCGTTATAGAACGGGGCACCTTGAAATCAACAATCTACGGGAATGGAAGGGTGTATCTTCGAACAGGTATAAAAGCATACGCTCACGCTGTAAGTAAGGATCCTTGAACTCTGGTTTTCCTAGCTCCTTCCGGCTAGTTAAGCCCCGATTGTCTAGCTTTCTGGGGGCTAGACTGTTCTTGTCTATTTCCGAGTGACTAACTTGAGCGTCGGAGGGTCCCCACTGGAGCATCCGGTCTCCGGGGACTTTTCTTGCAAGAGTCCGACGAGAAGGACGTCCGTTTCTCCTGCGCTCGAGGAGAGTGACTTGGCGTCAATACTTTTTATTCTACTAAAAAAAAAAATCTCATCCTCTATGGTGCAAAAGAATCTTTATTAATTGTATAATTAAAATTTTGATAGAGTATAATTTATTATTGAAGTGTTGGAAACTTTCAATATGTGAGGTATCATTAGTTGCAAGTGATTTTAAATTTTTAAAACTAGCATAATAAATTTAATATAATAATACAAGCGAAATGAACCCAGTCTTGAGCAATGTGTTTAACAATTTGTGTGTATTTAAAGCTTAATAGTGATTCATGTGAAAAAAAAAATCTATCAAGGTTTCATATAAATAAGTTAAATCTTCTCTTTTCTTCTCAAATCTGCCATGCAGAAGAAGCAAGAAAAGAAAGATTCAGACCTTTGCATTTTTGGTGATCGCTTTTCAATATATATCTTATAAATTAAAAGTTGGCACAAAATAGGTATAATAATGATATTTGATGTTCTAAAGTCCATATATGTAAACCTAATTTCTATATGGATGACTTAAAAAATAGTATATTCTTGTTTTTGTTTTAGTGATTTCTTTAAAGATCTTGCTCGAATGGTTTTGCTAAATTGTATTGGATGAATTAATACATTCTTTTTGCATAAAAAAGAAGAAGAAGAAGAATGAGACATTTGATTACAATAGATTTCTTTTACCATAAAAAAACAAAAAGTAAAACCACGTGGTCATGGTTATAAAAACATGTTGGTTAGCCTGTCATGAAAAGCTCATAAAATGAGAAAAAGCAAGTTATGGTACAATAAGTGTACATTGATTGAGATGGCAAAAAATCATCACAATAACTTTCTTTCTTGATATGTCATTATCATTCATTCGTGTGGGTAATCTGGTACTAAATGCTAGATCATACATCCATCATGTACCAACATAGCTATTGTCTTTCGATGAAGTGGTGCACATTGAGGCGATAAAGCTTATGTTCCGTAAGTAGAAGAACAGGGAGAGTACTCTCTTTTGCTCTTTGATTTGCTCTCACTCTCTCTACGATAAACTCTTTCATCTTCTTTTGTTTCGGCACCATAGTTTATGGGTGTGAACATTTTGAAAACTCTAGTATTCTCTCTCGCCATTGATAATTCCACCTTCACTATCAATCCAAAATGAGGCCAATTGCAACGATCCGGGCTCACAGGCCCGTTTTGTTACAAAAAAATCAAGACGGATAAGATCCACACCAACTTGGGTCACCACAGCCCAAAAACAGATCCAATTGGTGTCTTGTCCTTCTTACTTTACAATATATAAACCACTTAACTAACTCCCAATTTTTCGATATGGGACTATTGGGAGGGGCATCACAATCAACCCTTCTTACAAAGGCGACGTCCTTGTCGCCATAGGCAATTGATCACGACCATCAGGCATGCAGGATTCTAGAGGTGGCCCCTACAGGTTCAAGAGGTGGCTCCCATCCTCATGGATGTAACACTTTGCCCTGTATGGCACTTAGTTTCTGCATTTCCAGCTGGTACGAGGCTCTGATACCATATTGTAACGATCCGGGCCCACAGGCCCATTTCGTTATAAGAAAGCAAGACGGACAAGGTCCACACCAACTTGGACCATCACAGCCCAAAAACGGATCCTTTGTCCTTCTTGTTTTACAATATATAAACTACTTAACTAACTTTCAATTTTTCGATGTAGAACTATTGGGAGGGACATCACACCAATCTTCTCATTCTCCATGAATCAAGTGTTTTAAACGTAAAATTTTGGAGAATATAGAATTCTCATTCTCCATGATCAAAAAAACCTATGGCCTTCTTTTTGTTATTATTTACGCATTAATTTGCTCATATGATGGGTGCTACGTCGCACATACGTGAGGGCTACGAATTTATATCAAAAGAAACAATGGCACCGTAGAGGACAATTTATGCTACGTTAGCCCAAGAAAAATCACTGAAAAAGTCACCATGGGACTTGGTATATCGTCCCATCATGTGGGCTCTCTCTTGCCAAAAATTAGAGGGCAGTCCAGCATCGAATGTGGTACGGAGAAGAAACAACTAAACCTGCGGTGGTTGTTGCCATTGATGCCCGGCATGGCATTTTTGTTATATAATAAGACATCACAAAGACATATTATTCCATCAGTTTATGGCACCCATCATGAGTCGTCATGACAACATGATATCTTTATCTACAATTAAGAAAAGGTACATACCGTGGTGTACACGTACAAGTATTGTTAATGATTGCTGACAAAAATAAAAAATAAAAAATAAAATAAGGAGGCATTATTGAACTTTGATGGTTTGTAATGGGACAGAGATAGTAATTTATAATTTAAAAAATTGATAGTTTAAACTGATTATGCAATAAAACTCATGATGAACATATTATGAGTTAATGGATGCCAGGATATGATACAGCAAAAAAAAAAAAAAAAAAAAAAAATCAAGAAACTATTAGCATGACTTTGAATGAAAAGAATATTTAATTTTACATTAATTACTAAATATTTATATAAATAAAAAAATTTAAATAATACTTTTTTTAATTAATCATTTAAGAACGAACCCTACATTGCTACAAATAGCATAGAGCGAACCTAATCTATTGCTCTATAAATTAAGTAATACCATAAACTATTTTTTTATGTTTTTGGTTAGATTTGATTAAGTTTAAATATTGATTTGGATAGACATTATAGTTGGAATAAGCTATGCTAGCTAATATTTAATCTTCTACCAGTGTGTATTGAAAAAATTGTATATTTATAAAGAATTAAAAGATTTAAATACAATTTTAGTTATTTTTTTATACAATGCTAGATTGTTACCCTCTTATCAAAGAATGAATTAGAATATCTTCCCAGGGTTTGTCAAAATTAACTTTGATGGGAGTGTACGGGGCATATTAGCTAAAGCTGCTTTTATCATTCGAGAGACTGATGGAGTCATACTTGCGGCTAGTGATTTTGGCCTTTTAGACTCCTCGATTTCGCTGGCAGAGCTTTATGCAGCATGGGCTGACATTTTCTATGCTGCTAGGATCCTCTGTGCTCAGAGTCTCTTTATTGAGGGGGACTCTTTCATAGTCGTTCGATGGCTTTAGAGGGATTGCAAGCATCAGGCTCCACTGAACCTTCTGCTTATTGATGCATGGTGTAATCCCGGAATCCACAAGCAACAAACAAGAAGATTTGGATAGATCTTTGGGGGAGTTCGTTATGGATAAGTTGGCCTTTATCCAAAATTACCGATGAGCTTTTTGGATGAAGTTTTCAGGCGTCAAACCAGCTGCAACTAGGAGTCCTTCATCAACCTATCCAACGCCCATCAAAGGATAAGATTTACAAGAGTTTGGGCGGTGCATGAGGATAAGATAAGAATGGGTGAAGCTTTGGATAAGGCAACGACACACTATAAATAAGAGGGCAGAGGTCTTCGGGAAGAGCATTGAATGAAGATGAATCAAGGAGAATCTAATCCAACCGGCCATTAAATTGAAGGCATCTTCTATTCTTCACCTTGGGCGAGAAGGAGGAGAAAGAGAAGAGACGATCGGAGCCGGAGCCGCTGAGGAGCTTCCTACGGGCGATCATCTATGGGTTACGGGTGGGTGATCTTGTAACCTGAGGCAAGGTGAGAGAGAGATCGGTGTGAGATTTCTTGCAGTGCTACGGCACAGATTCATCTTGTCTTCTTCTTGGGATTGTTATTAATCAAAGAGGTTGGGGTATAGTTTACCCTGTGCATCTTGTATTGGGCTGCCTTGATTTGGGCCTTGTTGGACCGATCTGTGAGCCATTTTTGAGCCACTTTTTGGGCCCTGTAGTGGCTCGAGAATGGCAAAGTAAATATATGGCCCGAATCATGATTGAATCTAGTTTCTTGGGATATTTTTAAATCCCCATTTGGATAAATATATTGAGAGATATTCGAGCCCAAAGTCGGGCCCGTGAAGTGGTCTGGGTAGAGTTTTAAGAATCATTTTATTATTTAGATTTTAAAAATTTAATAATGTAAAATGATACTGTAGGCACCCAGGTGTCCAAATAGCTGGGTTATCAATTGGAATTTGCATACTGAGGTAAGTAAGCCAAGTATTATAATTTTATAAATTATTTAATTTGTAAAGTGTGAACTTACAGTTAAATGTAATTATGTTAATCTTGCAAAATTATGTTGTTACTATCGAGATGATAATATGCAATTATGATAATGACAGTAAAAATATATGTGTTGCCGCGGTTCTCATATGACAGATTATGATAACAGATTATGATATGGCATAATACTGGTACGAGGACCCTTCTTCTTAGGGGACATTTAAGAGTGATACACAAGATGAGTACCGTAGGGCCGTGGGACACATAAAGGAAAATAATGACAGCATAAACAGTGTTTTGTTTACATCGCATATTCTAGTATTTATTATTTAATTAAGCTTCCAAATTATTTTGATCTGATGACATGAATATGCTGATAGTATAATAAATGTAATTTGAAATTGTATTAGGCTTACTTATTGAGTGCGAGCTCATAGAATTCTCACAATGTTTTTCAGAGCCTCAAGAATGAAGAAGGATATTTGGGATAGACGGAGCTTTTATTAAATAAATTTAGTTCCATTATATTGATATAGTTCAGTGTTGCTTGTGTGTAGGGCTGGTAG